>NW_019289876.1:170653-211494 GCF_000500325.1 Leptinotarsa decemlineata
TAACAAACTTTTATTGTTGTTTATTAATAAAAATATGTATTACCTGAATCAGAGAATTTCAGAAAACTGTATACCTCCTTTTTTTTTGTTAGTTGTATATCCATCAATTAATTACAGAAAAATATTCAATTTTTTTTTGTTATAATGATAATTACCAAATTCACATATTTTTATTGCACTAATTTTTGAAAGAAATATTTTAATACTAATGGGTGCCATATAAAAAATTTCAAAAAGGTATTTAAAGTTATATGTGTATTATTTTAGCAAAGGCCCCAATTCAAACACTATGTTATTCAGAAGTGATTTAAAAAATTCAGTGATTTAATTGTTGATCGCCAAAAAATTGAGTTGATGATAATGCTTCAATTTGTATTACAATTTTGTAATTAATAGAATATTAGTTATTAATAAAAAACATTTGAACTATTGAAAAAAATTGAAAATTGCATATTTAAGCTATTTAAATAATACTGATATGTAAATAAGGAGAACTGTTTCTAGGGAAATTACTTTTACATGATCATCACAACTGAGGAAGTATTAATTTCAAATCACATTTCACCAACCATCATCAGATAATCACACCATTAGACAATCATAACTTAATTCCAAGCCTGAAAACATTTTACATTTGTGAAAGTAGAACAATTAAGTGATTTCAAAGTTCAAAATTATATTTCTTTTAGTCTATTTATATTTAAATGGGTAAACTTTCACTCGATCAAAATAACCCAAGAATGTATCTTGGTTCATATATACTAAAATACATCCCCAAATTTGACCGGATATTTGAAAGTAGATTTTGTAACTTCGTGTACAGTTAGGTTATCTAAAAGAGAAAAAGTATGTTGGTCAAATTAAACGGGCTATCAAAAATCTTTTCGAAGACATTCAAATATTCAAAGATATGGACCAGAACAGTCTAGTGTTGCCAAACATACTTTGGAGTATAACCATACAATTTGAAAAACTTGCTTAGTAAACTTCTAGATTTTTTTGGAGAGTTTGAAAATGAAATGTTAAGTACGAATAGTGACTAGGGTCCTATTTCAAAAAGTCCTCTGGGCATTTTGATATTGGTATCACCTGGGCTGAAAAGTCCCAGGCCTATGAAAGGGAATTGTAGTTTCTGGCAAAGCGGAGTCCTTTTCAAAACTTTTCAAACCATTGCTTCGCTTCAACGGCATTTTTTCCTATCAAGAAGGAGTTTGAAATTAAAACACGAAGTTGTTTTTGATCCATTGTTTTAAAAATAACAATAGTGTCACTCTTAGCACAATAACTCACAAACTTATGAGTAGAATATCATGAGATTTCACAGATTTCTTTTGAAGGATAGTACTAACTGGAAAAGCGGGAATGCAATAAGACTAGCGTCATCTATGTGTTAGGCCCGAGACTTTTCAGTCCATGTAGTAATTAATGTATTGTCATTAAGGAAATCAATTCATAATAATCTCTTTCATCTCCCAATGAATCCCACTTTATGCCCCACAAAAAGAAAGCCACCAAACGCGAACTGCGACTCCAAGATATTCATGGATTTTCACTCCCCCTGAAATCAAAAAACACTTTAAAATAAATGTGAATAAAGTGCAAATTACAAAACTTGCCCAGAAATCTCACTGTGTTTGGATAAAATATTTATCTTCTTACTATCAATTTTGTCTATATACTTGAAAAAAAAATTAATAAAAGTATACTTCCTGTGGATGTTTCGAAGACTTCCTCTATTCTATTTCTCAAAGCCTGATAGAAAACTGATCAAAATCACACGTAATAATGTAAATTTCAAATTCAAAATCTTTCTAAAATGGTTTTAGCAGGAGATGACCGTTTGGCGGGAGTTGGTCGTTTTCCGCTTGATTAGAGGTTTCCATATGTTACGTATCTCTACGCTAGCTTGGCTAAATGCGTTGTCGAACAACATATACGCGGCTTCTTTGAATTTTCTCCTAAACCAGTGTTTCTCCTTGTGGATGATTTCAGCTTGAGCCCACTTGATGAGTCCAAACATGCTCTGGTATTCCGGATTTGCTGGTTTCTCCTCGCTATGTGTGTTTCTTGTGCTCAGCAATGCGAACTTTCAATGGCATCTTAGTTTCACCGATGTATGACTCTCCTCACTCGCAGGGTATCCGGTAAATGCAATTCTTGGAATCGGAGTCCGCGTTTGGTGGCCTGGTTTTTGTGAGGCTGCTACGGATAGTGTTCCCAGATCTGAAGCAGGTCCTGATGTTATACTTGGACCCAATACTTCTTATCAGTTTGTATTAACTTTTCAATTTTTATTTTTTTGGTTGTTATGTTATTTCTTTGTAATGTCAGTTGTTTGTTTAATAAAATTGTTATTTTTCGGTAAATCTTTTTCATTTCTTTCAGGGATTTCAAATCAATTTATATTATATTAGACAATGGAAGTCCGAACTGATGAAATAAACTAATAGACTAGTCAATCGTGATAAGTATTTGACTCGAGGATCATTTGTTTGCATGAAATAAAATTACTTTTTTTCGAGTGGTACAAAACCGAAAACCTCTACCCCTTTTCATTTAAAATTTTCACGTGGTTGGCTACTACCCCTAGGAGGTTGAAGGGGCCGATTCAAAGTATACATATTATAGCTATTTTTCCCCAATCATTCCAGCATCCAACCCATTGACCAGCACTTAGCGTTAACTATTATAGCTATTTTTCCCCAATCATTCCAGCATCCATCCTATTGACCAGAACTTAGCGTTAACTATATATTCATTAAGTGATTTGAGTTTGAATTGAAATGAGTCTGCAAGCTTCAATCTTATTTGTCACACTTAATAATATCGAGTTATTTAAAGCAATTTGAATCTTGTTGGCTACCTTCGAAAACCATAAGAGTTCTCTGAAAGGTTAACTTTGGTCGAAGGTATTTGGAAATTGAACCAGTTGTTACGAAATTGACAGAATCTACCCGCAATTTTATTTGCGGTATTTCACCGTGCCTTTACGCCCCTATCCCAGCTGGTTGTAGGAAATTATGCGCTGAAGTTTTTGTTGTCCACCCTAATAAACTGCCTTTTATGATTTGACCCTTTTTCCCGGCTGTTTCCAAATAACCACCCATCGATCGGATCATCACCAAGAGTCAAGAGTTTATATATAGTTTATATAGTGAATATCCATTATGAGCATAATCGCCTCACTTCAAGGTTGAAAATATTGGCAAATTTCGTACTCTTTCAACATTAACGTCAAACTGATCTAATCGTCGTCATGCTTGTCATAATTTGTACCTGCTCCAGTTTCGATATGTAGTCCCGTCGCTCCACAAATTCTGTAGTGATTAATGCGACTAGAGGTTCAGCCTTTGACTCGGTAATAGCTGGCAATTAGAGCGGGTGGGTACTTCCAAATTATCATTGCACTTTTCGCTGCTCTGAGGCGTTGATTCATTATACTCAGCCAGTGTCCTGTTACAGCTCAGGAGAGTTTCATTCAACATCACAGTTGTCATCATAAAGTCATGAAGAGAAAAAAAAAGAAACTTGTTCATAACCTTTTACTATATATTCATCATCACATATTTAGAATGTCATCACCGATAATATAAATATACTTACCGGTTTTTCCTATGATCCTATCTATGACTATGTCCTATTGATGTTGACGATGTGCAGAAAAATCCTTCTCTCTAGTTCACCAGTAAGAGCTGTCCATCTCACCTAGGCTACTATTCCCGCATTTCGGTGGTGATTCAAAGTTTTTTAGTCTTTAACAAGTATTTCTCATATAGCCTAATTGACGTTTTACTTTATGATATTTTCTCTCCGAGAAGATGTCTCCATCGCAGAGAGAAAGAAGGACAATAAGTGTTTCAAGTGCTGGGAGCTAGGTTATGTTAAAGTGCACTGCAAAGGTCCGGACAGAGTGAACCTCTGCCCCAAATGCGTCCAAGCAGGATATCGAGCAGCAGATTGTGAAAATAATCTTTTTTGAGTTCATTGCGAAGAGGAAGGCCACATTTCTGGAAGCCAAAAGTGTCGGTGAGAATAGGTAAGAAAAAATCGAAGATACCTAAATCGACAGAATACTCGACCCAAGATCATGTCAAATTAACACATTCAGAAGAAGACCTTGTCATGATTCAGAACTTGCAACTGCAAAATCCATTGGAGCTGAGATGATGCTGTGAGGAACCATAAAGACTTTTTTTGTGACGAAAAGTTGAACACAGCTATTAAAGTATATTACTTCTCGTATGTTATGATGTCAGATTTAACAATTTATGACTTCTATGCTTCACCCAATGAAACTGATAGTGACTTGTTGAGAATTCTTTGGGAAATCTCGAGTATGATAGGCCACAGAAAAGAAAAGGTAATTGTGGTTGGTGAATTCAATGCAAAATCCCCTCATTAGGGCAAAAACACGACAGTTAGTCACAGAATTCATGGCCGAAAATGACCTGGTTGTTGTAAATGAGGGAAATAGGACTACGTTCCCCAGAGATGAGACTATTCCTCCATCATGAATTTGACGTTAGCCACCCCAGATTTGACGAAGCGCATTATGACCTGTCATGTTAGCGATATTGAATCCCTCAGTGATCATAACAATCATATTCGAAATAAACGAAGGGGAGCTATTACCACGACGAGAACCAAAGCAAATGGAAAGGTAGCAGGTAAAGAAGTTAGATAAGGAATAATTCGTTAGTTTATGATTGAGAGTAAAATTACAATAACGGATCACTCACCAGAAGCTATCATATTCAACCTGAGTCAGATATGTGACAAAACTATGCCTGGAAAAAGGAGTGTACCAACTAAGCAGTCTGCATACTGGTGGAATAATTATATCGCTCAAGTCCATAAGGAATGCACACATATGAGAAGAATATACTCGAGGTACATTAGGCGAAACCAGACGGAGAAAATTCAACGCTTATAGGAACACTACAAGGAGTTAGAGAAAGTGCTTCAAAATAAAATTAGAGAAGCAAAACGTAAATGTTGGAGAACAGTAGACAACAAGATCGACTGTGATATCTGGGGAGATGGTTATAAAATCATTACGAAGAGTCTCACTGGGTATCCACCTAGATTACAAATGCCAATGGAAACTGAATATTGGTTTCACGTCGTGTTTCTTCGTCAATCTCCCAATCTGTCTACTCGACAGTTTAGTATCATATGTGCATACCATAGGAAGAGAAGAATGTATAAAGCTAAATAATGTGCAAGAATGCAGAGGTTTTGCTTCATCTGCTTTAACAGTACGACCTAATGCGACACAAACTACGTCTGTGGTTCTGGCAGGAACGCTAGACGACGATGGAACGTGTACAGGAGTCACTTATTACTTCCGCGAGAAGAAATATGAAAACGTAGTTGTAACGTCCAATATTAAAATAACGTTGAGAGACTTTTCCGCTTTAGCTCGTCATGAATACAATTCGATCAGTTTAATAAACGACCTTAAGTGCGAATTCAACGAAGGGTACTGCTTAGACGCCTTCGCGGGAGAATTGGCATGGGCGCCAAACCCGGAACCTAAATGTAGAAATGTACGAAGGTAGAGCGACTATGATTACTGAAAAGATGTCTTCGCAAGTTACGCAAACATTCGTGGTTATTGGAGAGCGAACTCGACTTTTCGTGTTGCAATTAGTACAATTAACGGAAATATGTAATTTTTCATGCTTGGGTCACCGAGTACCCTCGTATATTAGTAAGAATTAAGAAGAAACATATCGTATTCGCATGTAGATTGGGAAATCGCGAATGGAACCCCCAATTCCGATTTAATTACTTATATAAATTTGAAATGTTTGTATATAGAACAGTATTTCAAGAGTAGTTTTAACTATATGTTAGCAGAAGCAGTGAACAGAAGGTGTTTGCTTAAACGTGTATATAGTTTAGCAATAGCCCGTCAATCAAAAGACGAGACCGCTTTAATATTGAAAACTCAGCCAGAATATATAGCAAAAAAAATCAGGAGAAATAATTTACTTGTTGAAGTGTTTACCAGTCATAGTAGAAATTAGGCGCGATGAACTATGTTATCAGAAATTACCTGTATTGTATAACAACAATCAAAGCCTGTTTATGACACCTGTATCTAGAATATTAAAGTAGTTTGCTCAGCAGACAGATTGTTCCCCTGCCATACCCCCAGTGTTTCATTTAGATGAGAAATGGATAGCATTCAGTCCATACTCTAGTGCAGCTGATATTCCGGAAGAAGTACGTTTAACTAACCATGATGAAGTGAAATTCCATAAAATACGGAACATTGTCCGAACACAGAGATGAGACAAGCTCAAGACAATTTAATGTTCGCCGCAGAGAGGCAAGCCATAAATAATATTTTAATCAATAGGATAGCCGGAAGACCTGTGCCTAGCCAAGGTATAAATTCGATGAACATATTCTCCGAGGTAGAAATGGAAAAACAGCGAAATCAACAGTGAAAAAGCTTTATAGTTGGTTTGCAGTTATCGGAGAATGGACCAGCGGATTGTTAGGAATGTACGTTTGTGCAAGGATAATTAAGTTTCTAATTGAAACCTTTGTGAACATGATAGCGTTGCATCGATTAAAAGGATGCCCAATGTATCTATTATTTGCCATGTGGGATACATTGACGGTTTTCGTAATGCTTCATCATCGTAAAGATAAAAATGGCGACAATGTTGGACGCGACCCCGAGAGACATGATAACCATACGAGGTCATGTAAATTTATGTAATAGTTATAAGAAAAATACCACTTGAGATATGTATATAATAAATTCCCTAATAGGATGTAACCCAGGTTCTAATTATCGCGCAAGATAAATGGTTTTTCATCCCTATTTAATAAGCCGAGACAAGGTTTGAGCTCAGTATCAGCGACGACGACGCGAGTGCCTAAGTTACCAACGAAGTCTGTGTTAAAGTACTCTAAGCCGGGAGAAGTGCGTGCGACCTTTAAAATAGAAAGTGTGACGTACGGGAATAATTCAAACAGTAAATAAATATAAAAGAAAAACTGAGTTCACGGGAAGAAAAAGTGCGAGTCACTGAGAAATATTAAAACCGTCGAACACGGACGCGCTAAGATACATGACCAATCCGGAGTGTAAACGAGAGATACTCCGGGTAGTATTAAAATTTCTTGTGCTGGACATTGATCAAATTCCTGTGACAATGGATAGACAGGATTTGATGGCTAGGAGAAGTGCCACATCATAGTGTGCCACATCATAGTGTGCCACATCGCATACACACGGACATTGCTAGAATTGGAAATAGACCGCTGCGACTGTCTATGGTGTCCAGAACCGATGAGGCCCCCCAAGTGATACCTCCGCCAAGAGACGCCAGGTATAATCCATATAGCCGACCAGAACGCTAGTGGACAGAGACCAGGATGCAAGAGATCCAACCACTACCAGGATGCAGCGGGACAGCTAGGAATTTTCTAGGCCAATCACCAGCATGGGCCGAACTACCCCCGCCGATGTTGAGAATCGGGACCCCACTTGAAGGACGTAGAGACTCCTATGTACACAGTGAGCCGAGAAACGACACGCCTACTACTACCTCCCCGGTCGTATCACCATTAGGTACACCAAGATGCTCCTGATGTCCAGGTGCACCTCCGCCATCCATAGAAAATGATCTGTTCGGACCGGACGTAGGAGAACTCCCCCTACTCGAACCGGTGCGCACGACGTACCGCCGCGTTATGAATGGGCCAAAGAACAAGATATTGATTGTAAAGAAAAATCCCCGAGATAGCGACAGCGACGAATAGGAGAAGGGAGAAAGAAATCAAGACGTATGTAAGTTTAGTTAAGATGAATTAGTATATATGTGACTAGTAACCTTGTAGCAATTGGCGCACGAAACGATATCAGGTATTATTATTTTTATCAAAAATAAGAAAAAAACTAATAAAATCAACAGTACCTAATTCTTTAAGCGTTGAAATAGGCTAAGTAAGTAGGTTGGGAATGAACAAGTACGCCAAAAGTAATATAGAAGTTTAATATTAATTTGTTTGAGACAAAAAGACTTGAACTTGCAATAAGGCAAATCGAGAAACAAAGCATGACTCTAGTCGCGATGAAGACATAGTATATGTCCTCATCTTTTTGTTAACGAGGGAGGAATGTGACGAGCCAAAATTAGACTGGGCCAGAGACAAGTCAATTTAATTAACATAAAGTGAACCGAACTTTCGGTCGAGCTCAATTAGCTTAATTAGGCGAAAGTCGATATGCATTCTACCCGGCGGTGAAGATAAGAGATGTCGGTATTGGTATAATCATTAAACTGTCACCGCTAACTTTCCGTCGATAATTAATGGGGTCGGAATTCTGCGATGATCAAAAGAAGTCGCCGGCCGATGGTGTTTGTCAACAACAGCTGCGATAAACAGGTGTTTGGATAATTACGTCATTATTCGTGCTATAAATACGGCATTAGATCCTCATTGAAATCATGAGACCATGATTAACCTTCGAGCGGAAACTATCTTCGTCAGAGAAAGTATAAATACGCGAAATTAATAAAAGAACAATGTAATTAATCTAGGGTGTCCGTCAAATTTAAAGTGCTCTGATTAGTAGTCACATGAAAACAAATGTGTAAAAGTTGAAGAAAAGCGATCAGTTTTCAATCTGGAAGTAATTCGAATAAGTTTTAGTCGTGAAAACAAAAAGTTAAAAGAAATGATGGATTATTGTCAAACCAGGAAAATGAAAACTCATATCATGATTTTGAAACTTTCCATACGTGATTATAAGCGCAGTGGATAAAAGAATCTACCTCCGATAGATAAAGCGTAATGTGTTTAAATCTGAATTCGAGAATAAAAAAAAAACTCAGAAACTTAACAAAAAGGTACCGCTACTCCTCCTGAGAATCTGTTCGAGATAACAGAATGTCCGTTTGTTTGTCGATTGTGACCTAATATAAAAGGTTAATACTGTTTATTATACCTTAAGACTAATTGACTATATGGATGATAAGTTACCGAGCATTTATCGGAATTATGAAGTCATTGAATATTTATGCCCTTATTGATTATCAGTTATACAGGGCTATTCAAATTCGTTTCTGTACATGGGGATCTCGTAAACGATAAGAGATACAGTCTCGGTTAAATTATGGCAAAGTTGCGTATTTCAGAGACTTATTCAATGATGTAAAGAAATCGAATATAGCTCTTTTGGTTCTGGAGATTTACAGGAAAAACTAAAAAATCACAAATTATTTTTTGACTATATCTTCTTTATTCGCAGACATATTGAAAATCTGTCCACATTTTGCTTTTGGCACTTGATGTGGGCTCTCAGAATATATCCATGAATCTTTTATACAGGGTGCCATCTGACTTAGGCCACCCTCATCTTTGAATTTTTAAATACTGACCTGTATTTTTTGTTGTAGTTTTTGGATAGTAGACGTTCACTTTATACTGAGAAATTGGATTCAATTTTATATTTCGGGATTTTTCGGTAATATTCGATTATAATTGTGTGAATTATTCCCTTTTAAATTACGGCCCTGGAAATTGGTTGACTGAGTTGAATTCAACCGACACTCTATCTCTCATCGTTTACGAGATCCCCATGTACAGAAACGAATTTGAATAGCCCCGTATATTATGGTTGCGTTTATTACATTGCATATGATTATGTCTTAGGAAGTTGACGAATAATTATGTCCATGTTAATTGTGTATTATGCATTTACAATCAATTTGGTAATGGTTTACAGAGTTATTTATATCTATGTTAATTGGGTTACGCGTTATTGCAATTTATGTCCTGATTTGTTTTTAAGCAAGTGCAGTTTGTCAGGAAGTTGATACGGTGATTATGTTTGTATAATATGATGATCCATGTAGACTGTAATGGAGTAGAGTTTATGATGTCATGTTTCATTTTTTGGAAATTTTTATATTTGTAAAATGTTGATGTATCTAGGTGTGAATAACCTAATTGTATTATGGTCTCTGATAATTAATATAGTATTTTAAAATTTTACAGGCATATCAAGTATTTATGAATGATCGGTAAAACCTATCAAATTTGTTTCTCCTAATTGAGTACGAGTGATCTTCGTAAAGGTGTGTCAGAAACAATGATTATACATTGGTTCAGATTCTATCCTGAGTAACTGGCGTATTTGTTGTTCATGATAGAAATCACCGGTATTAATGTTAAAGTACATGTCATTTATTTATGTAGATAAATTTTTTTGACAATGTAAGTCGAAGATTTATGAAACAACACCCGCTGTTCTTGATAAAGGTAGTTTCTGAACTTAGTATTAAGTTATTTAATAAATGTTAAAACGTACGTTGATTCGTGTTTCAGTTGGTTTATAATAAAACATCTAGTTGCCCAAAAAAATCTCACCTGTTTGGGAACAGCCGCTCGATTCCAAACAGGAGTGGCATACTTAAGACGTTTCGAATTTCCCATCTATCTTCTCCGGTATAACAGCTCCCGCACTGTAGAGAGGGTAATTCGAGCGATCTGAAGGTATGAAGTACGGCAAGTTGAAAAAAAAACCGTTTAAAATCTGTTTTCCGTTAATCAGCTGTCGCCCCCATACGAACGACAACTCTCAGAAGTTGGGAAACTTGTGCGAGCTAAGGACTAACGAGGTCTTACCTTTTAACATGTGATTTCTAACACGGGCCATCGTATGAAATCAGGTCGGCGTGGTGGTTCATTCTCCCCCTATGTTGAGTGTCTAAGGCACAAAACATAGTGCACAACCACAGAGAGTGTGCCATTACGTTTACAACGTCCGTTTTTGATCACAAATCGTTTCTCTTGAACATTTAGTTCTTTAAAATTACCCTTATCAGTAATATATGGTGAAGATGCAATATTGTTTCCACATAAACATGATTTACTTTGATTTTTACTAGTACCTTGTGGTTGTTCTGGATGTACACTGGCGTCTGATGCTGCATCTGCCATTCTAATACGTTTAGTTAAGTCCAATTCTTCAGTTTCAGAGCACTCTTCACTCGTTTTTTCATCAATAAACTCATCATTCTTATAGTACTTACTAACTTTAGGCTGTTTAATCTTTTCTTCCGACTCCTTTTTTCTCTTTTGCTCCTACTCAGATATTTTCTAGAACTATACATGTTGATATCTACTTTGCCTTTATTGCAGGTCAGGTTCAATAAAAAAACTATAAAAAATCAAAGACAAAGAAGACCCATTGTCACCGCAATCAAACGAAGAATGTGTAGTACAGCACTTCGTACTGGGATTCCCCTAACTCCATGCTTTGGAAAATCGCCAGCGCCACGAAAAAAGTACTTTCTCGTTTGATAAAATGCAGGAATTTGTATAATATGGTCTTTGACAGCGGCGGCTAGTCAGAGGAGGCAAGGGAGGCTTAGCCTCCCCATAAAATTTGAGGCTATTCATCGCAATAAATTAAAAGATATTGACAAATAATTATGATTATTTTTTTCTAAAAATGCTTGGGTATCATTACTTTACCATTGATTTTTAATATAAATACATAATATGCCCGAAAAAACACTATCACTCACTACGTAGTACGTACCATACTGTATCCTGTATCAACAAAACACAAACGCACCGCCCATGAACGAATAAACTATCAACCCGAAATAATAAATGCCATACGCTGCAAAGAAGCCAAGCCTTCGACCGCTTTAAAAAACAGAGGCTCCAAGATACCAATCCAACCAGCGACATACGTCCCGATTTGTAATTTCAGTTGAAGAAATTATAGCGTCAGAGGAGGCTTGCCTCCAGTTGGTCTCCGTTGGTGTACGAATGCGTTTGTTTTTTATTTAATTATTCGGACGGGATACCGTGACGGACCGGGACTAAAAAATATTCCGGTAAATCGTTTTAGTGTTTCTTGATAATATTTGTTATTTGTGTATAAAACAGGCAGTATTATATTATAGCAGTGCTTTTTGGTAATATTTTTAATGTGTTTCTGAAGTGTTTTCTTTCAATTTCAAGGTGTTTTCAGGTTTTCACTTTTCGGTAAGTTTTTTTTTTCATTTATTATGGATAAGTTGGACGAAATTAAAAAATCTGACGATATAGTCGATTGGTTGCTGACAAATAATTTCAAGTCTTTATCTTATGATAATAAATTTTACATTATTAAAACTCTGGGAAGGCCTCAACCAAAATCGTGGATTTAATATTAGTTAGTACGATAAATGCGATTGGTTAACCGGCTCCATTAAACGAGAAAAACTTTTTTGTTGGCCCTGTGTTTTATTTTCCGTACAAACCGAATACCAAACGTGGTCTAAAATAGGATACTCCGATTTAAAAAATTTACCTCGTGTTATGGGGCAAAGTATTTTTTTTGCATGATCTACACATGTTTGTATAGAGTTGATTTTTTGAAATTAGGGAGGGGAGGTTGGTGTTGGAGCCTCAGTGGTGTAAGGCACTCATCAACAAAGTGCTGAGATAGAGCCGAAACAAGTTCACCATACACGCTCACGCTGCCTTCAGACTGCCGCCGCGGGCTGAGGCTCACATCTGTGACTTGTCCTCCTGGGCAATGCTACAGTCTATAGGGTCTCGTACAACGCATCTACCCCTGGACTGCAGTATAGGCACTATAACAACCCTAGAGGAGACAACCCCGAAACAAAAACCAGCGTGTAGCCTGAAGAAGCTGCCCCATACCGTAACCCTATGGTCATGTCTGATTGGAACGGGGGCCTGAGCTTTGCCACTTGGGCTGGAAGGAAAGCAACCTCTTTAAAAATATCCTCCTTGACTGGAAGGCGGTTCTAGTCACCAGCGACCAAATTCGACGTAACAAGCGAATTTCGTTTTATATAGCCTTCTTCTGGAAATAGGTGTCACCCTAGTTGCCACCAGCGATCGTTCCTACTCGTGGGAAGAAAAACAGAATGAGCAATTATAATTCTGAAAACGAACAAAAATCTGATGACGAGTAATCCAAAAACTATGACCAACAACTTTTCCACAAAGGAATGTTCATAGGTTGCCCAAGATCAAGTTCCTTTAGCCGAACAAATAATCGAGGCAGATAAAATTGCTAAAGAATGTTAAGAACAGCTATTCACAGAAGTGCATTATAAAAAAAGGCAAAGATCCAATCCAGACACAGTAATGCGTAACCAAAAACAGGCAAAAATTCAATTGCTGACTTGCATCACCAGCAGAGCTCAATATAGAGCAAGCAGACAAACCTGAAATACACACTGAAGCCCACAAGACTCCCTCCACTATTTATTGATGGAGTTGAGAATATACAAGCTTTATTGAAATTACTATAAGACGTAGCAAAAGAAGAATATATGAAATCAAAGTACTTCGAGGCGACATATTTAAAATACAATCCATCATCTATACAGTTCTAAAGGCTAGAGATACAGAATTTTATAGTTACCAGCCAAAACCAGGCCGCAGTTTTAGAGTTGTGCTAAAAAATCTACACCCATCTACAGACAAAGAGATAAAAATAGTTATTGAGAAGCTTCACCATAAAGTAACAAATGTCTGGAATATTCAGAACTCAAGAATAAAACAGGCGTTATCAATGTAGAAAATTGAACGAGAGCCTCGTGAAAATAATAAAGACATATATAGCGTTGAATGTTTACTACTGTCGCATATCATTCGAAGCACCCAGACCAAGGCGAGTAATCCCTCAATGCACTAATAATTGCCAATATTACAACCCCACATAAAAGTTCTGCAATAGAAAGCCCAGATGCGTCAAATGTGCACGGAAAGACAGATCAAAAGATGTTAAATGTGTCCTCTGCCAGGGAAATCATTCAGCTAACTACAAAGGCTGCACAGTCTACAAGGAGCTGTTGAGAGTCTGATATCCCCCTCCAATTACCAAAGTCAGAAAAAACCCTGGATACACTAGAAAGGAACAAGAACCTACAAATAAATCAACAAATAATGGAAAATTGGACATATCTCAAGGGTTTGACCACGTGTGGCATGAGGGATTGTGATTCAAACTGAAAAATTGGCTACCTGATCACCTTCGCAGAATATTAAAATCCCTTCTCCAGCAGCGCTATTTCATAGTACAACAAGGGGAAGCATTATCTGATCTCAGCCCTATAAAAGTAGGAATTCTGTAGGGCAGCGTACTGGGTCCCATACCATACTTACTTTCACTGCGGATCCGCTGACATCTGAATATTTAATTAATGGAACCTTTGCTGACAATACCGCTATACTATCTACACATAGTGACCCAAAAATAGCCTCACAAATACTCCAGAAAGGGCTAAACGACATATCCTACTGGCTCAAAAAGTGGCGTGAAAGCAAATGAAGCAAAATCAGTCAATGTAACATTCACTTCAGTCATACTTAACAACATTGCAATCCCACGGGCAGATCATGTGAGATACCTTGGATTATACTTGGACAAACGACTTACCTGGCAAAAAAATATTTTTACTAAGGGAAAGCAACTTGGTATTCAATCGCGAAAACTGTTTCTCGAAAACAAAATACTTCTGTACAAGGCAATACTTAAGCACGTCTGGACGTATGGAATCCAACTGTGGGGTACTGCATCCCATTCAAAAATTGAAATCATACAAGGGTTTCAAAATAAAGCACCCTGCATGATAACCATTGTTCCCTGATTTGTTCCCAACGAATTATTACACTGTGATCTACACATGCCCACTGTGAAACAGAAAATTATACACCATACCCGAACCAATAAAGAGCGCATCCAACGACACCCAACGGCCACGAAAATAAATGTTTCATCAATAAAAAGATGGATTTGTATTTTTCAAGCAATTTTCTGATCGTCAACGTTCATATAATATCGTGAAATCAAATTGTTCCGAGTTCCTGAGAGTTTTATGAATGCGATTATAATCAAATAAATCATTATATCTCAGCAACGACTGATTCATTTAGTTGTTGCTCCGACTTTGAGTCATAACCTTCAATATGCCCCCTTTCGGCGGCAAGTAATGCATTGCCGCCGAAAGGGGTTCCAATTTTTTTTTCAACAGAAAGCGGGTTTTGTTACATCTCTTTCGATTGATTTTTCAATTATTTTTCCAGCACTGATTTATTTTTATAAATCGAATCAGTTGCTCTTGAGTAATTAATAATTTTATATTCATTTTGAAAATCTGCAAACAAACTGCAAACAAAATAGTGATTTCAGGAGAAAATTTAATCGAAAGTCACTCTAGTTTAATTCCGGACAATAATGTTTGTTTACGAATCCAATTTGCTTATATACTATGGAATGTTTCAGGAGTAATTTCGTTAGTAGTAGCTCTAATTATAACCATGAGCTCTGGAAAAGACTGGTTGTATAACAAATCCCCTCAAAAAAATCTGAGGGACCTCATTTGTCCCACTATTGGTTTGGATCATTATCATCTAGCCACTTCCATCCTGTAGTGATGAGGAGATATCTCACCTTGCTCAAACGAAACAACAGTTAAAAACTAATAAAATTGTTACTTAGGAACGGATGATCTCATTTTTCAAAAATGAAACAGTGTTGTGAAGAGTGACGCAACAACTATTGTCTTTCTTATCAAAAATCACTAACAAAGATGATTTTTGGAGTATATTTTGTCAGATCTTCGTAGCTTGTCCTGTTTAAAAGATAAAAGAAGGGGACATTTATGTTCGCACTTTGTGAAATACAAATAATAAAGAACCAATTATGCTGACTTGTTGAATATGGATTGACAGAAAACCTTCAGACTAATAGTTCATTTTGCATTACCCTATGAGCACTTTCTGTTTATTGTACAAAAGATAAAATAATAATTCAGTCATGAGCAGGACCTCTGATGAAAATTTTTCAAAAAGATTGCATAGTCGATGCTATTAAATGCCTTGGATGGATCTAGAAACAGCCCCATTGATTTTAACTTCATCTCGTTAACCCGAGTTGACTTTTTGATAAACATTCAAATTGTATTTTAGCTGTATTGAGTTGGAAATATTTAAATAAAATTACCTTATATTACCTAATTACACAAATACAAAGCTTAGATCTTTTTTGGTTTGTTAGTGCATTAGATCTTACTTGAAATATTAACATTAATTGAAAATAAATTTCTAAAGCAATTGAAATTGCCTTTATTTGAATACAGGAATAGAATATGAATTGAAAAATTTTCTTAAAGTGTTTTTCAGCACCACAAAATATTACTACCCGAAATGTGTTTATGGTTAATGAACTTTAAGCTACATCGCATTCCTAATAATGTACTTCATTCAGATTCCCTACAAGTGCAAAAAAGAATTTGGACTTACTTACCTGGTGAGGATGAATCTTGTGGAATAGGCGGTGGAAAATCCATTGATGGCCAGATAGGAAAAGGATTTGAAGGAGAAGGTTCTCCTAAAGATGTATCTAACATGTGGGAAATATCCATGTGAGACTCTTCTCCTGGAAAAATAAAAATACAAATGAAAACAAAAACATCAGTCAAATCAATGAGAAGTACCTAATAATTATGACAGTAATAAATGAATATTATCGGAGTTTAATCCTAACACCAAACCGTTTTTTTAACACCTCAACACGTGTTTCAGTCACCAAGTGGTAATCTTCAAGAGTAAGATTAAACTAACAGTTTTATCATATTAGTTTGAAAATATCCATATAGTACGAAATTGCAGTAACGAAAGTAACTAATAAAAGTGGTAAAAAATATAGAAAGTTTCATTTCTCATTTTTCATGATGAATTGGCCGCGGTGGTAGTTTGTTGTGGAATTGGCCGCGGTGGTAGTGCGCCCGACTCACGATCGGAAGGTCCTGGGTTCGATTCTCGCCTCGACCAGATATTTTTCTCGAGAGAATTTATCTGGTTGAAGCTGGAATGATTCTGCAACCGTGTTAGGAATCACACGTTAAAAGGTAAGACCTCGTTAGTCCTTAGCTCGCACAAGTTTCTCAACNCGAAGAAATGCATCCAATAATTAAAAAGTTATAAGTGAATGAAATTTGAAAATTATGCTGTTTAATCAACCCACCACTTCAATTTCAGAAGTTTGGTGCGTATTCACCAAACAGGATTCCCGTTCACACTAAACGACCGCGAACAAGTATTTTCTTTGATGTATCGCCTTCTTTTCGATCTTTTCAGAAAGCGAGCAAGCATACGTTCGCTCGCTCGCTAGCCCGTACTCACCAGACGATTATTGATGCAGACTGCTTGTTCACTCTTGTTCGTTCGTGCTCGCTTTTTTGGTGAATACGCACATTAAGTTCTGACTACACCACTGGATTTAGGAGGTATCAAGATATTAATGTTAAAAATTTCAACAAAATATGCTCATCAATGAAAAATTTACAAGGGAGTAAAATTTGAAAAATTTGTCGTAAAAATTAGCATCCGTTGTTATTATCTCCAGTTGAAAACAAAATGGTGATTACAACGTGTGTAGAAAGAAAGCATTTCACATTTTGGAGTTGGAGCAATTGAAAATATTGAGATAATGATTCATCTTGAAAATCCAGCGCATGTAATCAATATTCTCTAAATTAGATTTTTATATTCCTTACTGAATGTGTAAAAACATTCAATGATATCCGAATAGGCGAAAATTGAAATGAACTTTTACTATTGAAAAACATTTCTTTTCCAAAAACTAATTTCTTCCAAGAATATATCCCCTTTCAATTTAAAATAGAATGTTTTTCAATGATTGACTAAATATTCTGAAATATTATTTGTATAGCGCTTGTCTGTGGCTTCCACGTGTGAAATATACATAGGTCGACAAGAGCGTCCCAAGCCATGAAACACTCGAACTACGCTCAGGAACCGGCAGTATATGTTACAATCTTTTTTGCGTCATGACATATCCTTCATTCGGAAAGAACTTGGGTTTTTTTGACAATTTCTTTTGATGAAATGTAAATTACAAGATTCAAAATTATAGAAGTATTTTTCGAGCATTATTATAACACCATCATAGAATAACCTTTTGACATCTGTATTTGGACTCAAAAAGGTGGGGGACGCAGAATAATATGTAAATATGCAATGTATGAGACTGGATTACCAATTAATCGGTTCAATTTGTGAGGTTGCAGTCAATGTAAATATGGAGAACTTACTAACGTGAAAATAAAATGGCTTTAAAACGTATAGAAAAAATATAAAATAATGAAAAGTAATCAAGATTTGGCTGACAATGTCAAGTGGAAAAATTCTGAATACTACTAGATATTTTATTCTCTTTGTCATATTTTATTACGTATGTGTTAATTTTGCTAAGATTTTCAATATCATTTATTTGATTCATTTAGTGTTCTTTGTGATCGATATGTATCATTTCTGAAAATATTCTTTCAGTTGTATTAATTTCTCCATCTAAAATATGTGGGTTTTCAAAATTCATTCTATGATCCTTTGAATTAACACGTTCTGTTAATGCACAAGAATTAACATTTCGTCTACAGTCGCTCTTATGTGAAGTAATTCAACTATTTAGAGGTCTAGATTTTTATCCTATATATGTTTTAGAACAATTCATTCAATTTTTTTTATTTAAGCCTCAACTGCCAGGGGTTATTCACTATACAATAATTTACTTAATATGTTTTAAAAGTACATTGACTACAATAAGTTAATATTACTGGAGTTTTATCCCAACACCAAACCGTTATTTTCAACACCTCGACACGTGTTTCAATCACTAAGTGATCATCTTCAAGAGAAAAATTGAACTAAACTAGTTAGTTTAATCTACATTAAACTAAACTAGTTAGTCACTCGGTGATTGAAACACGTGGGTTCGAAATAATTATATAATTTCTGCGAATAGTTTTTTAAGAATTGTGGGGTGAATTTGGGATTTTTATAGCTGTTCAATTCAAAGTAAGGCGGATGGTCCATGGAGGGGGACAGTCGATTTTAGATAAATGAGCGGTTTTGGATATAGTCAAATTAAGATTGGAGAAAATTCGATTCAGACGTTCGGGAATGGAATATAATTTTTTATTTTCGATGGCCGTGAGTTTCTTGAAATCCTTAGGCAGAAACATTTCTGTGGGCTGGATTGTTGGGATAGGCTGAGATTTTAATGGAAGGTAAAAAATACCCAAAAAAAAGTCGATGAAAACAAGAATATTATATTTTTGACAAGAGGCGTCCTTAAATTGAAAACCAAAATGTTGAACATCAAATATAGGTTGTTCACGTTAAGAAGAGAATAACGTCACAAGATGACAAGTTACGGCGTTGCCAACATGTGCACTATTTCGAACTTTCAAATTTTTTTTGTACTGTTGATACGTTTTATTGCTATTATCCTTAACTTACTTTTAGTATTTGTTGAGACTATTTCGATAATGCTTTAAGCATATTGAATATACGCAGGTCTTATCAAAAGAAATGATTAGTTCTGAAAAGAAGACTGACAGCTTTCGAGTTTTTATCGATTTGACGTCTGAAATTTTATTATCAGTTAAGCAACTTACAAAATGAAATGTTACTAGTTTCATTGCTGTTGAACGCATTTCAGTGGGAATTTCAACATTGTTATGTTGGATATATAAAATTACCAAATGACGTCATTCACTTCTTAACGTGAACAGCCTATAAAAATTGAAATTGATAATTCAAATTGTACAAAACCTGAACAAACCATAGAAATATTTAGTGAAAGTCCAATATGTTTAAAATATGTTTTTTCCGTTAACCAGCTATCGCATCCCTACAAACGACAACCCTCAGAAGTCGAACAATATGACTGCTAAATCCATATCGTCGAGGAATTCTCAAATTTCTCATTTTATACACTGCAGATACCCAAGATCTCCATTTTCCAAATAGATCAGGAGTGATTTTATCATCCCAAATAATTTTATGTGACCATACTTCCTGCATCAAAATTCTGACTTGTATAGTGAAAGCTGCTAACAGGCCAAGTGGATCATAAACTGACGGTACCACTTTCGTGGGAATATTGTCTGTTACAATTATTTTCTCATGTTTTTTCAAAAATGTATCAGGAAAACTGAGACTTTTGTATTCCAAATTAAACCTAAAGTTCTTTCAGACGTGGGTAACTTTTCAGTATCGGTACTACTTTTGGATAGTATTTCAGCAGGTATATTTGTTAGGACATGACTAGAATTGCTGACCCACTCTATCATTCTGAATTCACCTTGGTAATGGATGTTTATGACTCCATGAACAATTTCAATGGCTTCAAAACTGTAAGTAATCATCCATGTAATGATATTTTTCAATAGCTTTCACTGCTTCTGGATATTTCTTTCCATGTTGTTTCACATTTTCACAAAGAACGTAGATCACAGAGCTTGGAGAACAGATTGCTCCGAATATCATGGATTTCATTTGGTAAGGATAGGTCCGTCTTTATCTCTTCCCCTCCACAGAAAACGCTGCGAATCTTGATCTTCATTTCGTATGAATATCCTTAAAAACATTTCTTCGATGTCTCCCATTACAGCTATTCGATTTTGACGAAAATTGAATAAAATGTTTACTAAGGAATTCAAAAGGTCATAACCTTTTAATGCATTTTCGTTCAAATTGGTTCCATCTATTTTGGCTCTGGCATCTAATACAAATCTGATTTTTTGTGGTTTACTAGGATGTTTTACTGCAAAGTGTGGCAAATACCAAGTTTTGTGATATGTAACGGCGGCTTCTTCGCAAGTCAAAACTTTTGTGTATCCTTTTTCAACGAAATATTCTTTCTGGAATATTGCTCTCCAAAATGCTTATCTTTCTGCATTTTCTTCTCATCAGAAAGTAATCTATTCAACGCGGTAGCTCTGCTATCTGGTAAATTGATATTTTCTTTCTTCCAAAGCAAACCAATTTCCCAGTGGTTGCTTTCTAACTGACGACATGTTTCTTCCATGAGTTGAAACGCCTGTTTGTCTTCTTCTGAAATATGATTAAATTTGTTATTTTCAACTCCCAAAGTATCCATCAGAATAGTTTCATTCAATAGTTCTTTCAATTCGTCAACTTCAAAAACTTCATTTTTCATATAACATGTCATAGAATAATGAGCGTCGACTCGATGTTTGAAATATGGATAGTTTCCATTACATTTCTGAGATTGACCAATGGAATTCGTGACAGATGATTCCAAGTTGTCACTAAATTTTTGACATCTTCAGATTGAACAGGAAGTTTCAAATTTGTAATTGTTCTTACGTTTGACATCAAAAATTTCCTGATTGAGCGTTCCCTGAATTTTCAAGTTGACACGTTTTGATTGGTCGTCTGTATAGGAAGTACAATTGGTCCAATATATTTTCAATGGATCACTTACACCATCCACTCCTACCTCCTCGGCAAGGTCCATCAAAGTAATCATGCTTCCTTCATCAAAGAGCTCATATGTTTTCATCGACTTTTTGTCGAGTTTGCTGTCGAACTGAGTTTGCAAGTTGTATCCCTACAATTGGTTTGCATTTACAACACTATTCGGGTGGAGTAAGCGAGTATGGTAATTTTCGCATTTCTGCAGACCACAACGTTTTCGATTTTTACATTTGAAAATACTATTAGACGAATTGAGGCAACAAAAGCAAACTTTTGTTTCTTTCACCCATTCCCATCTCTTATCAGTGTCGAGACCCAGGATACGGTCGCATTTGTATATGGAATGAGTAGATTTAGATCAAAATCGGCAACACTTTTCCACTGATGAATTTTCTGTTCCAATGAAAACGTTTGTTTTATTTTTGTTGTCCATATACGAGACTGTTGATGGAGAATGTGAAATAGAAGCTTTACATAACAAACAAGCTGCTGAAGATTCTTCTCGTAACCACTCTGAGAAAATTCTTTCAACTATGGTGTATGTATGTCTTTGTATTTCTTGACAATAATTCTTGTCCACTGGAACTGAAGGTGTTCTGGCAATTTTTGGACGAGTTGACTATGTTGATATATTTTTCCATTTTCAAAGATTTTGCAGTGACAGTAAGGTTAAGAACCGAATTGGCAAATTTCACAAAGTATATTGGAGAACGAGTATTCACGGGTGGTAATAATTTCACTTTGTTCATCAAGGATTCCATTATAAATTCAGGTCATCCAAATCTAGCCTCTAACGTCTTAAGTAAGTCTTTGAGATTATCTGGGAGCGACAAATAATGGATTCACTGCATCTAAATCTTCATTTCTCAGGGCTCTTTGTAAACATAGCAAATTTTCTTCATCAGAGTAAGCACATGTTTCAGTGGATCGTTGATATAGAGAAATAAACAAACATCGGTCAATCCTTAACATTGCCGTAGAAATAAGTAAGTTCTTTCCCCACAACATTCCTGCAGGATACCTTAGAAAATTCATTGTGGATTTGATTTTGTTTGGTTACTGATTTGAATGCATCTGTCATTGCTGGAGTGAATTCTTTCACAAACTGATGTGTTGTGATAGTTTCATTCATTAATTTTTCAGTTCCTAGATCTGACTGCTTTGAATATGGAAAACTATTTTCCAATAACCAGTCAACAACTTTTCCATGAGTATTTTCCATTGATATATCTGATTACTTGGCGTGTCAAACAGAATTCAGTCTGCTACTTCTTTCAATGTTTTTTTTATGTATGCTACTTTCCACACTTTCACTTTGCTCACTGCTGCTTTCAATGCTTTTTAAAGATTTTTCTGCTTCTATAGACGTAATTTCCATAAGAGCTAGGTTTCTTTCAGTTTCACGTTCTAAATGTTCCAATTCGAAATTTTGTTGTTCCAATTCTAATTTTTGTTGTTCGAATTTCAATTGCCTATCTTCTAATTCTTTCTGTAGTTGATTTTCAGCTTGCAACTTCTTCAATTTCAATATTTTCAATTTACTCGCAGATGAGCTACGTGACTTGGTAGATTTTGATGACTCAACTGATTCATTTAGTGAATATTTTGACGGCGGGATTCCAGCAGTGGTTCTGGTAGTTCTTCGAACAGCACCTTCCTCTCGTGACATCATTCAATTGGGATTTTACAAACTAGACAGCAGTTGATATTTTCGTTCTTAGAATGCGGCTTCAACTCGAAAAGGTACTGAACAAAACTCGAAGAATCAAAACGTTTGGGGGCAAACTTCTTATTTTCGGCAAAATAAGATTTTATTCGACTTTTTGCTTTTTATTCAAAAAACAAAACTGACAATAATATTGGTAACTATATAAAACAATAAACAATCTCAACTCCAATACTAGATGTGAAATTAATTCAAAACAATGCTAACTGAACATTGCAGTAAATTACCTGAGTCGTTTTCAAGTTTTTGTCGGAGATGAACACTGCAAACACCTTAGGAGTGTTTTAAGATATCTGCGTAGAACTTCTGAACTGAAACTTTGTTATAGGCGACGAGAAAAGGTCCCAGTTATGATTGGTTTTGCTGATGAGATCAATCTGATTTTCTGTACAACAAAGAAACAACTGTGTGTTTGACTTTCAACTACTGAAGCGGAGTACGATGCAACTTGTAGTGCTGCTTGTGAAGGAATTTGGTTGAAATATCACTTCATTAGAAAAATACGTAATTAGCGGAGAAACAGAGCTAAGGTATGTGGAATCGAATAGACAAGAAGCAGAAATACTGACGAAAGGACTAACAAGAGATGTATGTTTTTAGAGCTCCAAAATCTATTAGGATTTAATGATGGACTTTCTATTTAGGCAGGGTGTTGAGGAATGAATATGAAAACATGATTCAGTTTAGTTGATTTATACTCTTATTCATATAGTTGTATGTAGTTGCTATTATGTTGATATTAAAAAACAGTTTCGCCAATAAATGTAACAGGGAATATTTCACTTTCATTATTTGAGAAAAGTGATTACTTAATTACAAAGTTCTGAGGTGTAACAAAGGAATCATACTTGTTTCCAATTGAGGCATTATTCACAAGTGAGTATATTTTTGAGTTTTGTGTGATTATTTTTATCATCTATATGATGCTATGTATAGAAACTTCTTTTTTTCTTTGATTATTTAATTTGTAGGTAAAATTTATGAACACAAGTTACCGACTAATTAGACTCTTCAGCAGTTTATATTGAAGAGTAACTTTTCAGTTTGTCCTTTATTGGACTTCAGCAGATTCTCTATTGATTTAGCTTTAGGTTTATTTTTCAGATTGTGGAAATTTAAATACCCAAAAACAGTAAGAAAAAATATTATGTAATATTTTTCCTAAACTAGAAAAGCTTTGTTGGTGCATGAAGTGAAGACATCGTTCTTTTTCTATTTTAAATGAAAAACAAAAATAGCTTCAATTGAAGAAGTTTCATTTATATGGGATTTCCAAGAGGGTTTTTAGGGTCCCAACAGTTTAATTATATGGGTTAATTTATGTGTAATTGATACGTAAATAAGTCTCAACATTTCGTGTTATATGCTATTTTTGTAAAAAGAACATGTACCTGGTTTTTGTTACATTTTATACAGGCAGTAATGCATTCGATATCTGATAGTGAATGAAACTGTTCAAGATATCACAGTAAGCTTATCCAAATATTTTGGTAATATGGCACAAAGTTACTGAAATATAGTTCACTATTTTACAACCAATTTACGACTGCAATGCCAAAGGCAGTTCTTTGTTAATTTTTGGACCCTAAATGCGAAAATGATAGTAAAAATTTCCTTCTTCCTTTCCTTCTTCCACGTAAGATTTTTAAGTTGATTTTTTTCACAAAAATTTAATGAACACATTCCAAATTTGCTTTTCCCCTAAATTGAGGAAATTGTTCAAAATCTGGCAACATAGCGGCTCTGCCCGGTACTCGAATCTGCTTCCGCTGTGTATGAGATTTGTAACGCCGCTTCTTCAACTTCCGATTCTCGAAGTTTCCAGAAAATACCATAAATACGGAACCGCTATAAAAGTAGCAGGTTGACAATTGGATCATCAATATTGGTTTAACGCGAGTAGTGGTGAATTAGTATTAGAGAAGCGAAGTGAGCAAACACGCGAATATTAATAGTATTATATTAGTGTTATCTTTGTGAATAAAATAAGTTGACTCCTGTAAACGCACTATCACATATTTGAACTCGACGTATGCAACAGTACAAAAATGTCCAAAGTACAGAAATGTGGCTGCGTTAATCCCGCAGATAGTTTTTGCTATATATGTAGTCAGTTTACTCCTAAATCGTAGAAACGGCCAATTAATCGAATGGGCTCCTCACGTATATTGCCAAACCTGTGCAGCAAATTTAAGTAACTGGTATAGTAATTGTATATCCGGATATTCCTTCTGCAAGAAGGTCGGTTCTTCATAGAGAAGGCTTACTAGTTCCAACACCCCCGGCAAATTGGGAGGAAGATTTGGAAATGTATAATGACCAGGCAGGTTCCCATGATGCGCCAGAAAAAGACGGTCCTTATTTTCCCGAGAGTGAAGGAAGAGCACTCCATTTAATCGAACAACCTGAATTAAATTACCTAGTTCGGGACCTCCACTTGTCCAAAGAGAATGCTGAACTATTAGGGTCTAGATTACAACAATGGAATTTACTAGCCTCTAAAACCAAAGTTACAATATTTAGGAACCGTAACCATGAGCTATCCTCGTTTTTTTACTATGCAGGATAAAATGTGTGTTTGTGTAAATCCAAATGGTGTGATGGAAAAATTAGGATTTATACATAACCCGGACGAAGGGCGTTTATTTATAGATTTGTCTAAAACAAGTTATTAATTATATGTGTAATTGATATGTAAATAAGTCTCAACATTTCGTGTTATATGCCATTTTTGTAAAAAAAACATGTAACTGGTTTTTGTTACATTTTATACAGGCAGTAATACATTCGATATCTGATAGTGAATGAAACTGTTCAAGATATCACAGTAAGTTCGGGACCTCCACTTGTCCAAAGAGAATGCTGAACTATTAGGGTCTAGATTACAACAATGGAATTTACTAGCTTCTAAAACCAAAGTTACAATATTTAGGAACCGTAACCATGAGCTATCCTCGTTTTTTTTACTATGCAGGATAAAATGTGTGTTTGTGTAAATCCAAATGGTGTGATGGAAAAATTAGGATTTATACATAACCCGGACGAATGGCTTTTATTTATAGATTTGTCTAAAACAAGTTTAAAAGCCGTTCTGCCCCATAATGGTAACAAAAGACCCTCTATTCCTCTTGCACATGCAGTTGCCATGAAGGAAACACACAAAAGTATGTCACTTATTCTAAATGCAATAAGTTATAATACGTAAAAGTGGCAAATATGTGGTGACCTGAAAGTCACCACATATTTGTCAGGTCTTCAAGGCGGATTTATGAAGTTTTGCTGTTTTCTTTGCCTTTGGAACAATAGGGCAACGCAGAGCCATTATCAAGTAAAAGAATAGCCTCCGAGAGATAAATATATTCTAGGTCAAGCTAACGTGAAGAATATACCTCTTGTTAATCCCAAAAACGTTTTGTTACCTACCTTACACATTAAATTGGGGTTAATGAAAAGTTTTGTAAAAGCGTTAGACAAGAAGGTGATGCGTTTAAAAATCTTAAACACGTTTTTCCAAAACTAAGTGATGCAAAGCTCAAAGAAGGTATATTTGTTGGACCACAAATTAGAAAACTACTAAATGATCAACAGTTCAATCAAAAGAATTATTTGGGACTTTTTAGGGAACAAGAAAGTAGAAAATTACGAAACACTTGTAGAAGAACTACTTGAAAACTACTGTAGAATGGGATGTTGTATGTCTCAAAATCCATTTCTTGGACCCCCATTTAAATTTTTTACCAGAAAATTTGGGTGCTGTCAGTGACGAACAAGGGGAAAGGTTCCACCAAGAAGTACTGACAATGTAGCAACGTTACCAATGCAGATGGGATGCAGCAATGTTGGAGGATTATTGTTAGTTCCTTATGAGGGAAAACGATAAAACATATAAACGAAAGTCAACTTTTCCGAAAAGGTGATGCACAAAAGACTTCATTTGAATGTTTTTTCATGTGTATTGTAAATAAAGTCTGCTATTCTCAAAATATATTGTTTCTGTTTTGATCTTATATTTCCCTATATGTGAAAATTTTTGTATAAAATAAAAATAACTATAATTTAAAATCTTTACGTGATGGAAAATTTTTGATTATGAAGTCACAGTTAGGATGCTTTAAACTCTCATGTATAGCCATCATTTGTTGGCTAGTGTATTTTTGAAATGAATATTTGTGTTCCTGCAACTAGATGTTGTTGCAGGAAAGTATGTGAATGAAAAGTTATAATAATAAGTAGTTCAGGCGATCATGCCCTCTAAGGTATACAATATTACTTATGCTACAGCATATAGCACTGATACAACTTTTAGAATATTGAAAGTAAGTAGAAACTGCTTTAATTCTAATGCATCGCATGTACAATTTAGTGTATTTTCTGATGATTTTCTTTGTGACCAATATTCTACAAAAGTAGCAGAATTACACACAAATTTTATTTGTTATGCATTTGAATATGTGAAAAGAGAAAAAAACAACTTTTGAAAAAAATCAAACATCTAATTGAATTGGCCGATACTTGATGAAAATCCATAACGTATTTAAACAACACTTCATTGTGAGAATTTCACTGAGTAGTTTATGAAACCCTTCACATGTTTTGCTATAGAATAGCTTGCGGAAGCTATTGTAGAGCGGTTGCGGTTTTGTAAACTGTTCAGTGAAAATCTCATAATGAAGTGTTATTTAAATGAATCAAATATCAACATAGCACATTACCATATAATAAATACATAACCATACTTCTTGATCAACATTTTGTGGTGTTGTTAATGAATGATAGCTTTATTACTCAATATTTTTCATCCAATTGTTTCATTTTACTGACCAACTTTAAAGAAGTTACCAGCTACCACTTATCCGTGGTAGCCAGAGTACCCTAACAAACTGAACAATTTGTTTTATACAATTGCCAATTCATAATGTCTGCTGCAGTAGCAGACCTAATGACAGGTATAAAAACTGCAGACCACGGCTGATAAATCCGGGAAATTAAATTTGTTTTAAGGAATAAATGACCACTTTTGTAAAAGTTAAATATCGTTCATTCTAGTTACTTGACCCAAGAAAAAAATATAGTTTTTATTATTTTGTCACCACATTTCTCAAATAAATATTAAATACACAATTCATTTATATTTACACTTTCAATAATTAATATTAACAAAATAAATCTATGAATAGAAAAATGAATAAAGTTGAAAATTCTAGGATCCAGAAGTTCAGATGTTTTCATAATTTTCAATTGAATTTTATATATATATTTCATTTTCGAAAGTCTTGTCCATTTTTAGAATATGCTAGTTTAATATGCTCTTTGACATTGTAGCACAGACTTAATATTAGAAATAATTTTCATACCAGAATGCGACGTGTTATCCTCATCTAAATGGTCTAAAGGTTCTTCTTTTGGTTTAATGAGAGTATCATGAATACGTTCAGTCTTGACTTGACAAGGTGGTTGAGGTGTTGTAGAAGTTGGAAATTGAACTGAATCATTTTCAAGGTGGAGTTTTTTGGTTGGAGGTCCTTGACTCAATGTAGGAGACTAAAAAAATATTCAGAATGAATTTATCAAAGTCAAACATAAATTAATTTATGATTGGAGGAAATTGAAAACAATGTTGAAAAAAATATTTATTAGAATAGAATAGAACTTTATTCGTCACTGAAGTTATTACAAAAAGGAGTACAGAATGTATAACTTATTGGACTCGTCACAAAATATGATATAAATTTAGTATTTAGTGTACATATAAAAATCAGCACGTGAAGAAGTATAAAAAACAAAATACAGACATAAATATACCTAATTACAACATATTAGTTCATGTCTCCAGAAATTTCTCTAACGAGTAGAATGCCCTGGATTTTAAATACTTGTACAGGGAGTTTTTGAATATTCTCAGATCGGCAAGATCAATTTTGCTATTGAACAAATCTGTAAATCTATTATAGCAGAGATTACCTTTATATATGTGCGAGTTTTGCCCAATGGTTAATCTTGAGTATGGTTGATGTTTGTTACCACATTTTCTTGTATAGTATTTGTGTAAACTGCTATTTTTAAGAATGGAATTCTCTTGTGTTTTAATATTCAGAGTAATTTGAAATATATATAGTGAATACACTGTGAGAATACCTATCTTTGGAAAAAATTAATTTACAAGATGTATTAGGCTTGACTCCAATCATACTTCTGATGATTTTTTTTTGGATTATAAATATCTGATTTAGGTAGCTTTAGGTACCGCAAAACATTAGGCCATAACTGAGTGTTGATTGAACCAATCCATAGTATGCCAATTTCAGAGTTTCAGTTGATACAGTATTTTTCAGTTGTTTTATTACAAAACAGATTT
Organism: Leptinotarsa decemlineata; assembly: GCF_000500325.1. Classification (NCBI taxonomy): domain Eukaryota; kingdom Metazoa; phylum Arthropoda; class Insecta; order Coleoptera; family Chrysomelidae; genus Leptinotarsa; species Leptinotarsa decemlineata. Next base: position 200,050 of record NW_019289876.1, read on the forward strand.
TACTCAGCTTGATGGTTGTTTCGTTTATATGATTTTTCCATGTCATTTTATTATCCAATAAAACTCCCAGAAAGCGAGCAACATCAATCTGCTCAATGCTACTATGATTTACTCTTATTGATAAACTAGAATTCCTATTCAGATTTTTCGTTAGAAACTGCATGAAGCATGTTTTTTCCAAATTCACCACTAGACCTTTGTAAGTACACCAGTTATAGAATTAATTCGCTACAGTATTGGCTCTAAGTACCATATCACATATTGCTACTATGGGTTGTTTTCAATGAAAAACGATTAATATTCCATTTAATCAACTTTCAAAATCTGATATCGAATAAATTCAATTATTTTCCAAGGTATATTATACAAATTGAAATATAAAATACAAAACTCAGCATCCTCCCACCGGTAAAGAGGTTTCTTCTCTATCTCAAATATCTGCTTCAATCTGTAGTTGTCACAATTGTATGTATTATATGTATTCTTTGCAGTCTTCTCATCGACAGAAATCCTGCCGAGTTTCTTGGAATATTTGCATCAATCATTAGCATAACACCTTCAATTTTCAACTATGTTAGGATACCAGTCCACTTGTTTCTTCAATTCAAAAATGGAAGGTGCTCTTTTACCCACCTCTTCCAAAATGAGTCGGGTGAATTCGAGACTTTCTCCACTCAAGCCTTATATATTTTCCTGCCTTTAAGATACCAGGAGGTACCTCAGAATGTGCATAACCAACTAAGTTATTAGATGTTTGCACTTCAAAATCAAAACAGATCTACAGAAACATGAGCGAGTGGCATAGAATTCCATATGAGATAGCCAAACCTTTTTTTACAGTTTTGATGGGTTTGTCCCCCGTTCCTCCGATGAGAGAATTAGGCCTGTTTTATTTGATAGGTAAATATTTATTTATTGTTATTTTTATTATTGACATGTCTAATATCATAATGATCTGAAAGATGAATAAATACAACAACAACCGTAAGACGAATTTTCTAACAATTTCAAGATTAATTGTATGTACAGCAAGACATCTTGTTATTTTAAGTCGTCGAACAGTGACAAGTATATGGCCACTAAATCCGAACTGAGTGTTAATCAGAGGTAGTCGATTAATTTTTGATGGTGGTAAAGACCTTGAGTTAAGATATTGAACAGCATACATTCTACTGGCTAATAAACATATTCTGTCACATTCTCCCAAAATGTATATCATATTTATCATTTCTTTGGTAGACGATTTCATTTTGAGGACAAAAAATAGTAAGTCTAATATCATAATGATCTGAAAGATGAATAAATACAACAACAACCGTACGACGAATTTTCTAACAATTTTAAGATTAATTGTATGTACAGCAAGACATCTTGTTATTTCAAGTCGTCGAACAGTGACAAGTATATGGCCACTAAATCCGAGCTGAGTGTTAATCAGAGGTAGTTGATTAATTTTTGATGGTGTTGGGATACTGTAGGTAGTTTTGCACTTTTGGTAACAACTGCTGCATATTATGTCAATTCACCATACCATTACTTTTAGGTGTGGACTCGTCAGAAAACAAAACATATTTAAAAATAAATATTCGGTTGTTAGAAAATTGAACTCAATAAATTTTGGCAGTACCAAACTCTGGTATCATACTCCGTTTCATAGAATTCAATTCAGTATGGATGAACTTTATTTTTTATCAACATTCTGTTCACGGAAGTATGACTTATATCCAACTCTCTTGCAATTTCATTGTCAACTGTTGAAAGCATAACTGCTAATTAATTTTCTTCATTTGTAGCAATTTTATTTACTACTTGCCTTTTCTTATGCTTGACACTGCCTGTTTCCTCAAATCTTCCTTCAACTCTCCAAAAACTCTCTGATGGTATAGACCTTGAGTTAAGATATTGAACAGCATACATTCTACAGGCTAATAAACATATTCTGTCACATTCTCCCAAAATGTATATCATATTTATCATTTCTTTGGTAGACGATTTCATTTTGAGGACAAAAAATAGTAGATTTCGATTAATAATTCAACCTGTTCAATAAATCAATGTCAAGTTAGTTTGTTGACAATTCCTATAACATTCAAATGTTACAAGGGTTGTTTAATATAACTGAAATGATCTACATTCCAAGTAGATGTTACATAAGCTACTCTCAGCCAGTACAAAAGAGAGTATTTCCAGACACTGGACGGATATTTCTTCACATTGCAATATTTCACAATCTTCATTCTTAAAATTAATCGACTTTTTATATGACACAACAGTTTTCAGTTTTGACAAAAAAAAATTTGAACAAGTTCTAGGCATGCCAATGGGTAGCCCAGTCTCTCCTATTATCGCACAATATGTGATGGATGATCTCATTGATGATTGTTTGAACAAAATTCAATATAAAAGAACTTAAAAAAAATATGCAATGATATTATATTAAGTGTCCCTCAGGACAAATTGCAGCAATTGTTACTAGTTTTCAAGTCCTATCATGAAAAATTACAGTTCACCATTGAAGAAGAAGACATTAATCGCAGCGTTCCCTTCTTAGATACGAAAGTTATTAGAAGAGAGGAAAACAAATTAATCACTAGCTGGTATACCAAACCTAGTGCTTCAGGAAGGTTCTTACACTATGAATCTTACCACCAACAAAGACAAAAAATAAATATAGTGCTAGGAATGAAAAACAGGTTAATTAAAACAAGTCACATTACGCAATGACAATCTCAAAAAACTTTTTCAACTTTTCATTAACAGTGGTTACCCAAAAAAACTCTTACATAAATTAATCTTCAATAGGTCATCTATAGATATTGATCTCCTAACAATAAAGATAATTCTAATAATCAATCAATTCAACAGAATCTTTACCTTACATTACCTCACATTCAATCATTGAATCATAAATTTAAAAACATTTTTTCTAAAATTCCAATTTTAATCGAGGGAAAAGTTTATTGGAAACGTTACATATCTGATACGTAAAATTCATGAGTGTGTATTGGAGGAGTTAATAACCCTTTATTCAAGTTGTGTACATCAGTCCGAAATGTAATTTTATTATATAGATAAGTCAGAATATTATCGTAGATAACCTTATGATAGATACATGCTGAGTGTAGCGAACTTCAGTTTTCCATATTGAGCCAACAAGTCTCTGACAGCTTTGATGAGATTCTGTTCCTTTTACGTACCCCATGAATAAAGCGAAGGCAGGAGTTTTGAATCTTTTGGAGTCTTTTCTTATTCCTAATTGTGAGGCTTGGTCCATAGAGTACTTGTGCACAGTTCAAAGATGAAAGAACGAGACTGTCACATAGAGTAATTCTTGTGTTTTTACGGAGGAATTTTCGATTTCCGTAAATCACCTTGAGTGAGAGGTAAGTTTTCTGGATTAGTTTATTCACACTGGGAATCAAATCGGAGATCACTGTCCATAATCACCACAATATTTTTTGCTTCCTTCACAATTTTCAATCCATTGGAGCCTATACTAATGAGCTGTTGTTTTACAATAACTCTGCTTTTTTGGACCAAATATTAGTACGTTCGACTTAGATGTATTATTAATGAAGCACATATTTTCAGCAAGGGATGAAAATGTGTCAAGATCATGACTGATCCGCCTATTAGCGTCATTTACCCTGTGTGGTTCAAAAGGATAATAGGTTTGGGTGTCATCGGCATAGAGATGTACACTGCAATACTGAAGGCATTTCATTAATTGACTGGTATATATCGTAAATAGGAGAGGGCCTAGAATTGATCCCTGTGGAACGCCTGTTTTTAAATTCAAAGGTGTAGAATGTACTTCATCAACTTCCTGACATCTGCTGTGTAGATAGTTTTGAAAAAAAAGAACTGAATCATCTGACAAGCCAATGTAGTGCAAGATCGACAATAACAACTCATGATTGAGGGAGAAGTAGACAGCCAAAACCTTTGTTTCCCAAAAATTAATCTCTCCTAAAAATATACCCATTTTAATTCATCCGAGAACATCAAATCTTCATTATCCGTTTGAGGCTTTCGTTTGTTTTTTTTTGAAAGAACACCATTTTTACCGTATTGTGATTCAGTTTGAGTTTTTCCAGATACTTTTCAGTAAATAACCTGCATGTCTGGTCGATAATTTGATTACATTCACCATAGATCATAATCAAATCTCAAAAATCTTCATTTGTTTAAACTAAACGGGACATTTTACTCATGAATTAATGAAATACACTCATTAATGAAATTCTTGCATGAATACTTTAGTTTGAAGTGAAATTGACAGATGAAACTTTCAAGAAGGCAACTGGGCGCCATCTGGAAAAAATAAATAAATGGAAAGGGGGGTTTTGTGATACATCATTTTGAAGCTGCTGACGAATACTTCACAACCCTAGAATATGAAGTCAATATCTTCAACTACTACAAAATGGCGGAACATTTAATAATTTCCTGAAGATAAACACATTAATATCAATATTTCTAGAAATATTTCTTTTTATCTGTCATATGGCAATTCCAACAACCCGGTAAGGTTTGTTAAGTTATTTTTTGTTTATAAAAACGACAAATGAACATCATTGTTTAGTTAGAATATTCTCATTTAGTTTTCGGTTTTACTAGCAGGAAGGTACCTGTAGAGTAATAACCGAGCAAGTGGATATTCAAACGTGGATATTAGAACCTAAAAACCCAGTCAATTGTCATAAGAGATTTTTGACATTGATAGTTAGTATAGTCACGTATGTAGTATGTATGGTAGCTAGAAAGTAGATTATGGTTGTCGAGTGTAAAATGTAAAGAATATCTGTGGAATTATAAAATAAAGGATCATCAGGAAGCAGTCTCGTCTTTGAATACATAACACATAATTTACAAAAACAGATGCGAACCTAGTCGGATGCACTCAAAAATTGTGGATACATATTAATAGTCAAGCTGCATGTTGTGAACGTAATTCTTAAACTGAAGTATTGTCGTCTGGAGGTGTACAAATATCCAGAATATGTCGTTGATTGGAGCCATCGAGCAGTTTAATCCCAGGCAGACTGACGTCCGATAATACTTTGAAAGATTGGAGCAACTCTACATATGAAATGTCGTGGATGATGGTATGAAAGTTCCACTCTTACTAACACTGATAGGTGGTGAAGCATATAACGTACTGAAAGATTTGGTGGAACAAAATCTACCAAGTTCCAAATCATTCAATGAACTAAATGCAGCTCTAGTTACACATTACAGCCCTAAGAAACTAGTCATAGCAGAACGGTACAAATTTTATAATGCAGTTCAAGAGCCCAATGAAGATATAAAGTCATTTGTCGCAAAGCTCAAAAATCTATCCAGAGACTGCAATTTTGGTCAGTTTCTCAATGAATATCTACGAGATAGGTTAGTTTGTGGTGCTAAGTCTGTTGCACTGAAACGGAAGCTTTTGTCTGAAGATACTTTAACCTTCCAACAAGCTTATGACACTGCATTGTCAATGGAATTGGCAGAAGGTCAAGTAAAGTCCATGGGAGCAGAAAGTAGTATGTCCTGTATATCTGAAGGTTTAGATAAATTGTCATTCAAGAAAAAGTTTGTAAACAAGGAAGCCAGTCCAGGAAATAGCAGGCTAAATCAAAGAAAGGAATTGCCAAGTTCGCATATGAATGAATGGAAACCATGTTTTCGATGTACTAGAAAACATGATCCCCAGAGATGTCCTGCAAGAAGTTGGGAGTGCAAAAAGATGCAAAAAGGTTGGCCATACAAGTCGTGCATGCAGAAACACCAACATCAATGTCATGGATGAGGAGAATCAGTTAGCAGAGGAGGAAAACTCATTGGTATTGGGTTTTTTATCATCGCTTGAGTCAGGGAAGATGGATCCAGAAAAACTAGTCTTAGAGGTGGAAGGTAAAATAGTTAACTTTGAAATCGATAGTAGAGCATGCAGAACCGTAATGCATATAGAAGATTTCAGCAAATATTTGTCAAATTTAGATGTACATTCAGTCAATTATGATCTAAGAGTCCTTACTGGGCAAGGTGTCAAAATAGTTGGTGAAACAAATGTTTTTGTTAAAACGGAGTCAGAGACTGTAAATTTACCATTGGTAATTTTGAAAAGTAAGCATAAGTTTACACCATTGTTAGGCAGGAACTGGTTGAATGTTCTAAATCCAGGGTGGAGACAAAAAATAAGCTTAAAGAAATTAGATAATAATATTAAATCAGCCCAAAAGATATCAAATGAGAAATGTTAGGAAATGTCAAACTATCAAAAATTAAATTAGAAATGATTTTCAAAATCTATTTGATGAACAGTTGCATTCATGCATTAAAAATATTGAAGTGGATTTGAAATTTAAAGAAAGTTCTCAGCCTATATTTCATAGGGCGTATGATTTACCATATGCATTAAAAAAAAAAAAGTAGAAATTGAATTATCAAAAATGGTAAATTCTGGTATTTAAAAAAAAAAACAGTTATAGTAGTTGGGCAAGTCCAATTGTTGTTGTCCCCAAAAAGAACTCTAATGAGGTTAGAATATGTGTCGATTTTGAAAAAAACACTTAACCCACTCTTGGATAGTGACCATTGCGCCTTGCCTTTACCAGAAGATATATTTGCTTGTCTAACTGGTCAAAGGTATTTCACTGTAATAGATTTGAAAGGAGCTTATCAACAATTGAAAGCTAGCCCTAGAGCCCAAGAACTTTTAGTCATCAACACACATTTATGGTTATTCGCTTATACAAGATTGACATACGGTGTCAGTTCAGCACCGGGTATTTTTCAGTCAGTGATGGACAGCATATTGGCTGGATTGAAAAATACTAAGTGCTACCTTGATGATATACTAGTTTTTGGCACAACCTTGCAATAGTGTTATGAAAACGTTAGGAATGTTCTAAAAAAATTATTGGAATTCAATGTTAAGATAAATTTGAAAAAAATGCAAGTTCTTTGTAGAACATGTGGAATTCCTAGGTCACATTATTGATGTCGAGGGGATTCACCCAACAGAAGATAAAATAAATACAATAAAGTTAACACCAACACCAAGATCACTAACTGAACTGAAAGCATATCTTGGATTGTTGAACTATTATGGAAAATTTATTCCAATGCTCTCTTCGAAATTAAAACCACTCTATGATCTATGCAAAAAAGATATTCATTTTTCCAAGAGTTGGACAAAAACTTGTCCAACTCTTGGAAACTCTTGTGATGGTATGTCGCGTTTACCATGCAATGATAAAACAGAAGTTATTGACTTTTTATACTCATTTAATCTAGTTAATCAGATAACGTTGAATTTTAGTGATATAGCTAAGGAAATGAATAAAGATTATATACTTACCAGAGTAAAAGATTTTATAATCTCTGGATGGCCTGAACATATATTTGATGAAAATTTAAAGCCGTTTTACAAGAGACGAAATGAATTATCAGTAGAGCAAAGCTGTATTTTACTGGGATAAGTCCTTGCAGAAGGAAGTTTTAAAATTATTTCATGAACAACATAATGGAATCGTTCGTAGTAAAATGCTGATGCGCTCGTACTGTTGGTGGCCTAATATTAATACCGACTTAGAATTGTTTATTTCTAATTGTAAAATATGTCAAGAACATCAAAATTTTAACAACTTCTGGTGTTCTATCACCCTGGCTAGAAGCATTACATAACGTTTTTAGAGTTCACATAGACTTTTTAAAGAAAGATGGGTACACATTTTGATTGTTATTTGACCAAAAATGAAAATGGTTAGAAGTGAGACTAATGAAAAATGGTACAGATGCATTAGAAACGATATGTGAATTAAAAAACATATTTTCTGTATTTGGTTTACCTGTTGAGCTCGTTTCCGATAATGGACCGCATTATAATGCCACTGATTTTGTATCATTTTTACAAGCAAATGGAATTAAGCCTGTTAAATCACCAGTGTACCATCCACAGAGTAATGGTGCAGCTGAACGTGCTGTGCAAACGTTTAAAAGGTGTTTGGAAAAGTCATTATTTTTTGAGAGAGGAAAAAATATATCAGAAAATGTTATTACCAGCCGATTACAAAATTATTTGTTCAACTATAGAAATACCCCTTCTACAGTAACGGGAATCTCACCTGCTGAAGCCATTTTCAAAACCAGACCTAAAACACGGTTCAGTCTCTTGAAACCTTGCCATAATACAAAATCTACATTCTCTGACTTCAACAAACGTGTTTTGTACAAACTCGGTCAACATGTTTTCGTTAAAAATAAACGTACTAAATTATGGCAGAAAGGGATTGTAAGGAAAATTTTAAGTTACAATACCTATTTAGTAGAAATATAAAATATAATAAAGTTTGTTCATTCTGATGATATGCGAACTAATCGGCATGAACCCATATTACCTGAAGTTTTAGCAGACACCAAAATTACTGTAAGTCCCAATACAAGTAGCTCTAATATGTTATATTCTAAAACCTATTGTGAATTGAATAATGATAACACTAATACTACTGTAAAAAAAGCTGAAAAAAGTTCAAATAATATTAATATAGATCACAGTTCAAACTTTGAATCAAGTGTACCAAACAACACAACCCTTATTTCAGCTTCTCCCACTAAATCATTCCCTACTGTAACTCGCTCTGGAAGAATTGTAAAACCTCCCTCAAAATTGAATCTTTAATTAGATTGAGAGAAATGTAGAGTATTAACCGAGCAAGTGGATATTCGAACCCAAAAGTCCAGTCAATTGTCATAAGAGATTTTTGACATAGATAGTTAGTATAGTCACGTATAGTATGGTAGCTAGAAAGTAGATTATGGTTGTCGAGTGTAAAATGTAAAGAATATCCGTGGAATTATAAAATAAAGGATCATCAGGAAGCAGTCTGGTCTTTGAATACATAACAGTACCATGTCAACAATCTCTAAAATGGTCAATTGTCGTCCATTAGAAGAAAAAATTGAAGCGATTTTTATTTACCGTGCGACGCGTAACTTTCACGAGACCGAAAAGATTTTCAATGAACGTTTTTAGAATCTTGCTATCTGTAGAAAATATTTGAGGGAACTTGTATCCAAACTCACAACTACCGGTAGTGTACATAACAAAAAGCCCCCAGGTCATCCGTCCAAAAGGTTGTGGGGGGTGAGACGATTGAGGAGTGAGCGAAGAATGGGGATTAGATGGTTGAGGTGATGGCGATAACCCAGGACTTTCAACTGGCCTGAGATGCTGAATGGGCCTAATCAATTTTTTGATGGGTCTTGGTCTTTTCATTATATTTTGCCTCTGATCTGGAAAGCTTCTACTGGAATTTGAAAAGCCATTAGTATCCTGAAATATAATAATAATTTTTATCAAACCGTTGTGGAACAAGATGTACTTATGATACAACAACAAAGTTATACTCAGTCTATAAGTGAAATACACCGTAACATTTTCAAAAATCGTAGACGTCCCGGGTCATTATTTCTGCTTATATGAACACGTGAAGACAATCTTCAACCGACAATATTTTTTCCAACTTTCCAAGTGAACGTAGACAAAGTATTTGAAAAATACTCGTCACTTCTTTGAGATACAGACAACCATCGTGGGCGGACCGGAGTTTTCTAATGAACGATAAAATAGGACCTCAACTGATGACAAAACACAATGATTGTAGAAATATGCTGGGAAACGGAAAATTTAGAAAACCGGTGACGACGGGGGGCGTACTAGCAGAGATGCTAATATACATTATGTGAAAGAGAGTGATACTCGTGGACCTTCTGGATCCTCGGGCTCGGGATTGATGCTTAGGGGAGTGACGCCCGACATTTGTAACACCCAAGGGGTAGTGACAGGCATCTCGTGAGGTACCGCCGGTTTTTTACCGAATGCATTCTTGTCGGTATGTAACAGAGTAACATCTTCGTAAATACAGGAGCTGTTACGGGACGACGTCTGCGAGAAAATGGCATTGTTGTGTTTTTTTATTGGTTAATTTTGAGGATAGAGGCAAGTAAGAACAAAAGTACGAAAGGAACAATTGAAAATTTAGATTTACGAGAATCCACCTTCGTTCTGTACACAAAAAGAGATTAAGCAGGTGATCAGATTTCGAAAGTTCTTTCGCGCGTCGGGACGAATCTAAAAATTGTGTTCCAGACTAGATAATGGTAACAGTAAGGGTGTATTTCATTGGGGGGGTCTCGAGTTGGAAAAGTCCTCCAACTCACACAAATCAGTGCGTTTTGTTTCAATTTTGAACCGTTACTCAGAATAAAATATAAGGTAAAACTGGAACACCTGGCGTAGAATAAATTCAAAAACAAGCAGTTTTCCCAATCACCAGAAATGCAATACTCTTCTCGACGTACCTTTCACTAACCAAGTTGGCGTCTTTAAGAGCGTTTTCTTCATCTCCTGAAGACGCCAACTTGGCTGATGAAACGCGGGTCGAGGATAGTACAGCATTTCTGGTGATTGTGAATCTGCTTGTTTTTGACTTTACTCAGAAGTTTATTTTGACAAAAAACATGAGCAAAATATGAGATTAAGCATAATTAAGCACAATTCTAAAACTGAAATCAGTATTTCCATCATTTTTATACTCTATTAATATCGTTAATAATATCATTGGGGTTTATTTGGTGCAATTAACTTCAATTATTCTGTAGATGATGGCTGGATACTAAAGACAAAAAACAAATTACTAGCTAACAGGTCTTCAAACTTTAAATATTCAAAACTTTTCATCTACAATTATGTACAATTCCCAAAAATTCATCTGTCCATCCTAAAAATATACTCTTTCAATTTACAGAAGATTCCTATGACTGGGATTTAATCAAATAAGCGAATGAATGTTATTTATGTACTGTCATCGATGACTTGAGTGGATTCAACTCATTCCATGAAAAAAAGTCGTAGCTTTATGAAAGAATTGAGTGTTTTTTTTTTCTTATAATGTTATCTGTATTTGGTACTGAAGAGCCAATAAAGCAAGTGTTTTGCCGCGAAACATCAAATAGGTATCTACCAGTGAGGAAGACAGTGTTCCATGTAAGTGAAATTTTACATCTTTCATTTATTATGTAGGAATCCTGTGAATGTATCTGATTCGATTCCATATGAATGTTTGGAATACAAACGGAATGGAGAAAAGGGTTTTTCGTATAATTCAGCGTTCATTTAAAAGTATTTGTTTCGAAAGTCTTTTTCTTTTGTGTAATTCAATGTTTATATGAAAATAGCTGTTTCAAGAGGGCTTTTCCACACTCTTTATGTTAATTTTTGAAATTTACTGCTTTTTTCCTTTCTTTGGAAGATTCCCACATTGTTCGTATCAAGATGGAGAACTAGGAAGCCAAAATCTCACTTTCCAAAAATCGATCTCTTCTACAAACACTGTTTCAATTTATACAATCCAATATTTCTGATAAAATATTTCCCGAATTTATTTATTTATT
>NW_019289877.1:4167-33365 GCF_000500325.1 Leptinotarsa decemlineata
TACATCTTCTAGAAATAAGTCAAAAACGGTTTCTCAAGCTCATTTTCTCAAAAGATCGACTATACAACTCAGATCAACTGTACCTGGAAGCAAAAATCATGGACACCAGACACTCATGAAATATCACTTCACAGAAACATCACTTCTCAGTACTCATTATCAGTACTTTATTATCATCCTCATTAATACTATTTTATGAACTATGTTTTTACTTTAACATTGTTTATTCTTTCTGCGTAACTATTATATCATTCGCATTCCTTTTATAATACTATCACATTTTACTGCGAAACAAGTGCAACAACATATAATCACTCATTAGCTTCATTCATATGTTTCGTGATATAACACTTTTGTATCACTGTTGAATAGAGTTACTTGTTATTATTACTTACATAAATAAAGAGGAACTTTATAATTACTCTGATTATTATTATCATTATTTCATATACTATGTATTTTCTATGTATTTTCTATTGTTAGTACTTGTATATGTATGTTATTGTTATCCGTATTTTTAGGTATGGTATGGTGAAACAAGTGCAATAGCACTTATCGCTCATCGGCTTTATTCACTTCATTTTATTATGAGACACCTCTTTGTATTATGGAAATTGAATAAAGATTATTATTATTATATGTGAAGAAAGGTACTTCAACGATGAAATAAAACACCTAACAACTGTGTTACAAACGAACGACTATGACAGAAAAGACATAATCCGCGGCACTGTCTATCTGCCATACAAAAAAGTCTCCAACCGAATCAGGAAAGTTATAAAAAAAGAGAAAGTCAACACCGTCTTCAAACCAATGAAGAAAATATCGAAGAATCTGAGATCAGCTAAAGACAACAGAGATCCACTACCACATCAGCTGGAGTCTATAAGATTCCCTGGAACTGTGGTAAAGTCTATATCGGTCAGACGAAAAGGAACATCGGTACCGGGCTAGTCGAGCACAAGCGGGGTTGCTGGGGTTGAATCATTATTCAACAAGAATGTATTTAGAAGCCATAGAAGTACACATACACCAATAGAACATCAACAGAACGGAAGAGGGAACATATATACTGAAGATCTGGCACACAACATTGAAGATCTGGCACACAACATTGAAAAGCGTTAAAACAAAGTCATGTTAACCAAATATCTTGAAAAGTACGTGCGAACCCGCCATTACAGACAGAGCGCGAAAAATCAGCACTCTAAATGACACGGCAGAAATGGGAGCTTCAGTTTCAGTTGACATATCAAGAAGAGTACTACCACTGAAGATGACTGTCGCAGTTGCAGTCGAAACGTTAGGAAATTATAACCGAAGAAGATCACGGCAAAACTCGAAAACCATGCGAAACAAACATAATCTTCAGTAACTACCTGTTAGGTTGTAACATTCCATTTTTCATACTGTTGCTGAGACAATCTGAACACAAAGAACCAACCAATGCCGATTGTCATTGGAAGCGTCCAAGCATATGAAGCGTCCAAGCATGAAAAGCACAGACGCACAAGGATATCAAAATACAAGAACCACGTAGTATAAACACATAAATAAACTGGACACAACCAGGAGATCGTCTTGAACGTTCTTGAACTGTTAAGCATAGGTCTGAGAAGCTACCGCTAGACACTGCCGGAGTCCCGGATTTCAAGAATCAGATGAGTCTAATTGGAGGAGTGTAAAACAACTGCCTTGAGTTTTCTTAATGATTTCTAAATAACGGATTTTGATCAAGATTGTGAGGTTCAGTGCTGGTCATTACAACGAGACACAGGTACCTACCACTTTTTTGTCCTAGATCAAGAAACGAGTGGGAAACGGTTGAATAATTCGGCGCCTAACGTGGGACTCGAATCCACAACTCCAAGATTGAGAATCTCGTGCTCTACAGACTGAGTTAATCAGCACCTTATTGGTTCCTCGATCAAAATCAAGAGAACGGTACATGTGCCCAGTTGGAATGGCTAGCTATTGATCTGCGCAGGCAAGGAAGCAGCTCAGTTTTCGATGTAACTAAGTTGAACCACGGCAACCAATTTGAATGGTCTCGTTCGAAAGCCATGTACAGAAATTTCTCGAATTCCTGCATCACTTTTGAGCACTGCTGAGGCACCAGTCAATATAATAATAATACTGATGAATTTCAAACAAGACTCAACCTCTGACTGAAGCAAGAAACTCTTTCGAAGGTTCGAAATAGATGAACATTCCAATCTAGCACACCACTATCATAATATTTATGCAGTCATGGTTCACTGTGGTTCTGCCGTTGAATTTGGTCATTATTACGCCTTGGTCAAAGACGAAACAGACTGGTTTAAGTTTGACGATGGTCATGTTTGGCGATGTATTGAATCTATTGGCGCCTCTGGAGATACTCTACATTTTATTTTATGAGAGAGAGGACATTGGCAGATAAAGATCTTCAGACGGTGTGGTGCTGCAGGTTTTTCCGGGTTTTCCTGCAGCTGAAAAAGCGAATGCGCCACTGGAATCAATGAAGTCGCCCCGAAGCGCCAATCAATTTTTATTTGATATTAAAGTCGGGCAAAATTTGGATGTAAAAGAATCATTTTTAGTACAACTTGACAAAACTAGCTGTGCCTCTGGATATTCGATGCGCAGTAGGTCAGTCGTTGGAGTGGGACGAGAGCTTAGTAACATCGAGAAACTCGTGTAGTGATCATCGTGGCAGTACAGTAAGTGGAGAAAATATTCTGTGTGGTGAAATGTGGGTTATTTTTTTTCTTCAGAAATACCTTCGAACAGTTAACTGCACAGCATTGTTTTCAGTGAACAAAGCATTGAGATTATGAACAACGTATTGAGATTTGTACTATCGGAAGCATCTGCAGGTGAAATAAGAATTCCTTCAGCAAAGGTGAGAATTACTAGTGATAAAACGTTGAATTGTTACCAATATTGCATTTGATATTTCAGAACGGGTAGCTGAGGCCACCATAATTTTCGTGCGAACTGTACGAAAAATCGAATCAGAGACGAAAAAAGTAGAAAATGATGGGAAATACATTTTAAACTCCAAATGGAAAGAGGTGAATGAAACATGTCAAAGCTGTGATGTATGATGTGCTTATTGACCTTGTTTTAAGGACGAAACACAAGCACTACAGGAAAATCCTTAAAGCACTCATAGAGCGGTGTTCTAGGTGTACTGAGTTGAACCTCGAAACGATGAGCAGCCACAGTCCGTCGCGTATTTCTGATATGTACCTCTCTTGGTGCATGTTCAATTCCCATATCGAAGAGGAACGAATTCCAACGCTCAAGAAAATTCATAAAAATGTCGTCCGAAATATTGACTAGAATGGGAGGCAGGGAGTTTTTACGAAAAAGGGTAGCAGGGAGTTTTTACGAAATATAATTCATAAACTTGAATTTCGATGGGGAAAGGTGAGAAATAACGGGAAAATATTAAAGGAAATGCCAGCCTTTTTGACCACTTAGGATATAATTCTTGAAAAAAATGCGGACTCATAGGGAAGAATTCCAACCTATTTCTCATATGTATGAAACATAGGAAAGGACAACGTCTGATCATAATACATGCAGGTCGTGGAGATGGATTTGTGCCTAATCAAATTGTGATACAGGTAATTACCACAACAAGATGAATTTTAAGAATTATAACCAAGAAAAGCTGATATGCAATCATGGTTATCAGAGAGAAATATTTCATTTGGAAAAAATATGCAAAATCAAGGATGGTTTCTTTTTATGGATTTCAATCAAAACGTAATAGAGAAATGAAGTTGGCAATGGCGTAATTCTGAGTTTTTTTGAATATTCTTGACAGTGTGTGGCGGATTAAAATTCAGCTAATGCCTTTAGAGCATTTTCTAGTAAACAATGGTGTAAACAGAATGCGAAAACTAGGTCAGACCTTTATTTTGTCAACAATGAAACGGCCTTGCGAAAGGTCGAAAGATTTTGATTCATCGACTGGAAACAGATGTATGTTACAAGAAGCGGTTAATTTCAAAGGATGAAACCTAAGAGTCGGAATAATGTAGAAAAGATATTAAAGTCGGTCGGAATGATTGAAGTATGATTAATAGGTCGTAAATCAAATAAGTCAAACAAGCCGCGGATAAGCAGATGCCAATTAATGTTTCCGTCGAAGGTGCAGGTGATACAAATATTTTCTTTTGTTTCGAAACTTGTATAAATAATCTGAAATCGCCCAGTTCCAAAAAGTTCAGTTCTGAATCAGACCTTAATCAGTCGACAGTGTGTCCGTCTTGTTCCAGTTTGAGTCAATTATCATGTAGTGTTTGAAAGTGTCAGTCTCTGGAAACGGAAAGTTTAGCTCCGGTGTGTAAAAATGAAAAATTCAGTCAGAATAATTTCGGATAAAACAGATCAGTGGATAAAATGTCGAAAGCGTAATATTCTTCAAGGAACTTGTATCGAGTTAAATGACGCGACCGAATGAAAGAGTTGATACGTCCCTCTTTCGGATTTCGAATAATTATGTGTTAGTGAAAACTTCGAATTAGTCATGGCGTAGCTCGAACTACGAAGTTATGCGACTAGTTGTTTCCTCATATGAATTTATGTAAAATTATATTGAGTGCCATGAATATTGATAACTAACCCCCTTATGTGTTGAAATGATTTATGATTTTAATGTTTGTCACAACTGTTTATTCCGAATGTTGATTGAGTTGTTGAGTGTCAATTTGCACTGAAGTTATAACACATCTGGTGACATTTCTCATATCTCGAATGATTATGCATGAATTGATTATTTACTATGTTTGTATTTCTGTACTGAATTATATGTATGCTTTTTCTCATGTCTTGTTTTGTAACTTGTTATGTGGTACATTATTATTGTGGTACAAATATTTATTATTCTCAGATTTTCAAATGTAAGTGAATGGCAAACACCCCTTAGGTATTTTTGGTTGGATATATATTTGATAATGAATGATCATAAGCGAACTATAAGAAGGTTGATGTATTATGACAATATGGTCTCTGGTGTTGGTGGTTTTCTAGATTAAAGTTTATATGTCAGGAAAAATTATTACCATAACGTTACGCTTGTACTAATTATGACAGATGCCTTTAGAAATGATTTTAGAATTTTGTGTGGTTTTTTTTGTAGATGTATCTGTATCTGTATCTGTAGAGTAGGGAGGGTGAGTGTAAGCGCACGCAATTAGGCCACATGTGACCCATTGTACATCCTCCCGAGGAGTTGTCCTCCTAGGTCGTCGTCCATCCTGTCCTTTCCAGGAAGGTGGACAGGTCGCTGGGAGACATCTCCTTTATATCGGCAGGTGTAGGCCAAGACTCGCCGAACACACACTCTCTTATTGACGATAACTCCGGGCACTCGCACAGGACATGCCTGACAGTCTCATCTTCCTGTTCACACATCCTGCATAGAGGTGTGTCCACTAGCCCCATATTATGGAGGTGTTTCCTTAGCTGACAGTGGCCAGTCAGAAATCCTACTGTAAGGCGTAGATTTTTCCTGGTCATCGCCAGATATTTCTTCGGCGCAAGCTTCCCAGGGTCGCCCAAGGTGATCCTGGCAAGATTACATCCTTTGATTTCATCCCATCTCTTTAAAGATTGAGCATGGGTGTAACTTTTGACTAGTTCCGCAATTGTCGAAGTCATCAGGCCGTGGGTGCCACTTGGTCCTAAAATTCTTAGTCCAGCCGCTTCCTTGGCTAAAGAGTCGGCAATGCGATTACCTTTACTCCTGTCGTGCCCTTTAACCCACCTCAGGATAATGTTATTATCTCCGAGGCTTTGGCTAAATCTTGGTGGCACTCTAGTGCTAGCCCTGAAGTAATACGGTGTCTGTTCAAGGCTAATAGTGCTTGTCTGCTATCAGTGCAGATTGTTATGTTTTTGCCAGAAATTCTTTTCTTGGTTATTTCTTTTGTGGCGATTGAGATACCACCAGCCAGTTCTGTTTGTAGATGTAAAAGTAATATGTACTCAGCTGTTTTCGATGATCAGAGTTGTAACTAATGGTTGAGACGAAATGTGTAGTACGCATATGAATGCTTTATTTCAGTGTGAAATATTTGATGATGAGTATCTGTCCTCGTGTAATCGAAAAAGCTATTACTTGTGTTTCGATTAGAGTATAGCCCGTAATTGTGAAACTTTTACTGTATACGTTTTAATATGTGTGTCTTTTAATATACTTTTGAAATTTACGTTTGTTTTGCAATTCAGTAGTTGACTAGTAACACTTTGTTACCACAGAGAAGTCTGATTATTTGGAAATAGCCGCTCGTTTCCAAATAAACCTGGTTTTGATGTTTCGAGTACCTTGTTATATCTTCACTCCAGCCATTGCTACCTGCTGTCGAGTGTAGGTTTTCTAGATCAAAACAATAAAGAACCCAATTACGAGTGATCCCTGTATCCAATATTAGCCAGCACTCTCAATGCCTTCTTTTGCATCCTAAATATTTGAATAGAAGGACATGAATTTCCCCAAATTGATTTGTGCAATTGGCAATGCGCATAAGTCTGTATGGAGTCCATCTAGCCTCTCTCTCCAGAAAAATGTGGAGAAGAAGTAGATCTAGAAGGATATCCATGGCCTGCAGAGTAGAATACTGATTCTACTCAAACCCCACAAAGTCGTAACAAGTATTAATGAATTATAACATACATTGTGCACATCATATCAATCAGACTTTAGATAATGAAAAATTACCGATTGATTGATACCAAAAGAGCTGAAAAATTCGTACGCTAACATGGAAGAAATGTATTTTTTTCGAGGACACAACACAAGCACTACATAAAAATCCTTAAGGCACTCTAAGAGCGGAATCTGTTCAAAAGTAGCGATTCACATTGAATTAGAATCGCTGAAGACTAAATCCATTTGGAAAAACGTTCTCAGGAAGTGTATTCCACTCGAGCGCAGTTCTCCAAATGGAAGAGTTCTTGAACAGTGAAGTTAGAGGTGTACTGAGTTGAGCCCCAAAACGATGACCGTATTTCTGATATGTCCTCTCTTGGTGGAATCAAATATGCTAAGTCATTTGAGTACTTCTCGTGAAAGTATCTATGGAAAAGAGACAAATCTCCAAACTTTCTTCGATGTTCCAGACTATCTAGATTGCAAGTGATGTTCGCGTCTCCAATCAAGCGGATGACTTTTTTCTGGATGGAATCCAGTAGCTTCAAGGTCTGATATGAGCTTTAAAAGCATCAAAATTTTTGAACCTAATATCTTTACAAAAAACTTTTTCACAAAAACAACAGAAATAATTTCTCACTGGTCTCTTCTTTATCATATTTCTACCCTCATTGGAATTCACCGCGATAGAAAAATATCACGAATTGAAGTCATATCAGTCTAGTGCCCTTCCTGAATCCACTCCGGCGTTAACTCTGTGTACATTTATATTCAATTATAGTATGAATGCGGTAAACGCTTTGGCGTAATTACATCTCTAAACATAAACAAGTTGTAACCGAATAAACACACAACATCAGCAAATTGCCAGAAACTCGAAGTGGTTGAGTCGCAAAAGCGACATCTCCCGGCACTTGGTTAGATCAAAGAAAATTTCTAGAACGCAACGAAATGAACTTTCCGGAGATATTCCGTGAATTGAATCGGTATGTATACATTGCATACATATATTAGTGGTTGTCGGGCAATATCTGAATGAACAGGAGATTTGGATGCGAAGAATATATAATTGAGACTCGGGGTTTGTAGAGCGCAAATTGGGAAAAGAGGACAAAATGTCTACTCGAATTCAGAATTGAGGCTGATTCTCTGACAGATGTTCGAGAAGTTTTATATATTTTATTTATAAGTCGATCACATCAGAATCTTCCGGGAGAGAAATGAATATGTGGTGAAATTTTCCAAATATAGAATTCATGATTTTAAAGTGACCACACCATAATCACAAACTACCGACCTATTTCTCTCATAACACACATTTCCAGAATCATTCAACATCATTCTTGAATAAATATAATATAATTTCTAAACATCAATTCGGCTTTCAAGAAAAGATATCCACCAAAGACGCAATAATGACTTCAATGTCTAAAATAAGCACAGCATGTAACGATTGCGTATTTATAGACCTTTCCAAAGCATTCGACATGGTTCATCACAGTTTGCTTCTGAGATCGCTTGAAAACATAGGTGTAAGAAGTCAGAGCCTGAAGTTCTTCGAAAATTACCTCTGAAATAGATATCAACGAGTGAAACTCGACCAAGTTGTCAGTGAAACGGGAGAAATTGAATACGGAATACCACAAGGTACTGTCTTAGGACCCATTCTTTCTAATATATACGTGAACGGACTATACCCTCTTCAAAGTGATGAATTTATTCTTGGTTTCGCTGATGATACAGCAATACTTTATACCGCTGATACCTGGGAGGTACTCAAGAAAAAAACTCAAAATGACTTTAGTGAAATGAAAACAGTTTTGAGTAGTGAACTACTCACAGTGAACTTAGAAAAAACAAACTACCTCTTTCAGCTGTAACAGAAGTGGTTTACCCATATTCGATAACTCAACAGTGAACATAAATTAAATGATAAGCCACTCAATGAAATTAAATATCTGGGATTCATAATCGACCCACACTCAAGAAGGGATTCTCATATGGAATATATTGATAATAAACTACATACCATTCTATATAGATTCAAATATCTCAAAAAACATATCACCAACCCACCTACAGAAAAATACTATACCATGCACTAGTGGAAAGTGATTTTTGCTAGGGAATACTAGGATGGGGAGCTGCAGTAAAAACCTACCTACATCTTCTGAGAATAAGTAAAAAACGGTTTCTCAAGCTCATTTTCTCAAAAGATCCACTATACAACTCAGATCAACTGTTCCTGGAGGCAAAAATCATGGACACCAGACATGAAACATCACTTCACACAAACACCAGTTCTCAGTACTCATTATCAGTACTTTATTATCATCCTCATTAATACTATTTTATGTTTTTACTTTTACATTGTTCATTTGCATTCCTTTTATAACATTATCACATTTTACTGCGAAACAAGTGCAACAACGTAAATCGCTCATTAGCTTCATCCATATGTTTCATGAGATAACACTTTTGTATGACTATTGAATAGAGTTACTTGTTATTATTACTTACATAAATAACGATGGAACTTCATAATTACTCTGATTATTATTATTATTTCATGTACTATGTATTTTCTATGTATTTTCTATCGTTTAGTAATTGTATATGTATGTTATTGTTAACTGAAGATGACTGTCGCAGTTGCAGTCGAAAAGCTTGGAAATTATAACCAAAGAAGATAACGGCAAAACTCGGAAACCACACGAAACAAACATAATCTTCAGTAACTACCTGTTAAGTTGTAACATTCCATTTTTCATACTGTTCCTGACACAATCTGAACATAAAGAACCAACCAATGCCGATTGTCATTGGAAGCGTCCAAGCATATGGAGCGTCCTAGGATGAAAAGCACAAACGCACAAGGATATCAAAATACAAGAACCACGTAGTATAAACGCATAAATAAACTGGACACAACCAGGAGATCGTCTTGAACTTTCTTGAACTGTTAAGCATAGGTCTGAGAAGCTACCGCTAGACACTGCCGGAGTCCCGGATCTCAAGGATCAGATGAGTCTAATTGGAGGAGTGTAAAACAACTGCCTTGAGTTTTCTTAATGATTTCTAAATGAAGGATTTTGATCAAGATTGTGAGGTTCAGTGCTGGTCAGACACAGGTACCTACCACTTTTTTGTCCTAGATCAAGAAACGAGTGGGAAACGGTTGAATAATTCGGCGCCCAACGTGGGACTCGAATCCACAACTCCAAGATTGAGAGTCTCGTGCTCTACAGACTGCGTTAATCACCACCTCATTGGTTCCTCGATCGGAATCAAGAGAACGGTACATGTGCCCAGTTGGAATGGCTAGCTATTGATCTTTGCAGGCAAGGAAGCAGCTCAGTTTTCGATGTAACTAAATTGAACCACGGCAACCAATTTGAATGGTCTCGTTCGAAAGCCATGTACAGAAATTTCTCGAATTCCTGCATCACTTTCAAGCACCGCTGAGGCACCAGTCAATATAATAATAATACTGATGAATTTCAAACAAGACTCAACCTCTGACTGAAGCAAAAAACTCTTTCGAAGGTTCGAAATAGATGAATATTCCAATCTAGCACACCACTATCATAATATTCGTGCAGTCATTGTTCACTGAGGTTCTGGCGTTGAATTTGGTCATTATTACGCCTTGGTCAAAGACGAAACGGACTGGTTTAAGTTTGACGATGGTCATGTTTGGCGATGTATTGAATCTATTGGCGCCTCTGGAGATACTCTACATTTTATTTATCTACATTGGCAGATAAAGATCTTCAGACGGTGTGGTGCTGCTGGTTTTTCCGGGTTTTCCTGCAGCTGAAAAAGCGAATGCGCCACTGGAATCAATGAAGTCGCCCCGAAGCGCCAATCAATTTTTATTGTTGTTTTATAATTTCACAAATTAATTTAATAATTTTTCTTCATTTACAATTCAAGTGGCAAAAAGTTTGTTTTTTGTTTCAAAAATAGTATGAACTGCAATGTGGAAAAAATGGAACGTTTCAAGGTACTCAATATTCACCTGGTGATATGGTGCTATTTGAAATGGAACCTCCATTGCTGGTCATGAATCTTCTTTCACATGTTTTCATTTCTGAATTGTCAAAAGCGCCTGGGAGCCTGTTTTCATATACTGGTCTCAATATTTGCAAACATTTTCCCTTTTTATCCAACAAACAAAGCAACCCAAACAAAGATACATGCGTGATCAAAGCATCACCACGCACAGTTGCATCTATTGGGTGAAATGAGCAAGCCTCCCTACGTTGGCCAATCAAATTTACCTGCAATCGGCTGGCGGAATTCACTATTACAGTGTCGCAGTGGTCAGTTATGTTCTAACCCCTGTGACGATATGTTGAAGTTTCCAAAATATCGACTACTGATATGGCTGAAAAATCTGTTGATTCGTGTCTCTTCACTCAACCTTAAAAAGATTCCTATACCTGAACAAATTCCGATCGTTCCTTAGTGCGACTCTGTACAAGCAGCCTTGTCTGGGGGATGATGTTTTGTAGCACTCTGATGGTTACATGGATAGATTGTAGCTTTGTCTAGTTTACGAAATCGAATATGTTAAATATGTTCTTTGACAGGCTTTTCACTATTGGTCGCTTAGTTGAACCAACATACTTTTGTCGCAATCTCCTGTCTTTCGACTTGACCATACAGTATACGATTAGTTCAGAAGCCAATTTTTTATTTGATTTTGAATTATTCTTTACCCTCTCTTTTCCAGGT
The DNA here is from genome assembly GCF_000500325.1 of Leptinotarsa decemlineata. NCBI lineage: Eukaryota > Metazoa > Arthropoda > Insecta > Coleoptera > Chrysomelidae > Leptinotarsa > Leptinotarsa decemlineata. The sequence goes on from NW_019289877.1 coordinate 15,554, forward strand.
TTATCTTCGAAAATTGTTACTCATTTTGCCCTTTTTTCTGGATATATTTTTTTCGCGAACACAAAACGGACTAGAGTTACTCAGACACATCTATGTTCTCTTTGCCTGGCTAACATCACACTGAAAATGATGGATATAGTTCTGTAGTCAGTAATTACAAGACCTTTAGAAAGTTCATCATGACAGTGATTAAGTATTCAACGTTATGTTCATTGTCCAACTTCATTAACGGAAAAGTTATTCGCTCCAGTTCTGAGAAACTTTGCAAAAGACTGTTGCAAAAACTGAACTCGAGTTCATGAAATCATCAACTACTTTTGCTCATTATTCAAATCATTCATTATCTTGTGCGAGAACTTCTGGTTTTATTGAGATGGACTCCTTCATTACTTCATTTCCGGAAGTAATATCACCGTTACGAATCTTGTCATTACGGAATATCACTTTTGAAGTAGTTCAGAACTTGCATAATGAGCTGTCGTACTGAAAAACAGGAATATTCGATGTCTGCCTCCCCTATTTATTATTACTATTACCGGATATTAAAGTCGGGCAAAATTTGGATGTGAAAGAATAATTTTTAGTACAACTTGACAAATCTAGCTGTGCCTCTGGATATTCGATGCGCAGTAGGTCAGTCGTTAGAGTGGGACGAGAGCTTAGTAACATCGAGAAACTCGTGTAGTGATCATCGTGGCAGTACAGTGAGTGGAGAAAATATTCTGTGTGGTGAAATGTGGGTTATTTTTTTTTCTTCAGAAATACCTTCGAACAGTTAACACAGCATTGTTTTCAGTGAACAAAGCATTGAAATTATGAACAACGTATTGAGATTTGTACTATCGGAAGCATCTGCAGGTGAAATAAGAATTCCTTCAGCAAAGGTGAGAATTACTAGTGATAATACGTTGAATTGTTACCAATATTGCATTTGATATTTCAAAACGGGTAGCTGAGGCCACCATAATTTGCGTGCGAACTGTACGAAAAATCGAATTATAGACGAAAAAAGTATAAAATGATGGGAAATACATTTTGAACTCCAAATGGAAAGAGGTGAATGAAACATGTCAAAGCTGTGATGTATGATGTGCTTATTGACCTTGTTTTAAGGACGAAACATAAGCACTACAGGAAAATCCTTAAGGCACTCATAGAGCGGTTACTGTGTTCTAGGTGTACTGAGTTGAACCTCGAAACGATGAGCAGCCACAGTCCGTCGCGTATTTCTGATATGTACCTCTCTTGGTGCATGTTCAATTTAGCATAACGTTGTATGATTACCACCATATCACCTGGATTTGAATCCAATTGGATTTGTTTGGTCTTGGCTAGAAGATTATATGCACGATGTCGTGCAATATTGCGACGATTTATTTGTAGTTTCTTTACTGGCTTTGAAAATCTCGCTGTGAACGAGCAAAGAAATTTGAGGACGATTTTATGTCATATGATCTTATTATACACATGGTGACTTTTACCAATTCGGACTTACATTGTCTGATAAGATATAATATAATTTGAAATCTCTGAGAGAACAAATAAAATCAAGAATTGAAATGAATAGTTGTAAATAACAATTATATGCGTTGTGTATCTCTACGCCAGCTTGGCTAAATTTGACGTTGGACAACATATATGCAGCTTCTTCGAACTTCCTTTGGAACCAGCAATTCTTGGAATCCCAATACGCGTTTGGTGGCCTGGTTTTCGTGAGGTTGCTACGGATAGTGTTTCCGGATCTGAAGCAGGTTCTGATGTGGTACTTGAATCCAATTCTTCGTACCCTTTACGGCAATTCTCTGACGTAGAGAAGGGCAAGTACTGACTGTGACTGCTTCTTTTCCCTGTGAGGCTCTTCAATCTTCTTTTAATCTCGTTCAAATTGGTCTTGTTGGTTGATGCAGGACGTTTGATTGAGAGTCTAAACTGTCCGAAAATCATCCATTTCAGTGACGAATGCACTTTTTTCTTGAATTGAAATGTCAACCGTTATCATGAGCGAAGTTGCTCAGACTTGAACCCACATATTTTTCCAGAGATGCACTCAAACACTTGACAAAATGAATGACTGGACAGGAATATTGAAGAATAATATTGACGGTCCCGTAATCTGGAGAAAAATCTGAGTGAGTTTTGGAAATTCGTCAAAACCTCATTCACATAGGGATTCGAAAAATTGCGGCCAACAATCGGGATGGATTGAAACATTCAATTGGTTTCTAACAATATGGTGTGTCCCACATTTTTTCAGTCCTGTAAGGGATTGGTCCGATCAAACACGCTCAAACATGTAATTTTGTTGATAGTATATTATATGAAAGAGGTGAAATTTCACCTACATGAAACACTGTCATATTCAATGGCGAACACCCGATGTTTCGGGTGTCTTATTGCCTCTTCAGCATCAATTTGCCTAATCAATAAATCAATTTTTTATTCTATCACTACAGAATATGTTGTGAAAATAAAATCCATGAATACAACAGCTCCGAAGTGAGCGGTTGAAATCACTGATTTTGGCAAACTGAGTTCTTTCCATTATTTTCTCAGAAAAACATGATCTTTGAACACAAAAATCATATATAAAACTCATCTAATCGATGGTTTCTGATGTTGAATTTTATCTTCCAACGTATCTTACTGTTTCATTTCATCGATTGGTGTGTTTTTGTTTGCTACTCTCCATGAAGAATTATATATTNTTGTTTGCTGTTTTCCATGAAGAATTATATATTTTTGTTTTCGTTTAGAATTTTTCGAAAAGTCAAATCAATATTCATGAAATATCTTTTGGCTTTCCACTTCTCCATCATCAACAAAAATGTGGAATAAATTGTATCCCAACACCAAACTATTATTTAACACCTAATTTTTTTTACAAATTCTGATTTTTTGCCTCTTGTCAGCGACTTTTGGCCAATTTTTGTCTACGAATTCAAATTGAATCAAAGCGCTGCCGAAAGAGACCGAAAAATCAAGCAGACATTCGACAATGATGATGTCAATCAAATGCCCTGTCGACCTACAGCAATCCATAACAAAGATTCAAGGACTCTGGTGATGACTGACTCGTCGCAAACGGTGCATGGAATGGAGAAATATCCGGCCGTCAGCCACCACGTGCTTTTTGATGATTCGAAATGTACTGGAAAGGGCAAAAAGCGTGAAAAGTGAACGATCGACAGAAATTGTCACGTTTTGAAATATGCCATTATATCCTTTTGCGCAACCAAAACTACTTTTCTGGATGGTATCGTCACGTGTGATAGAAAGTGGATCCTCTACGACAACACGTGACGTTCCGGACAGTGGTGGTCAGCGGCTGGTGTGATTCTCTATAATTTTTGCAACCGGGCCAAATCATCACAGCAGAGTCCGATTGTGCGGGAATCGACAAAACTCACCGAAAATTGCGTCAGCAGCAGCACTGGTCGACAGAAGAGGTCTGATTCTTCTGACCGTCAAAGTTCTGCCTGACCCACAATACTAGACCTCTCGCCAACCAAACACCATCTTGTTGAACATTCTCATCGGTAGAACCTTCGCCAATCAGGACCAGACAAAGAAGGTCTTTGTTGACTCCATCGAATCCTGAGAGCACAATTGTCTTGCTGACGGAATCAATCGACCTATGTTACGTTGGCAAAGGCGGGTTGGCTATCATCTTTCACTGCCTGAACCACTGTGCATGCTGTTTTCGGCGAGTGCATTGGCTTGAGATGTGGGGGTTGAGCAACCCGGCCATCCGATGCCTGCTTCCACGTAGCCCCGCTGAATACGGGAATGACAGAATTACTTGTGGTTCTGTAATTTCCAAACTGAATGGCATCCCAACGATGGCTCAATCCAAAGGTGTGTGTATTCGTGCCGAGAGAATGAATGACACTGAGCCTATCAGCTGTCGCTACGGAACCTTCGAGATATCGGGCGCCCTCTCGTCGTAGCATCGTCTTGTCACGGGAATGCGTGGCTCTGCCGTGATTGATTTTCTTTCCCTACCTACTCGTGGGACTTTCATGGACAGAGTAAACTCAAAAATTCTTTCCGACGCCGAGCCGAAAGGAGATGGATGTCGAGCTCCCTGTAAATTTAGTTCACGAGCGAGTCTACAGAGAAGATGATTGTCGAGTTCACGACTTCAACTGACTTCCCTGTAAATTTAGTTCTAGAGCGAGTCTACAGAGGAGATGGATGTCGAGTTTACGACTCCAACTGACCTTTCTGTAAATTTAGTTCAGGAGCGAGTCTACAGAGGAGGCGGATGTCAAGTTTACAACTCCAATGGACCTCCCTGTGAATTCAGTTCAGGAGCGAGTCTACAGAGGATATGGATGTCGAGTCTGCGACTCCAAATAATCTCCTTGTAAATTTAGTTCTAGAGCGAGTCTACAGAGGAGATGGATGTCGAGTTTACGACTCCAACTGACCTCCCTGTAAATTTAGTTCAGGAGCGAGTCTACAGAGGAGATGGATGTCGAGTTTACGACTCCAACTGACCTCCCTGTAAATTCAGATCAGGAGCGAGCTTACAGAGGAGACGGATGTCGAGTTTACGACTCCAACGAACCTCCCTGTAAATTTAGTTCAGGAGCGAGTCTACAGAGAAGATGATTGTCGAGTTCACGACTCCAACTGACTTCCCTGTAAAATTAGTTCTAGAGCGAGTCTACAGAGGAGATGGTTGTCGAGTTTACGACTCCAATTGACTTCCCGGTAAATTTTGTTCAGGAGCGAGAGTTGTAGTGTACGCAGAATCTGTCTCAGGTGGAGGAACGAACCCCCCATGATCAGGTCAGCAAACGTTTGCGCTCAAGTGAAAAGCCCTGCACGGCTGAATCTAAGACATCGTCAGGTGTAGCTGACGGAAATATTGCAACTTGACTATCCAACGTTATTAACAGAGCATATACTTTGTACCTGCCCTGCTGGGGACCGAATCAGGTCTTCAGAGTTCGGCAGAGCCGTACTCTTACCATTTGACCTGAAAGACAACTCACCATACAAACTAATCGGATTCGTTGAGAAGCTGGGTTTATTTGGCCGAGTGTGAATATGTGTGAGCCAGAATAAATTCTCGCGGGTTGCGGTGGAGGGTCGAAAAGATCCATTCACTTCGGAACTAACCTAACCTAACCTACGTTGGCATAAGTGCAGTGACTCAAACACATTTTTCGAATATTCATTGCGCTTGCTCTGTTTTTTTTTAAATTTTCAATCGAAACTTCTTGGAAGTCGAAACTGAATTTTTTTTGCTGAATAATTGTTTTTATATTATTCAAATGTGTTCATGGCGAGACAAGTTTCCTTAGAAGGACGCCATTTATTGGAAACTTAAACTTTTGAAAACCGAAAGAGAACCCAGTGGTGATTGTTATGAAAGCAATCTCCAACAACGATTTTCAAATGAAAAATCGCTTTCTCTGTATCTCTGCACCTGTCTTTGAGATTGTATTTAATAATAAAATTTTGGTTCAATTCTCGGAATCTCTTTTTTTGTTGCTGTTTTCAATATCTAAGAAAAGAAAAGATATAGTTTCATAAATTACACCTCACGACTTGAACTCCACAAACTTTATTTTGAAAACTTCATTGAAAGTTTTTGGAAATGAAGTTTGTGGACATCAAATCGTAAGGTGTAGTTCATGAAATTACTTTGAATCTTCAAGAATTAGTTGATTTCATATTTTATTGAACGAAAGTATTTTTTTTGAAGAGGAATTCAAAGTTTTGGCCGACTTGAAGAATGGCAAGTTTCAATTGGCCATTTTGTTATATTTGCAACAACTACATAATTTTCAAAAACATTCCGAATGAACCATTATTTGAGTAAATTATTTCGTAATCACTCCTTCAGTATTTTCTGTAACAAAAAACAAATAAAATTCCAATTCACATGGAAATGGCGAGCACACAAAGTGCTCAGCCATTGAAATGGATAATTTCTAATTACGGGTTCTGTGAATAATACCCTGCAGCTATTTCCACAAATTATGCAGAATAATGTTGCAGCAATCAATTATGTTATAGTGTTTACATCAATCAATATTTATGAGTTTAAGCATGTGGATGTTGTAATGTTCATGCTTCAAGGTTTCCTTACTTTAGTTGTTTTATTACTTGGTATCGACACTTTACAAAAAGAGTTTTACGGTAAATAATTCAGAATGAAATGATATATCCTCATGGTTTCCTTGATCACTATGAACAATATGAATGGTTTAAATCTCACGAGACTATGAAAAAAAAAAACATATAATAATAAATTATACCTTTTTCAACCCACTTAGAAAAATTCATCAGACTGCTTTTCTATTCGCGTGTTATAGCCCTGCTGTCTAATACTGGAATTATTTTTCCAGGCGACTCCTTCATTCTGTATTCGAATGTCATCAGTCTTTTCACGGACTATTGGTTCTTATTTGGAGATGATACATCGCTCAGATACATGATGCAAAGTCCGAGGAAGCTGTTGAAAAAATTAATTAAGTACTTGTTGCTGATATGTCTTATATATAATGAATTAATTGAAACTGAAGTAATACAGCTAGAAGAGTTCTGAGCCATTGCTTGTGGAAAAACACGTGCAAATTTGAGCAGGTCCAATCTGACCATTTTTGGACCTTAGGCCCAGTTCACACGGAAGGGACACAGGTTTGCGCCTCGTCTCTGCCAGCCGTCCATTTTGTGTGAATTGGGCCTTAAACGTTCAGAGCCCACTCCTCCACTTTTGCCGTCATACAGTCGACCAATCAGAAGCGTACAGCGGGAAATTCAAATCAGTAGATGAACAATGTATGTACGAGTTCAAAATCCCATGTATTTTCTCATGGAGCTGAAATTTTTGCAATTTTCATGACATCCGCTTGGAACCTTGTGGAACACCCAACTCGAGGTACGTGTGTTTCGGAAAGTGGGAGAGAGAAACGTTTGACGTAATCGATGCAGATAGAATGAGTATCGGAGACATTCAAAGAGCGTGAATCCCCTTGGGATTGGAATATGTTATGTACAGTGATGCAAAAATGCAGTTGTTTGAGCCGATGTAATATATCTCGCATTGTCGTGGTGAAGAGTGATCCGTCTTCGGCGGTTAGTTTTCCTGATTTCTTGAAAGACAACTGGCAAACAAATGGTATCACTCAGAATTGACTGTTGGCGTTGTTCTAGTGGTACGGTTTTGACATGTCCAGTTTTCCCGAAAAAACAGGCGACCATTTGCTTGGAAGTGGTTCTTGCGCGAACAACTTTTGTTGGATTTGCTTCATCTTGAAACACCCACACAGTCGACTGCTGTTTACTTTCGGGCTTATACGCGTAAATCCACGATTCATCACCTGTCACGATGTCATAGACGTGTGTCGAAGCACCGCGATCGTATTTTTTGAGCATTTCCTTCGACCAATAGACACGAACCTTTTTTTGAGCGATTGACAAATTCTGTGGGATCCAACGCGAACAAATTGTTTTGACTGTCAAATGTTTATGCAATATTGAATGTATGCTGGTCTCACTAATGCCTAAGGTTGTATCAATCTCAAGATAGGTTACATGACGATCTTGCAATATCAGTTCGCGCACAGCATCAATGGTTTTCGGAACAACAACTAATTTTGGACAAAATTCGTCTTGAGGTGAACTACGACCACGATTGAATTCACCATACCATCGATAAATACTGGCCCTTGATGGAGCTTCATCGCCCACAATTAAATTAAGTTCATCCATGCACTCTTGCTGAGTTGATCCATGTCGAAAGTTGTAAAAAATAATATCATGAAAATGTTCACGATTTAATTTTATTTTTGGACCGAGATGAATCTTTTGAGTTACTGTAATTGTAAACAACACAAATAGCGCGCGTATGTCAAAACGTTTTGAGTACGTATAATAAGCTCAAAAATGTTCAACTTTATGATAGAGCTGTCAGTTGCCAGATTGCAACACCAGGGTTGCCAAATTCCGAAATATAAAAGGCAACTCTCGTATGCATTCGTTGGTGATAGAATAACTTCCGTGACTTCAGAAGCACAAGTCGGTGGATCCTTAGAGCTGAAACAAACTTCTAGTCAGTCTAGTCACTCAACACTGAAATGAGTTTGTGAGTCTGAATGCTTAAAAATCATCATATATACTCAAATTAAAACACAAGTCTCCGTCGTGAACTCGTTGTTGCGTCATATTTCTGAAGCCCGAAAGAATTTGTTCATCTATAAAAAGTTCCGGAATATTCCGGAGGTGAATATGTTACACGGAATGCTATTAAATTCAGCGTTTTCTCTTTTTGTATTCTACATGGGAAAAAGAGCCTTTGAAACTTAGCATCAATAACCAGCGAAATACCTGGGAAAGTTGAGTTTATTGGATATGAGGGTTGATTCTGAGTGCTTCTGTTTGAAAATTTAAAATTATTATGGAGACATTTGAACTGTTGGTTTTTGGAAGATTCCATGTATACGATATTAGAAACGACGATACCTATATTCAGTCGTAGGTACGAATGGCTGAATTATTTCCAACTGTTTCTATGGATTGAACAAAGATAATCATTAATTCCCAAAGATATAGGATACATATAGAAAGAGTTAACAACAAATACTACAAAGCTAAGGATGTATTCAATGTATGAACAATATCATCAGTTGAGTGAGCCTTGAGAAAAATTTCAAACGGTAATGTTACATTTTTTTCTGAAAGCTTATTTGGAATGTTTTGTTCCAGTGGGCGAGGACTTTTGAATTGAACAACATATTTACATGGATAACGCCATTGCCTTTGATTCCGTAGCCCTAGCCCTCTATTTAACGCCACAGCTGCCAAGGGAACCCCTACTTCTCCGAACTCACCCCTACCCGTACCACCGGCGCAAGGCATCGGCCATACGGAGAGACAAATCGGCAGGGTAGAAGACCCTATTTCCCAAAAAAATCACAAATAAATCCTCACTCCATATTACATCAATTAAAACTTAAATGAATTCTGGCTCCTTCAAAATAATCAGACATAATAACTGAATAATAACTGAACAAAGATACAAAAATTCACATTTCTACTTGACCCAACCCATGTATCCCAGTTGTACATACTCATTATTGTACATACATACCAGTTGTACATACTCATATTGGATATATTTACAAGCAAGCAGTACCGCTTTCAGCCATTACTGGGGAGACCATAACCCCTCCTCCTAGTTAGCGGGCTTACGACGCCTGTTTGTATGCAGTTCTTCATCTATCCTCTCCTTTCTGTCCTCATCACATTGTCCGCCCAGTCATTCATAAAACGTATCCATTCATCCTGTTTCCCATTTACGTCTCTCAACATCATTTCACCATTCATCCTTTCCGTTCTCTTCTTCCACTCTCACCAACCAATCCTGTCTCCATTCATGCATCTGTCAATCACGTACTCTTCTGTTTCAGGCTCCTCATATTCACAGGAGTAGGAAACCTCCGGACCCAGGTTAAATTTTGACAGGTATCCCGGAAAGTTACCATTCCCTGTGAGCAGGGCATGGTAATTTTCCGTTCTGTAGAACAGTTTGATTCATATCAAACTGTTCTACAGAATATGTAGAACAGCCGCTCAGTCGTGCCTCTCTCCCATTCCCTCTGCCATAATCTCCTCATATTTTTTTTTCTTTCCCTCTCCTCTTTCTTACTTTCCATGTAACCTCTGTTTTATTCACACCTTTGTTGGCTTCATCATGAACCTTCGTATTCCCTATATTGTTACCATCATGCTCCTTCTTCCACGTGATCTGGGTACGTACTTCCTATCATTCCTGTCCTCAATCATCCGCTGAATCATTACTACCCTTTTACTCCTCACATATCTTTAGTAAGGAACTGTAATCAAAATGCCAACCACTGTCAATTTTTTTTGCATATTTCAAGCTTATTACTATATCGAGCAATTATCTGCCAATTTCTCTTTGCGAATTCAAATTGAACCAAAGCGTTGCTTGAACAGTCCTAAAAGTTAACCAGTCATTCAGCAATAAATGAAATGTTCAAAGTCGGTTTACAAAATTTCGTTTCGGTTATTTTAGCTTCGAAGATGATCCCGAGAAGAGTTCGATTCATAGAACTGTGCGTCAGCTCCCTTGGTGTTTGAAAATGTATTGGAAAGGGTAAAGCTCAAAGAATTGGTGCTTCGTTTTCGAATCGGACTGTCACGTGTGATGAAAAGTGGATCATCTACGATAACATGAGACGTTCAAAACAGTGGTTGGACACCGATGAGCCTTCAAGACACTTCCCAATAGTAACAATCCACCAATAAAAGACCATGGTTATTGTAAGGTGGTCATCGGCTGGTGTGATTTACAATAACTTTCTACATCCTGGCCAAACCATCACAGCGCCTATTGTGATGAAATCGACGAAATGTACCAAAAATTGCAGCAGCCGGCACTGGAAAATAGAAGGGGTCCGCTACTGTTCCATGACAACGCCCGTCAGCACGTTCTACAAATCACCGTCTCAAAATTGAACGAGTTGAGCGTTGAATTGTAATACATACACTTTGATTATTTTAACTTTACCGATGCGTCATCAATTTATGATCATAGAAATCACACACCTCTATGTAACATCTCTTTCTATCAACCGCTATGAACAGATGACAATTTGTTAACATTTGTCTTCTAATCAAAGACTTATGTTATAGTGATGATCAATTAATACTCATAACAGTGGAAAGAGATAACCAGATAGCCGACAGTGTTTTACAATTTACCTACATTTGCCACACATGATATTGACAGTTGACAGTATCATTGTTTTTTGTTATTAGGTATTGTTTTCGTCAGTTGTACAGTGTCTCTGCATCCATGCACGGATGATTTAATGGAAACTCGTTTGTTAATATTAATGTCTGCAAATGTTCTGGAAACATTGCAATGCCACCTTTTTCGTTAACTGTCACATCTACATAAAAACTAACTTTTGAGGTTGTTCGGATCCGACATTTCCATAGATTTGAAAATGTTAATTTATTGTCATTACCTACACGTTATAATTTTTATCGGGATATTAGCCAGTTATCACAGTGACTACAAAAGTTGATAAAAAACAAAAGAGTTCCGTATTAAAAAGAAAGAAGTTGATGATGAAATTCAATGAAATTGAAATTGGCAAACAAAAGATTATAACAAATATTAAACAGTATTAAAAGTTTCTCAGCGTTTGTTTCGTAAACTGTAAAAATCTCACAAAAAAGTGTTATTTGAATATGTGATTTTTAATTTTCATCATGTGTCAGCAGGTTTCATCACACTCCTTATGAGTGTTGATTTGCAATTTGACTGTCCCTGTTTCCTGAAGGGATCAATTTCTATAACCTCCTGTCAGGCGCGGCCGATCAGATTGATACAACGGCAATGTTTTGTGCTGGTACTTTCGACTCGTAAACATTTGGCAGTTACCGTAACTAGTAGCTTCCTACATCTCACCCATGTACGAAATGAGACCCGTCAGTTCTAAATAATCTTTGGTACGAGGAAGTTATCTGAATATTGTTCAGATTGATACACCGCGCCTATACCCGTTACAAAATAAATTTTGTATATTTGTTACTTCGTCAATTATTTTGGTGTTATCGGTTCATACTATTATTGTTTACATTTTATTATTAACATATTATATTTTTCACTTACGTACTCTATAAATATCAAATTGATACACTGCGCCGGATTGAAGATTTTTCATTTGTTAATATAATTATATGTGTTTTAGGTTGGAAATGCGTTGATCATGGAAAGCTGTAGTAAAAACTAAGATCTAACGGAATCTGAAGATGTTGGAGAGCTACAAAGAATGATGTTTGAAGATGATGAAGCCGACTTACAGGACGATATTGATGATGAAGAGGATACAGATGGTGAATATGCTGTCGAATCTAAAAGCGATTCAGATACGGAGCAGGAGGCTAGTGACGACGACGAATATGATGATAATGGATCTAACTTAGATGATAACAATTTTTTTTGGAAGAGAAAAAAATAAAGGAAAGAAGATTATAGAAAAAAAATGACCCATTACAAAGAGTTCGTTCAAAACCACATAATCTCATTCGCAAGTTACCAGGTGTAATAGGTATTCCAAGAATGGCAAAAACTCCTTTAGAATGTTGAAACTGCATTACAGATGACGAGATATTTAGAATAATTGTACAGCAAACGAATCAATATACTGAAAGTATAAGAGTATTATTCAAACGCGATAGAGATGCCAAACCTATAGCCATTATTGAGCTGAAGGCATTTATAGGTCTTTTATATTTAGCTGGTGTTCAGGTATCTTATGTTCCTGAAAAAGGAAAATGTGTGATTTTGGCTTCAATTTACATGAAGATAACTATCGATCGTGATACCGGAGATAAAAAGAAACCTCCTACAATAGTACTAAAGGTGGAGTTGACACGATAGACAAATTGTGTTCCTCATTCAATGTGGCTAGAAATACTCGCCGTTGGCCCATGGTAGTATTTTTGCTATATTAAATATTAGCGGAATCAATGCTCAGGTACTAAATTTTTGAAAACTTTATCACACGCATTAGTTTCCCCTCATATGGCTCGACGAAGTTTACAAACATCAGGAATCCATACCAGCCTGCAACAACGCCTGAAAAGTATTACGCCAGTAGAGCGAGAACAACAAGAAGAAGAAAACAAAAATGTAGGAAAACGCAAAAGATGTCATATTTGCATAGGACAAATGCGATTAACAAAATATAATTGCAAAAAATGCAAAAAACCCATTTGTCTCAAGCACATAGAAAGCTTTTGCAATGTTTGCAGTCGAACATTGACAGAAATACCACAAGATATCATAGATGAGGAGTTGGCTCAATGATTCAAAAGTTTTTTTATTTTTTATATTACAGTAAAGTCATATATATTATTACACATCCGTCGACATTATCCATACATAGAATATCCATCCACGAAAGTTGAGATATCATTCTATAGAGCTCCACAAAGTTTCCCCTCCTGGAGTCAAATGCAGTAACGTGCTCACCTTCGGACGAATCGGTTACTTGTTGAAAATTGACAGTAAACATTATTTCGTTGACCCACGTACTGAAGGTAAAAGACTACAGACAACGACGTGTGTACGCTGAATAGGCTCTGGAGCAGTTGGCAACTGACTCTTATTTCTGGACGAAATTTTACGTGAGCACTATAGGTTCGAGATCGTGCGATGTTAGACTTTTTCTTGTGAGGTGTATGCAAATAATCCACAAAAACATCGGTCTTCAAAGCCAACATAACCCATGCCATCGGTCAAATTCAGCCTGATTTATGCGCGAGAGTCATGGAAAATTAGACGTTTCGGATAAAGGCATCAATAGGTCTTTCAAACGAGTACAAAATTTCGATGATATCTCACACATACTTTGTTTTATTCAAATTTGAAGATAGGGAGCTCCTAATGAAAGACGCTATAGTTTCGATTTCATTAACGTTCAAAACCTTCACTTTTGTAGTTCTTCATTGTTTCTCAATTCTCTTTCTAATTTTGCTCCTAGTTGGTATTCACTAGATTCAAAATAATTTAATTAAATACTTCAAACTTTGTTTTTTCTCGTTACTTTTATGAAACTACTTCTTGCTCAACTTCATTATAAGTATATTTTCATTACACCGACGAGTTAATTACTAAAGCATCACGAACCTTTATAATTATGTACATTTTAAATTTCCTTTGAAACCCTGCGAATTGTAATTTTTCATTAATTTTAAATATGACATGAAAGAAAGTTGATAATTCTGTATCAATCAATAATACGAAAGTTTCTGGATAGTATGGAATCCCTGCAGAACTGTGAAAGCATTTTTTGACACAAGGAAATGATTACAAAAAATAAATGATAATATGAACTATATTATCTGTTCAACACAATATTTCATTGCTAGTATCAGTTGAAATATGAATATACTTCTATTATCTATTATGAGGAAGTGAACTTCACATACACCACAACTATTATTTAATATTTGCAGATGATCTGCTTAGGTAGCTTTTGTGATGCAGAACTGTTAGGGGAGACCGGGGTTGAAAGTCACATTTTTTATCTTGTGCATATTTAGTATCCTTTTTCATAAATTATCAATGATTTTTTTTATCAATAGATAGTGTTATATCCTCTTTCGTAAAGGAATATTCTTTTTTCTACCACATCATCCATAGACGAAATATAACAATTCTTATGGAAAACAAGTGTGACTTTCAACCCCGGACTGGGGATGGTTGTCACAGTATCTGGAGCAGATGGTCATATATGTAATTGAGGGGTATAAAAACATTCAAATTAATATCCATCGAAAGTGGAATAATATAGGTAATCAATTATATCCAAGAAGAGTAAAAAGGTGTCCCATTTGTAAAACATATTTGCTCCAAATAAATAACTTCCTACTGGTCCATCAGGCCGCAATNGAAAAAAAGGTTTGGTGGTGCAGCCAGGAAACGACTGAGTCGTCTCCTCAAGAGCTGGGTACCTTATAAAACCGCCTTGCACCAAATTATTGAGCGGCGTACGTAGAATCTGTCTCAGGTGAAGGAACAAACCCCCCATGAGCAGGTTAGCAAACGTTTGCGCTCAAGTGATGATTCACAAACACCAGAGGCGAAAAAGTCCTGCACGGGTGAATCTAAGGCATCGTCAGGTGTAGCTGACGTGCAAAAACCCTCATATAGAAAGGTTGTCGCAGGTATCAGGGTGGGAATCTTGCACCTTGACTATCCGACTACCTTATTAACGATGAAACAGCAAAGCATATACTTGCCCCGCTGGGGACTGAATCAGGTTTTTAGAGTTCGGCAGAGTCGTACTCTTACCATCTAACTTGAAAGACCACTCACCATACAAACCAATCGGCTTCGTTGAGAAGCTGGGTTTATTTGTTCGAGTGTGAATAGGTGTGAGCCACAATTAACTCCTGCGAATTGCAGAGGGTCGAATAGACCCAGTCACTTTGGATGTAACCTGATGTCGTGGTGTCAAAGATAAAAATATATTTACCTTGCACTGTTTTTTAAAGTCATAAAAAGGAATAGTCCCAATCTGACTAATAGCTTCGGAGAAATGCGTGGACAAACATACATACACAAATACGCCTATACAATTTTTGTATAGCATTTGTTTGGAAGGCCTAAGGAAATTAACAATAGAAAGGACAAGGGGGCTTAGATCGAGATATAGGAAACTGGGAAATAAAAATAAGAAACAAGTTGAATAGCAACGAGAACAAAAATTAAATACCTATATATTATATAAAAAAAACAAAAGACTTGACGAGAAGATATGAAAAACAAGAAAAATGTATGGAAGTCCAAAAACAAGTCAACAAAGATGAAGTCAAAATATTCAGCAACTTGAGTCCAAGATACTTTTGATAACTCTACTTCATAGTTATACAAAAGCAAACTTACACTCCTGAAATAGACATCAGTAACTACGACACTGAAAAGCAGTTCCTTTTCCTAAACGAACGGTTGTAGTCGTTTTGTTTCATTTTCTCTTTCTCAGTTTTGACAAACGAACGAGTGAATTGCCATCTTGCATCATGTATGAGGACAACGAAGCGACTGAATTCCAGATTGTTTTATGCCGTATCTCGAATTTAACAGTGTGAGATGTGTGACGGGTGAATTGGAAGCAAATACTGGCACTATTGAAAGCTGTACATAAGGTTACGAGGGTTGTTTTTGCATATTAGAATAATCACAAAACGACTTGGGCCTGTTCCTGATTTTCTAACAGCAGACAGTTTTCATGTACTTGTCAATCTTTGATCATTTCAAGGAAGATCAGATCAATTAAATTCCACCTCTCTTCAAATACCAATATTTTGAATTCGTTTCTCTAAATCCACTGGCTAGAATTGCAGTATAACCTGGCCACCCCTATTTCTCACCTTTCACAATATGAAAAAATAAAAAATGTGGAGGAAAACGTATACTAATAACATACCTTGCTCTTGTGATAGAGGTTATATTTGTGATTAAAAATATGTGAGTACGAACATAGAGATTGCACCAGAAATATACAATTAAAAGGATCAAAATTGTCCGAACACGTTTTGAAAAACGACGGTGACTTTCCAGTGGAAAGTTTGCGCTGGTCAGGCCCTATCCCCCGAAGCCCCGATACATTCGGGAAGGCGCGCCAGCATCCTCAACCATCGACCACTCCCCACACCGTGGTGAAAGTGATCATTGGGTCCGATAATCCTGTGTCCTGAGTAAGGTCAGTGAGTCGAGAATGACAGCCTTCTGTATCTGTCCGGCTAAGATTTACGCCTCAGTGCGGCAAGCCGGTATTATTATTATCATTATCTTAATTCATATTTTACAGGTAAAAAAGTACCTAATTGAAGCACTATTAGACCAGGTAGAATCGTGACGTCATTGTCTTTTTTAGCAAAAATTTAAAATATCTCAGGTATGCCTGATTTAATCAGATAAGCTGTGCAGGTATGTGATACATTACAAAATGCTTTTCATAGAAAGTTTCGAAACTTTCAATGGAAATTCAAAAGTAAAAACAATTTTTGGTGTTTCATACATAAAAAAATTAAATATCGATATCAATGTTTCATATTTCTGCCATTCATCGTAAATCATACAACATTGAATGGTCAAAATAAACACTACATTTTTCATTTTTCAACCGACACAATTATGTACGCCTATGAAACAGCAACTTGACAATGATTTATGAATCCGCTGCTTAAGGACATCGACTGTAGCAAAATAATTAGTGTGGAATTCATGACCAGTTCCATAATAGTATATTGAATAAATTGGCAAGTGGCTCAAATGACTCAAAGCCCATTGGATTCAGATTTTCCTTACACCCAATTGTCGAACTGAAAATTGATGAGCCTTTTGTGATAGAATATCGTCGATCCTGTCATTAAACAAAGGCCCTTAACGTATCAGCACGTTGGATGGAAAACAATGCTGGTGATGGTACAATAGAACAATTTCCACAATGCCCTTTCTGGCAGACACATAATGGCCGTATCCGATGTCCATCTTGTAATCCAAGGTTCGTTTTTCATTGTTAATTAGTTTTTATTCTATTAGTGTGCGTGTGTTGTTACAGTCGGTGTTGAGGAAACGTGTCGTTTGTTGAGAGGATTGACCACGTAATGCTATTACGAGCGGGAGCAAAGTGGGTTGTACTTCCTGGAAGATTGTCATGTCAGTAAACCAGGGTTGAAAATTTGACATCCTTTGACAATTTTTCTTGATGAAGGATTTCCATTGTCTGAAGAAGTGTTACAGATTTGAGATCTACCAAAACAAAAAAATCAATAAAATATAAAAAATATTAGGATCGAAATATTCAGATGGTTAGTCTACATCTGCAGCTACATCTGTCAAATTATTTGTCATTCACTATATGCTTTGCCACATTCTGTTCGGACAACATACTGCACGCTTCGCCCATTTTACGATTGCCATAACCGTCCTACCAAAAGGAGTATTCGCAATGTGGTGGATAAACTTGAATTAACTGGTTCAGGTAAGGATCGAGCAACACCCGTAAGCCGACGAACCGGAAGATCTGCCGAAAACATCGCTGCTGTCTCTGAGAGTGTGCAGGAGAATCCGAGACAGTCGATTTGGCGTCGCTCACAAGAGCTCGGTTTTTCGCAGACCACAACTAGGCGAATTTTGGGTCGTGACTTGGCACTCGTATAAAATTAAATTAGAATAGAATAGAATAGAAATGTATTTATACTGAACAACAAACAGAATGGTTTCCACTTACATGATGCACAGTTTTTT
>NW_019289877.1:34285-175923 GCF_000500325.1 Leptinotarsa decemlineata
AAACATTCAAATTAATATCCATCGAAAGTGGAATAATATAGGTAATTAATTATATCCAAGAAGAGTAAAAAGGTGTCCCATTTGTAAAACATATTTGCTCCTAATAAATAACTTCCTACTGGTCCATCAGGCCGCAATGTTTGTAAACTTAAAAATACCCATTCCTATCGAAAATATATTTGATCAGTCTGAAATACAATGAATATTCGAAATTACATTTATGATAATTGTAACCTGGTGAATACCTGGTAGCCTGGTATGGAAAATGTAACGTTGTTTTTCGAATATCCTTGGGAGATGAACCAAAATAAATACTTGAAGCTATAAATAGGTATTTTTCTAATTCTTTCTTGTATACCTAACATTGATAACACCGTGTTGCTTGTCTCTTCGAGAGTGAATTTTTTACAAAACCGTGTCAAAGTGCGATAATAATTAATACGAAATCACTTCTCCTCCAGCACGCAGTATCACTGTAGGTAATACTAGTCGATCAGACTTTCTCATATGATACTATGGCATTTCTATGACTTTCTCCAAAACAAACAAAATTGTATGTAGCCAACAAAAAATGCAGCACATCTGTATCTGTACAGTAGGGAGGGTGAGTGTAAGCCCACAGCACTTGTCCACATGTGACCCATTGTACATCCTCCCAAGGAATTTTCCTTTCTAGGAAGGTGGACAGGTCACTTGGAGACATCTCCTTTATATCGGCAGGTGTAGGCTAAGACTCGCCAAACACACACTCTCTTAGTGACGATAACTCCGGGTACTCGCATAGGACATGCCTGATAGTCTCATCTTCCTGTTCACACATCCTGCAAAGAGGTGTGTCTACTAGCCCCATATTATAGAGGTGTTTCCTTAGTTGACCGTGGCCAGTTAGAAATCCTACTATTAAGCGTAGATTTTTTCTGGTCATCGCCAGATATTTCTTTGGCGCCAGCTTTTTAGGATCGCCCAGGGTGATCCTGGCAAGATTGCCAGGATTGTTCCGCAATTGTCGAAGTCATCAGGCCGTAGGTGCCACTGGTCCTGAAATTCTTAGTCCAGCCGCTTCCTTGGCTAAAGAGTCGGCAATGCGATGACCTTCACTCCTGTCGTGCTTTTTAACCCACCTCAGAATAATGTTATTATCTAACGAGGCTTTGGCTAAATCTTGGTGGCACTAGTACTAGCCCTGAGGCAACACGTTCTCTGTTCAAGGCGCTTGTTTGCTGTCAGTGCAGATTGTTATGTTTTTGCCAGAAATTTCTTTCCTGGTTATTTCTTTTGTGGCGATTGAGAACCAGCCAGTTCTGTTTGGACCACGCAAATGTAGCACATATATAGATAGATAGATAGATAGATTCGTTTATTTAACNTTTTACTGAAGTTCTTTTAAATTATAGTATGCCTCCTCGCCATTATGTCAGAAAAGTTCATTAATTTATTATAAAAAAAATCAGAAGTTCTCTTCTTCGTCGTATACGTTATATAATTCAATTCTCTCTTTCAACCTTACATAAATAACATAAAATTATTACATTATGCTTAAGATTTATTTACCATTTCTTACTCCAGCAATGTTATACAATCTGGCAAAAATAAAAATATCTATTCTCGGCATAACGAATATAACTAGAGATCGAATATCTCAATTTACGAACACTTATCTCAAATTTATAAGGCTTCGGAAATTTCAAATCCACTTATGTCCTTCGAGCCTGCGAAAATTTATTTAAGGATAATTTAATTTGCAACTTCCAACATCGAATCTATATACACGGCAGAGAGAACCGAAATAAAAACGGATACCGACGATGATGTCGAAAATTGTGAAAACAAATTGCGAGAATCGATAAAAGGGTTGGGCTTTTCAATGCAGAATTAACTCGGTAGCTGGATTCCGAGAATTTTTTCAAATCCAATTTCAGTATCACTTCATTCGTATGTTTACACAGGTCAACCATTTCGAGTTTTTGAATTCGTCACGTTTAGAACTTGCAGAATGTTAATATTTGATACCGGCAGATACAGAGAACTAAAATCAATATTTTTTTCAGGATACGATATGAAAAATCGGAACTACAACACAATTTTACTTTCAAAGAATTAATTTTGCCCTTATGGTCCAATTCTAATGAAAAGTAGATGTTTTTCCTAGAATCTTAAATGACACCGCAATAGATAGGACCTTTTATTTCTTTTCCCAACTGCACCCTAATTTGTCATTCTTGACCTGATGAAAGTTGCAAAAGTGGTTACAAATTGCCTGCATTAAGGCACAGTTTATTGTTTATTATTATTGTGTTGTGAGCCTCCTTTCTGGAGACCGGTGTCAATAGTATCAGATATCAAATTTTAAAAAGCCTACAGCAGCGCCATCTTTTCGGAAAATTTTAAACCATACTCATAGAAAGGTTAGGAAAACGACAAAGCTAATTAACATTTTGAGTGAACGCGTGGTTTGCACATTCCGCGTGCAATTTATGGAGCAATTGAATGGTCTCCAAAATCAGCAGATTTGAGTAACTCAGACTTTTTCTCTGGAGACGCTTCGCCAGTCAATTCCCTGTGACTTTATTTCTGTTCAGAGCAAAATGGACATTTTGAAAAGTTTATATGACATTGAGTTAACTGAACTTGAGAGGAAAGGAAGATAATAGGCCGAAAGTTATACTACTATATAACTCTTACTGGAACTGAAATCTAGAATAAAATCTAACCTTTTTTTGGGGACAAAACACAAGCATCACATAAAAATCTTTGAAGCGCTTTAGAATCGGTGCCTGTGCGAAAATAGCAATTAACGTTGAATTCGAACCGCTGGAGATTAAATTCATTTAGAAAAACGGTTTTCAGTAATTTCATTCCACATAAACGCAGGTCTCCAAATGAAAGAGTTTTTAAACAGTGAAGTGAAAACCTCAAAACGATGAGCAGCCACAGTCCGCGTATTTCTGATACGTACCGCTCTTGGTGGAATCAGATATGCCAAGTCACTTGAACACTTCACATGAAAGTATCTATAGAAGTTAAATTCATGAATGTAGCCGTTACTACGTGGTAGGAGATCATAATGAAAAAAGAAATGAAAATTTCTATGTTTTTTACCACTTTTAATTGTAACCAACGTTACTGCAGTTTCGTCCTATATGGACATTCTGTATTGTATTAGTTTGAGAACGTCCATATAGAACGAAACTGCAGTAACGTTAGTTACAATTAAAAGTGGTATTAAACATAGAAATTTTCATTTCTCTTTTCATCTATAGAAGAGACCCAAATCCTCAACCTTTCTTCGATGTTCCAGGCACTCAAGGTTGCACGTGATGTTCGCGTTTCCAATCAGGCTGATGGCTCTTTTTTGGATGGAAGCCAGCAACTTAAGAGTATGCTTAGAGGCGGAGCTCCATTCATGAGAATAATACTCCAATACTAAAGTACTCACCTACCGGCGAGAAAGTTATCGAAGTGCTTGAAAAGATGGTGGTTAGTTGGCAAGATGTCTGGAGAGTGTGGTAGGTGGGGCAGAACTTCGGCGCTAGGTTCGTTTAATTTTCGAACGGTGATTTGTGAAACGTGCGGACGGGCGTTGTCGTGGAGCAGGATCGGAACTCTTCTCTTGACCAGTGCCGGTTGCGGCTGACTCCATGTTCGCGTCTCCAATCAGGCGAATGGCTCTTTTCTGGATGGAATCCAGTTTCAGGGTATGCTTAAGGGCAGAGCTCCATACATGAGAACAATACCCCAAAGAAGGTCTGATCTGGGCTTTATAAAGCATCAAAAATTGCTGAGGTGTGAGGTGTGTACAGTTTTCTGGTTCGGAACAGTGTTCCAAGCTTTTAAGAAGCGGCTTTTGCAATTCCAGCGACATGATTGTGCCAAGACATATTGCTATTCATTTTAACCTAAACTAACTGTAGACATTATTTAGTCTATTCAAAAAGTAATTTTTATTTGGTGGACCAGCTATTTCTTACGAAAAATTGAATAACGATTCAATTTTTTTCTCCGTGTTTGACTTCTGCTAAATCTTCGGTTCCAGGGTATTTTGATAGACGATGTATAGCCTTTTATTTTTCCATTTCAAAGCTTCGCAATTAAATTTTGCGATAGTTCTACACAAAAAATGTTGAAGAAAAGTCTGTTATTTTTTGCACTTATTCTCAACTGAGATCGTAAATTCTTTCCTTCCTTCACATTGACGTTTGTTGATTTACCCGCATACACGTCAGAGCATCCATACTTTAAACCTCCGCTTCATGGTTTTTTAGACAGATACTTTTCCTGCTCTTGAATTGTATCATCGACTCGTCTAATGTAAGTACTCACTTGTCAAAATATTATTCTTGAGAGCTCCCGTTAAATGATTTAGGAAATAGAACAAATTGTTGCGTGTCACTTGTACTCAAGGGAATTGTCATTCAGGGTCATAAGGGAGCTAGCAATCATGAGGGTCAGGGACACCAAACCAATACTCTTTGTACCTAAGCAAACATGTAATAACCATTATTAAATTAATTCCCAAGAACGAATTCATTTCACCTGAAGAAGTTCGAATACAAGTTTTGCCGATGTGCATTTGCTTTGCATATATACTTAGTTGACGAAGTCATCGCTCAAAAATAAACGGATTAGCGAAAAAGCTGACCTCTAATTCATTTAATACAGAGAACTGACTGAATTTTAATGAGTTCATATGTCATGGTCCAATCCCAATGAAGAGTGGATATTTTTTTAGAATCTTGAATGAAGCCACAAAAGATACATCTCTTCAAAGAACTTTTAATTCTTTTCTCAACTACACCTTGATTTTTTATTTTTGAACAGTTGAAAGTTGCATTTACTCTTGCTTTGCATACAACATCACCCGAAGACGATTATGGATACTAATAATCGAAACGTCGTGAAGTAACTTCACTTGAAATATTTTAATTTTAATTTCCTTTTAATTGTTCAATTTTGAATTGTTGTTTGTATTTTATTTTAATGTGATCTCAGTTCAGGGTTTTTTTGCTCAATATAATTGTTATTTTCAGCTATTCTTTTTAATTTCATTGATCATGTCAGGGACTTGAAATCATTTTATATCATATTAGACAAAATTGGCTTCATTCATCAACGTAATCTCCATCAAGAACTACACAATCTTTTCAGCGCCGCTCCAACATGTTAATACCAATTTAGCAATAACCTCTTAATTCGAGCAAAATTTCTCACCGGTGAGCATTTTTTGAGGTCTGCGAAGAGCCAGTAGTCGCTGGGAGCCAAATCTGGCGAATATGGTATATGCGGGAGAAATTCAAAGTCCATTTCATGCAATTTTGCCCTCGTTTTCATTGATTTGTGACACTGTGCATTGTCTTGATAAAGTAACACTTCCTTTTTCTTCAAATGTGGTCGTTTTTCCGCAACTTCAGCCTTCAAATGCTTCAATAACGCTATATAATATGGTATTTCCCTTCTCAAGACAGTCGATGAATTTTACACCACGTACACTGCAAAATACCGAGGCCATAACCATTAGACCAATTGTTGTGCTTTCGGGCGCTTTGGACGAGTTGCTCTCCACTCAGATGACGATCGTTTCAATTCCGGAGCGAAGTGATGGATATACGGTGCATTTCTTTAATGAACGGGTCAACTCAAAAAAAATTAAATTTGGGTTAATGAAATGAATGCATGAATACTTTATTATGAAGTGAAATTGACAGATGAAACTTTCAAAATGGCGACTGGGCGCCACCTGGGAAAAAAATTAAATAGAAAGAGGGGTCTTGTGACACATCATTTTAACGCTCCTGAAGAATACTTCACAACCCTAGAATATGAAGTCATTATCTTCACCTACTACAAAATGGCGGAACATTTAATAATTGCCTGGAGACAAAAACATTAATATCGATATTTCCAGAAATATTTCTTTTTATTTGCCATATGGCAATTCCAACAATCCGATTAGGTTTGTTAAGTTATTTTTTGTTTATAAAAACGACAAAAAATGTCAATACGACAATGAACATCAATGTTCAGTTAGAATATTCTCATTTAGTTTTCGGTTTTACTAGTAGAAAGGTACCATGTCAACAATCTCTAGAATGGTCAATTCTCGTCCATTGGAAGAAAACTGTTGACCGTCTCATCACTGAAATCGTCGAAGCGAATTCTACTGAATTCGATATGGATATTGTATTCCAACAAGATGGAGCACCACCACATTACTTCAGATAAGTAAGAAAGTATTCAGATACTACTTTTTCCAGTCGTTGAATTAGCCGTCGAGGTCCTACAGAATGGCTAGCCCGCTCGCCAGATTTGACGCCTTTGGACTTTTTTTATGGGGCTATTTGAAACAAAAGGTGTATGAAACTGAACCTGCTTCAATATTGCATATACGGCAGAGAATAATAAGTATTTGTAGATATATTGACATGACGTTACTGTGTTCGAAAATGTTCGGCGTGAAATATCGGATAGGCTGGTCATATGTCAAGAAGTTCAAGGAACCATTTCGAGCATCTTCTGAACTGACCTCAAGCTTACTACCTCATATTATGTAGTTAAATGTCAATGTATTCAGGTAATTATTAAAAGTTCCGACATTTGTAGTAGTTGAAGATATTGACATTATATTCTGGGGTTGTGAAGCATTTGTCAGGAGCTTCAAAAAGATGTGTCACAAGACCCCCCTTTCCATTTAATTTTTTCCCAGATGGCGCATAGTCGCCATCTTGAAAGTTTCATGTGTCAATTTCACTTCAAAATAAAGTATTCTTCATGCATTAATGTCATTATCCCAAATTTTAATTTTTTGAGTTGACCTGTTCAAAAATAAAAGGGAGAGGGGAACATTAAGGAAAAGCAATGTTTGTTTCATCCATTGTCACATATGGAAGCAAAAATCCGGTTTTTATGTTTAAACATGGCCAAACACTGCTCAGACTCATCAAGATGTTCTTGTTTTTGGTCCACAGTGAGCTCGCGTGGCACTATCTTCGAACAGAGCTTTCTCATAATCAAATGCTCATGCGATATAAATCCAACACGTTCTTTTGATATCATTACAATGTCAGTTAACTCACGTAACTTTTTGATCATTCGATACAATTTTGTGGATTTTTTTATGTATTCTGGTGTTACTGCCTCATTTGGACGTCCACTGCGTTCTGCATCATCAGTGTCTCTTCGACCACGTTTGAAGTGAGCAAACCAACGTTTAATTGTTGTTTCTGATGGAGTCCTTATAACACTTTTTAAGTTATTGCTTCGGTAGAACGATATTTTTTCTCATCAAGGAGCAGTATAAAATTTAAACACGAAATTGTTTTTGATCCATTGTTTTGAAAATAACAAAAGTACTGTCACTCTTAGCACAATAACTCACAAACTTATGAGTAGAATATCATAAAATTTCAACAGTTTTCTTTTGAAGGTTAGTATTAACTGTGTTAGGCCCGAGTTTTTCAGCCCATGTAGTAAATTCGACTCTTCCGATTGAGAAAAGATGAGTTATATAAATAGATGTTGCATAATTTGTTTTCGTTTCCAAAAAATATCACATTATAAAAATTGGACTACAGTGAAATATAATTGTGGAAATGTTGCATCTACTACGTTTATGTAACTCTAAATGAAAACCTACTCTGGTTTTTGTTACTAAAATGTACTTTTTGTTTGTATAAACTAAATCATCATGCTTTAACCAACAGAGACATATTTCGATATGTATTAGGATGACTACAAAGGTTTTCCAATTATTACACCTGCCCCACATATTAAAAATTATCTGCAATTAAAAAAGGGCCATTCGAAAATTGGCTGAAAAACCCTCTCTAAACAAGCTCCATTATCATTCTTTTTTTAATGAGCCGACACGATAAAATCATCATTCCAATTACAATTCACGTACGTCGGATTACCTTTGTTTTCTATACTCTTCCATGGTAAACATTTTTATTTTTCAAAGGGATTGAAACGATGTTTGTTTCTAATTAAAATTCTCATATCACAATACCTTTTTAAAAAAATATATGTTGGAACAACATTGAAACACGTTCACTTAAATTCAAAGGATTTTCAGTTTCTCTAGACGCATCGTTCGAATTACGATACAAGAATGAAGAGCCCAGTTCTATGTATTGGGCAAGAAATATTTTGGATTTCAAGTTCTTCTTATTTATATAAAAAATGTGGGAATCTGTTTAACTCTGTTTTTCCGTTAACCTTCTGTCGCACTCCTACGAACGACAACCGAAGTCGAAACTTGTGCGGGCTGAGAATTAACGAGGTCTTACCTTTTAACGTGTGAATTCCTAAATAAAGAAAGCAATCAATTTCAAAACAATAACTCTATATAAAGATGTGTACATCATGCAAATAAGTGACTTTCAGACACAAACTAGAAGCAGAAGCCCTCTCGAAACAACTACTTTCATATAAACATTGAATTGTAGAAAACCTTTCCCAAAAATTTATTCCTTCTAAAAATACACTCCTTTCATATTCAAGAAACACTTCATTGTGATATTTTCAGTAAAGAATTTTATAAAAACGCAACACGTGTTTCGTTATACAATAGCTTCTATAAACGTGTCCTTAGACGCCTGTAGATAGAGAGCTCACTGAATTTGTCAGCTATCTGAACCAAACTTCTTATAATGTCCTCAGGCAGCTGTTTCCAAATCGTGATTTGCCGAACGCAAACTCAAAACTTATACTATGCGAGTCACTCAAAAATTTCCTATTGCGACAGTATTTATGGGCCTCAGCCATGCAAGAATCAGGATGGTTAAAAGTTGAGTTGAGCAAAAACTGAGAATCTACTCACCAACACACTCACGTTTTTTATATCGTCAACCTTATCACTCACTGAAGATGTTTAGAACATTCTCAACAATTGATAGTTTCACCACACGCAACAGTTCACTTTTAAGCATCCCTAAACACAAATCAGTTCACTTTTAGGCATCCCTAAACACAAATCTTCCATCTTCACCCGCTACTTCTCGTATAATGCACCCAAACAATAAAATCAACTCCTCTGTGAGTTTCGATCTTACGAGTATATATGGAGAAAACCGTAAACCACCATATCCTCAATTATTTGGAAAGCTTTAACATCTTGAGCGACCATCAATATGGCTTTAGAAAATAAAGTCAACAAGCGACCTTCTATAGTATGTCACCCATATTTGGAATAACTCAATCGAGAAACATGGAAAATCAAGAGCATTTGCGCTTGATATATCTAAGGCATGTATGGCATGAAAGTTTGCTGGGCCAAACTTTGATGCTATGGCTTGTCGGATCATTTTTGTGTATGGATATATACACAGCTTCCTGAAATAACGTTCCCCGCAAGTGGCCGTTGAAGGATATCTTTCGAATACATTCACCATCAACGTTGGTGTTTCCCAGGGATCCATATTGTCTCCAACCCTCTTTTTATTGTTTATCAAAGACTAGGAAAAAACCAAGAATCCAATATATTGCTTTGCTGACGACAGCACACTTGTCTCGTCATTCCATTTGGATTCCAGGACATCGGCTACGGAGGCACATCTTCACCGGCAGCAGGAGGNTTTTTTATATCAGATTTATATTTTTAAATAATAAATTAATATTACGTAAATAACACTGTTTTACATGTGAATTGTTTGTCCCTACTACTAGTGCTGCCTCTCGTGACACGTTTGCTATACTATTCTCAGGAAAAAGGCTCATTACAGTTGTAATGTTCAATTATAATTTTATGATGAATAAAGAAGTTTTATAATTATTATTAATGTGACAAGCATGTACAGTATATAGACACAACACTTATTAGAAAAGTACATACTAAGGCTGGTAGCAAAAATGGACTAAAACATTTCTTATTTAATACGAAGCAGATGAGTTAATTTTGACTTATAATATGGAATACGACTGAAGTATCAAAATTCAAAAACTTTCGCAAGAATTTCACCAAAAGACGCCATTTTAACAACGAATAATCCGCATTCTAAACCAAAATTAATTTCGCCGAGGAGAAGTTTCATTCTTTCGGAATCCTGTTTCCCCTCCGGTTTGGAGCCGTCCCGAGTAACCGCTCTCTGATACATTCATCTCTCTTTCTCCAATGGCGTCAGAGCAAAATTGGGACGTGGTCTTCTGATATAGAAATTCGAAGCATAAATACACTCCAATATGGAATATCTTCGGAAAGCCATCATTTATGAAAAAGTAAGCCCACAAATCGAAGCCGGATTACGAATATACTGAAATCTACGAAACTTATTTATCGATATGAACCGGGAAAGAGGAAAACGATGGTTGCGTCTTGAGGCACAAAAGAAACATAAAATGAGATTGGGAAGCGAATGTATAGATCATCGGAAGGGTACTGAAACGGAGTTACTCGACAAAGGGGTGAATGTGTATAGAAATGGAAATTTCCATAACTCTTCTTTAAACGACATTTTTTGTGGAGGACTCAATATTTTATACTGTTTTTTGGGTTCATAATCTTCCAAAATCTGAAAAAATAAATGATAAATCAATAGAGAATCTACTGGAGCGTAAACTGAAAAATTCACCGATAATTCTGTTCTTAAAAGTGAACGGTTACTGCTTTATTATGTTCCTGGGTTTTTCAAAGAATGTTTATTGACAACTCTTTCCACACTAAATGAAACTTTGTATTTTTTTATTATGTAAACCCGATGTGACTACGCTCATACAAAATGGGGGCAATGTCGCCGCAAACAGAATCAGCCAGTCTTCCGAAAACTCTTGGTCATATTTGAAGACTTCACCTGTTAGTGTCCACCTGTTCAAAAACTTCGAAACGCTTCAATAAGAAAAAATTAATTAAACTGCTCAGCCACTCCACATCGTTCCTTCAACTGGGATACATTTTTAGAATTCCCGGATGTCAATTCCAACTAGAAGTAAACTTTTATTGTATTACATAAATAGTTTACTCGTATAAAATCTCCAATGGACTGATATAATCCATCCAATGGACTGATAATCCATCCAATCAATCCAAGAATCAATCCGTGCAGGGCTCAAAATCAATCTATCTATTATTATAAGACTATCTATGATAATAATCAAACATTTTTTTTAAACATTTTTAATTTCTAGATGCGTTCGTGTACAAGTCCACAAAATGGTCATGTTTCAGAACAGGGAATATGTTCATATGTTTCTTATTTATGGTGAAGAAAGAGACGAGTGTTTTATTCATATCCTGATGATGTTACCTTGTTGCCAAAACGCACGTCGAAAGAAACCACTCCAGTTCAGGCGTGGAAAAAATAGATTCGTTAGTGTCACTGAATTTGTAACTGCCATTCAATTGATTTCTGATAGTATTTACTGGTCAATTTCAGATTGAGATAATCTATAAGAATCTATCCATGATTTTTGACATATTTGACAATCCACAGGGATCTATTTTGGGCCCTCTATTATTCAGTTTGTATATCACCAATATTATACAATTATAACATGTAAAGTGCACATATATGCAGATACACACAGCTCTACTACTCTTTTCCAATTTAATTATAACATCACCTGAGAAACACGCTCTCGCAATTAAACCAAACAAAACAAATAAATTTGGTTGGAAAAGAAAGCAATCGAAATCTATTCTCAATATTCATATTAATAACGTTTCTATCGAGATAGCTGATGAAATGAAAATTCTTAATGTTATCATTAATAGCGACCTGAGATTCCAACAAGATATACGTGAGCATCTATCGAATTGAAAAGTAGATTCGTTAGTGTCACTAAATTTGTAAATGCCATTTAACTGATTTCTGATAGTATTTACTGGTCAATTTCAGATTGAGATAATCTATAAGAATATATCCATGATTTTTGACATATTTGACAATCCACAGGGCCCTCTATTATTTAGTTTGTATATCACCAATATAACATAATTATAACATGTAAAGTGCACATATATGCAGATGCACCGATACTCTTTTCCAATTAAATTATAACATCATTCTGAGAGTATAAAGCTGATGGCAAACAATAAAAACAAAATACAGAAAATGAAGAACCCCTGCTCATATTGTTTTATAGTTTCAGACGCAAACAACATACTTACATACACACAGATTTTACATAAACTGAGGTACACGAAATGGCTTGATATGAGAACGAAAAGGTCATTGCATTCCTCTTGTTTGTATTACAAGATAATATTATCTAAGAACATGTTAGGAATCACACGTTAAAAGGTAAGACCTCGTTAGTCCTTAGTTCGCAAAAGTTTCTCAACTTCTGAAAGTTGTCGTTCGTATGGGGGCGACAGCTGATTAACGGAAAAACAGATTTTAAACAGATTTTTTTAAACGTCCCTGTACCTATTCAACAGAAAAATATCCAGAGCAGATTTGCACAATGTAATTATTAGATACAAGTGACAGAATTATTCAAAAAGTCATCAAATCTGCCATGTTCACAAAGATATGAATGCCGATTTCTAAAAAAATTAATTATGAAATATCAAGATTTAATGTCAACAAAATTATCAGGGTTTAGGAGAATATATTTTAGGGTTATTAGGACAGATATGTATTTCTATGTCCCGTTGTTTTGTTTTGATTAAACTGAAATTTATTATTATTATCCTTAATTTAATTAACAATACTTTTTTGGCTTATTACCTGATATAACCAACCTTTCCAAGTCATATCTTCATAACCGTAAACAAAATGTGCAATTGAATAGTATCATACCTATCGACTATTTAGCTACATCTGTCGTTCCACAAGGATCAAATCTGGGACCATTCATCATCAACCTTCAATGACATCAGGTCAACTATTATAAATAAAACAAAAACGTTGGTTACGTCCAATCGAATTTTCTGATTTTTATTAATTATTACATTTGTATTTGTAGAATGAAATAAAAAGGTTTGTATGCACCAAGAGTATTGATTGCTAGGTTTTTAAGTCCATAGGGCACGAACATGAATATATTATTGATTTACATAAATAAATAATAAAAATAGGCCCATCTCAAAACTACCACCTAATGATCCAAAAAAAAAACAAATAATTAGACAAATCCATCGGCATGTACCATACAGTTACAGAGTTCACTCAGCAAATAATCCGCCACGAACTTTACCCGACATGAAAGACTTCCGCTTTCAATTAGAGTTTGAAAAATGGTCTTTTCGACTCCACTCCTAATGATGGAACAAAAAGAATAATTTCCGTGAACTTTCCGATGTAATCATTCCGACGACCAAGCGAACGGGCGGATTTTGTTTGTCGAACAATAACCTGAGCTCCCTGTGTTGAACCAACTCTCTGCTACTAGCTTTATTTCACGATTATGAGCCCGGGCGTAATCGAGATTTATTTGTTTTTTTATTCAAATGGAAGAGGCGATATTTTTAATGGTCGTCGACATGCGAGTGAGAAATTAGACGTGGAATGTATCCTACTTTTTCTTTCATGAATCCACCATTACCTTCCTAATTTTTGCAGCAACTCACCTGTAGCTGGCTAAACAATGAAACAAAAAAGTTTATATTGACTGAGAATGGTTGCATTTATTTTTTCTGAAAAGAGTTAATTAGTCAAGTCTTTCATTCATAGCTCATTAGAGTGAATGAACTTTGAATGGGCCAGTCTGAGCGGCCATGACAACTCCAGACATATCATGTCTGTAACTTCAGACTATCATGTTCCAACTAGTCAGTTCAGAGTCAAAATCATGACAACCTCTGAATCTAGTTGTTATCATCCAAAGAAGGAGATCCCAACCTTTGATTCCCCAAGGGCTCCATCTATTCAGTTGTATGCGATGCAGGCTAGTCTTTTCACACCATGGACATCTCTCATTACCAAGAGGCCATCTATGGGATTGACAGAAAACTCAAGCCTTACTTATCCACGAGATGATACGGCGTTTTCGTGTGAGAGACGTCCATACTGACCTGCTTTACATCTGCACAGACAACACTTTTTTCCACATCTTTGGATACCCAAGTAAATCTTACTTCGTGAGAAGAGAACTCTACCTCACGAAATATTATCAAAATAATTTCATAACTTTCAACTACCACTTTTAACTACCACTCTCCAATTTCAAGCCAATAGTACTTTCACAATTGAAATTTTGATAAAATTTTTGACGAAAAAACAACAATAATATTTCATAGAAATTGTATTACATTTCGACATTTTTTGTTTTCCTTAAGTTGTGCACCGCCACCTAGCGGCAACGATCTACTCAAATACTCAAGACATTTAGAATGGGGAATATTTCATATATATTATGCTGTATTAAATATTTCCCTCTAATAAAAAGTACTAAACATATTCAATTCAGTATTTACATATTTGTCTAATTAATAATGTCATATGTACAGCCTCAAAATATTAATGGCTTGATATATTTATTAGTTCCATAAGTAATACTCTTGTCAACTGAAATATATTTTCAATTACATCAAATAAATTAACATTATTAATAAGAGTAAAACTGTAAATACAATTTTTTTTATATGCTTTTAGATTGTAAACAAATGCTGATACCTAACCTCTCAATCAGCTCACTTTTTTTCCTTTTTGCGGATGCCTATGAATTTTTAACCACCTTTATAATTGTTCACAATTATGAGTCTCAACTGAATTATAAACAAGTAAAGCACCATCAATGGTTTTTTCCAATAATTTATTTGTGTGTAAAGATAATATTCCTTGCCCAGCCATTGTTGATTAAAACAGTACGAATGTTTTGAATTACCGCCATTTCAATATGACGGCTACGCTTGCGCTCGTCTTATGATGAAAAGGCATAGTGGCACGTTGTGATGCTGGAACTTTATTTGTGAAGATTTTCAAATTTGTAATCGGAAAACAAGAGGAGATAAAAGACAAGAAAATCTTTTGAGAATAGCGTAATTGATTGAGAATATTCATAAAAGAAATTCGGTAGCTGCAAATATATCTGGGAAGAATGAACATGATATTAATGATTTTTTCTTGCGGAACTAGACATCAGCTCCCGTGCAGTTTTTGATGGTTCAAAACGCATTGGAAAGGTCATCAAGCCCGAAAAGTGGGTACTCCATGATATGAACGTTTCGCAACGGTGGTAGTGCGCCCGACTCACGATCGGAAGGTCGTGGGTTCGATTTCTACCTCGACCGGATATTTTTCTCGAGAGTATCATTAGTCCTTAGCTAGCACAAGTTTCTCAACTTCTGAGAGTTGTCGTTCTTATGGGGGCGACAGCTGAATAACGGAAAAACATATTTTAAACAGAACAGATAACGATTTTTTTTATCGGATCGTCACGTGTTATGAAAAGTGGATCTTCTACAACAGGAGACGTTCAGGACATTGGTTGGACACCGATGAGCCACCCAACCACTTCCCAAAGGCAAAAAACCAACAAAAAAATATTTACTATAGTTACGTTCACGGGAAGTATTCAAGTGACTTGGCATATTGATTCCACCAAGAGCGGTTCATATCAGAAATATGCGACAGACTGTGACTGCTCATCGTTTTGAGGCTCAACTCAGTACACCTCGAACTTCACTGTTTAAGAACTCTTTCTTTTGAAGAACGGCGTGTGGAATAAACTTCCTGAGAAAGATTTTCCAAATGGATGTGATCTCCAGGGATTCAAATCCAATGTGAATCACAACTTTCGCACAGGCACCGCTCTAAGAGCGCCTTAAGGATTTTCCTGTAGTGTTTGTGCTTTGTCTTGAAAAAAAACTACCTTCGCTAATCATGACCAGGCAATAACGGCCTTCGTCGACTTTATCGAGTCCCGATCACACGATTTTTATGCTGAAGGAATTATTCGACTTGTGTTACGTTGGCGGAGGTGCACTGATTCAAATGGCGGTTATTTCAATTGGCCTAAGATGAAAAACTGAGGTTGCATCTTTCGATGCAACTAACTGATCTTCAGCCTTTCCCGTTTCACTAAATGTTCACATTTATTTATTGTATCATTCTGGGAATATAGACCTATTATTATTATTATTTAACAGTTATAAGTAGACTCATAAAACAGACAAAACTTTTCAGACAACTTGATAGCAAAACTGTTTTGCAAAGGATTTACGTTCCTCGTCTAAATATCCTCCTAAAGGCGTACACGATTTCTGTGTGCCAAGTTATCAGCGCTACATATTTATTTAGCGTTTAGTTTTTGGATTTGTTTGCTTTTTCTTGCGGGTTTGTTAGTCGACGTTACGTTACGATTATTTAGACTTTCTGTGATTTATGTTTCAAGAATGGTGGTAAAGCAGAAGCCAGGTTGTTTGCGGGATAGTTAACGTGAGATTCGTTTGATAACGATGAACTTTTTTATTACCTATATGGGGGATTTCGCGAAGTGGAAAATGATTCTTCGCCGATGAAAAGGTCTGACTTTGTGCTTTTACTATTTGTGAAGACATTTCTTTCAAGATTTCATGGGTATAAAGCACTGGGCCATGCAGACGACTTAGTCATCTTAGTTCAGGGTAAATACAATAATGTAGTGAAGGGATGCATGCAGCAGGCCCTGAATATTGTAACAAGATGGACCGAACAAGAAGGGCTTAACCTAAGCCCATCCAAATCGACCATGGTAGCATTCACCAAAAGGACTAAAACGGAGGGTCTCTGACCTCTAAAACTTCGAGGTGAAGAAATACAAGTGTCAGAGGAGGTTAAATATCTGGGTGTAAATCTAGATTCCAAACTGATCTGGAACCAACACTTGGACAGGATAAAAACGGAAAGAGGAGGTAGCACTGATGCTCGCCAGACGCACCTATGGAAAAATATGGGGGCTAAAAACAGACATAGTATATTGGCTATACATGATGGTTTGTTGATGGCGACCGCCATCAACAATCTAGGCAAGGTGCAAAGACTTGCATGTTTGAGAATGACGGGATCAATGAGAACTACCCCAACAGCTGCATTGGAGACACTCCTGAATCTACCTCTTTAACAATTCAGACTGGAAAACTCACCGAACAACAAAAGATCGGACCGAACGGAAATTTCGGAACATGTGGAGGAAGCACATATTGAATATGTGCACGGACCACATGACACCGAAGTACACCTTTAACACAAACTTCACGGCCAAAACCATAAGCCGTGAAGAGTGGACGACCATTAGTCATCCCGAAAACATGTTTGAAAAAAACACCTGGTATACAGAAGGATAGAAGGCCAAACATGGATGGGAGCTGGAATATACCGAGCGGATAGAAATTTAAACTACAGTTATCCGCTAGGACTATACACATCCGTATTTCAGGCGGAAGTGTATGCTATCATGCAGTGTGCAAGGCTTATTAAATTGAGACCTCAAATAAATAAGCGGATCAATATTTTGACAGACAGCAAGAGCGCATTAGGGGCTCTGACAAACCCGAAGGTGACATCAAAACTGTTCTGGGAATGCCATAAAAAACTGAATGAACTTGCAAACAGGAACAAATTAACTTTGTACTGGGTGCCAGGGCATTCAGGGATCACAGGTAATGATAAAGCTGATGAATGCGCTAGATCATCAACTTCATATATAGGTCCTGAACCAGCTCTGGGGATACCAAAATCATTGGTACGAAACCAGATTAGGACATGGACCAGTAGGAAGCACACAGAGTACTGAACAAAAGTACCTGGCAACAAACACAGTACAACCTTCATCAGGGAACCGTCCGAGAAAAGAACCGAAGAACTACTTCAATATAGTAGGGATCGGCTCAGAATAATTACAGGGTTACTAACTAGAGGATACCTGAATAAAATGGGACTGTACAACGGAGAACTCAGCTGCAGATTATGCAACGAAGGGATAAAAACCGCTCTACACATCTTATGCGAATGTGAGGCAGGCAATATATGGACGTACAAAATTACGTCCAGAAGAATATGACGAACATCCAACACGGAACCTGTACAAACTAGTACAGGGAACGAGACTGATGGAATAGGTGTCATGGGAAGATGGGAGAATAAACGCAATAAGCCCAAGAGGCTGCAGTGTTTTCTGGGGACTTGGACTAAATGGACAAGTCAGACAGTTTCCAAGGTACCAAAAATAAAACCACGCTGAACTGAAAATGTGTAGATTGAACTTCTACTTTTTCATAACTATAATAGAATGTGCAGGGTTTTCTAAATCAATGAATTAATGAAATACAAATTTATGGTAAGCTCTGTAATAAACAAGTTTAACAAAATATCGCTTGAAAAACCCAACACAACAATACAAGTAAATGAGAAAATGAAATACGACATGAATAATCATGAAGTTGTCAACTTTCTACGAAATCGGAAAACATATTCAACCGGAGCTCACATAATAATTCAAGGGGCAAATTGTGGCAATTGTCCAGGCCATTCTCGAGACGAACTCAATTCTTCGCCAACACAACTTTAAACTCTAAACAAATTTACTGTTGCTAAATTTGTTAGCTTCCATTCCAACTCTCTAGAAGCAAACTTCTCAGTACACAACAATCAAGAGTCACGCCAACGGTATCTTGACTTAGGAGGTCATGTGGAAGGCCAGAACAAAAGAAAATGTCGCATACGGTTAAGGGTAGGCAGTCGAGTCAAATTATACCGAAGCGTGAGGAAAAGTTAGGTGATTGTAGTGTTTGTTGCCAACCCAATTAACATTTATTGGGAGCGAAAATACGGGGGTGGGTTGTAAAGTTATTAAGTATATGATTTCCATGTGAATGCGAATACCAAGGGTATAAAATCAATCAGTCAAAGTTGATTTCTTGAAAAAGAAGAATGAATTTCAAATGTCCACTTCATGGCCAACCAAATTGGGAAAAATTTAACTAACCCAAAAAAATCACAGACCTAGACGCAGCAACAAGTCAATGCACGATGCGATTGTCAAGATGTTAGAACTTGTCATGCACTGTTTGGAACTTTTGGTGTAAAAATGAATATTACTGGAGTTTTTTCCCAACACCAAACCGTTACTTTAACATCTCGACACGTGTTTTGATCACCATGTGATCATTTTCAAGAGGAATATTGAACTAAATATACATACAATGTTATCCTTTAGGTATCTGCGTCTCAATTGTCTTAAATGAATTTTACAATGTTGCCTTATCTACTAGTCTTAAATTAATTTTACAATGTGGCCTTATGTAATAGTCAGGTAAATCTGACAATTAAAATATTATTTCAACAAGCTATATAGTATACTATTAGGTATTGCTGCACTATCGTTATTCATAATATTATTATGTTTACTCATATCTACACCGTTGTTAACTTGTCCAACTAATCTTAATGAACCAAAGTCTATGAAATGGTTTTGTTGCAAAATATGATAGGCGACTGCAATTTTTTTAATCTTCCGAATTCTGAGTGTTGCTCATATATTATTTTAATAGATATTTTAGTCTGCCCATAATATTTTGCATCGCAGTACTTACATTCAATTTCGTAAATTCCAGATTTTTCCTAATTCTACATTTTGTCCTTGGGATTTCCTAAAAGGCTCTGTAGTTGTTGAATTATTTTAAATATCACCTCCATTCCTAGTTCCTTGAAAATCTTTCCAAAGTTCTTCGTGTATTGATAGTATGGAACTGAGATATATTTATCTTGATTTTCGTCGTTTCTGAAAGTCGAGATTTCGTTCATTCTTAACCCAAACTTTTTCTTCCTAATAATATCATCTACAATACCTCTCGAGAAACCGTTACTGACTGCTATTTTCCGTATTGTCCGTTTATCTTTTACGAATCTCTCATGTGTGAGAGGGAAAGTCAAAAGACGATACACTACTAGAAAATTCAGCCCAGCACGTTTGTGCTGTAAGTGCTTGTTTCCGTCCTAAATATATCGTATTCTAGCCTTCCCCTTTGGCTTCTTATCACAAAAACGTCAAGAAGTCGAAGTTGTCCTTTATTTTCTAACTCATACTTGAATTTTATTGACGGAAATCTGTTATTTGAAAAGAAAACAAAGTCCTCAATATTTGATTTTTTGTTATCGAATATCGCAAAAACATCATCTACATTATAGTATTATGAATAACGATAGTGGACCAATACCTAATAGTAATATATAGCTTGTTGAAATAATACCTGACTATTACATAAGGCCACATTGTGAAATTAATTCAAGACTAGTAGATAAGGCAACACTGTAAAATTTAAAACAATTAAGATGCAGGTACCTACCAGATGTATCTATGGTATAAATAAGGATAACATTGTATGTATATTTAGTTTAATCTTCCTCTTGAAGATGATGACTTGGTGATCGAAACACTTGTCGAGATGTTGAAATAAAGGTTTGGTGTTGGGATAAACCCCAAAATAAAGCCGTCATGATTTAATAGCAGGCAGCGTTGTTTCGGTACGCCACGAGTCTCATCATTTGTGCTACGCTGAATTACTAAAGCATTCATGTATTCAACTGTCCCCAAAGGCAAGTCAGAGTACCAAGAGACAATGACATCTACTACTGTGACGCCATCTATAAGATCGACAGAAGACTAAATCGACGAATGTCAAAGATAAACGAAGTTCTCCAAGAGAGTTCATTGCAAAGGCTAGCTTGGACATCAACCATCTAACGAGATTCGTCTTCCGTCTTTTTTGTAGCTTTCATCACAAGGCGAAACATCACACCAGAAATCAATAACAAAGAATTTTTTAACCAACACCAGATTGGATTGAGTCTTTGAAGATCCAATAGATGGTGTCTTCATAAGGGGAAATGTCATCGTCTTTTCTTATTCAGACTTCAAGGGCAGTTGAATCCGGCGATGCCTCGTGGTATAGCCTAGCATCACTGATGAGGCCATGGCTGGAAGCAACAGCGCTGCATGATGTTGGATCACGGATGCCTACACCCTCATCATCGCCTACAACTACCCCCACACCTACACCCGTCACTGTCAGATACAGTAGAACCAAACAACATCCCTGAAAGGGCTTGGTAATGAAATGCTTTATGCACCATTCATGAGACCATTGATGGCGAGTCGAAACAGCCTTGTGTGGTGTTGAAACACGCTTTGTTTTGTTTTTGAACTCTGGTTTTGTATTAGAAAGTGATTACACTACATTGGGTAGAGAAACAATAGGGAAAAGGCGTGGAATTCTAAAGGCCAGGGGAAAAATCGTTTTATATAAAAATAATTCGATTAGTAATACAAGAGCATCTTGTATTGGGAGGTAGACATTGGGAGAGAAAACAAAAGGTGTCAAACTACGCCAAATAATATTTTCAGACAATTTTCATAACCTTATCATCGATATTCATTGATATCAACAATATCAAGAAGATAAATACGTAGTCACTCTTTATGTATAGATAAGATAATATGTTGCATATCAGATTGAACTTTCCAAACATTGCATAAAGACATTTTCATTTCACCTTTCATGAAAATGGGACAAATTTTTAACATTTTCCGCATAGAGAAGACTGTGGATGTTGATATGCATGAGATTAACCATTTTGTCAATAAGATGTGTTCGACTTGTTTGAAATTGTCAAAAATTATCCGCTTTGCTAAACCAGAATTGTCCAAAAATTTATTGAAATGGTAACTTTTTTATTGTGTTTCGACCAAACTCTTATTAAAACTCAAGTTCAATAAAAATATTATACTGTTTATTTGAAAGTGTTTGATAATGTTCCTTGCTGGATTTCATTGAAAATTTCGATTTGCATTTTCTGAAACGGTGTTACCAGATTCCAAATCTATGCAAGAAAACACAAAATAATAATGAATGTGTTGAAATGATTGGAAATACTTAAAATAATCGGACCCAAATAATCGGTCGACTTAGTTAAAATACAAGTAATTTAAAAAAAATGAGCAGAAATGAATAGCCAATGATGTGTTTTGCTATTGTATAGTTTTTGTAAAACTATGTAGTGAAAATTTTCCCATAAAATGTTTCTTGAATACGTTGTGGATTTTCATCAAGTATGGGCCGATTCCATTAAATAATTTGTGAGAACGCTAATTCTAAATGATAATTGAAAAATAAAAAGACAAAATAAAAATAAAATAAAAGGATAATTGATGTAAAACTGTCAAAAAAATTAAACAGGAGAACAATTCCAAACTAACATACTTCACGATGTGACGATTGTTATTATTCACAATTTTTGAGTTTGATCATTAATTTTGATTACTTTATTTTGTTGAATTTTGATTTCACTTTTCAAATTGAATTGAAACGGGTATATTTTTTAGGAGAGACTAGTCACTTTTTGGGATTGAAGCTTTTTAGGCTTTCTACTTCTACATCTTTATACGAAAAATGTTGGAAACTTCCGATGAAAGGAAATAAGTAATTCAAAATAAATACTTTACAAAGATGTTTAAATCCTATACATGGAAGTTACTTTCAAATACAAACTGAAAGAGACATTATATTTATTATTCACCCCATTATTCATTCATTTCAAATTCAGGTAACAAAAGTTTATTTTCTTATAATTTTTGTTCATTTTGATTATGTCAGATTATTATAGTAATTTCAATAATTATAAAATCCAATTGATTTTGATTTGTTATTCAATAGATTCAGAATTTACAATGCTAGTTTGAAGTTGTAACATTTACTTTTTTTTATTAACCAGAGTTTATTTTACCACAGAAATTTCAAAATTGAATTTCTCACATACTGCGAAAGATTCTAGTGTAAGGATATTTATTAGTGATGCGTCGAATATTTGTTTGGTATTCGGTATATTTGACATCTTTTTCACTATTTTTATTCGGCCGAATCATTTTGTTGCCGAATATATTCGATTCGACTATTTCTATTTTCTTGGCTACTCAACACGGTATAGAACTCAAAAGACAAAAATTTACGTTATATTATAAGTCAAAAAAATCTTATGAAGAACGTGTTGAATAAAGCAATGGAGAATGTACCTCAATTTGGGTTATTACAGCAAATGCAAGTTTGAACAAAATGAAGACAAAATGTCTCGGATCTCGAAACATAAGTAAACAGAACAGCACGCCTCTGAAATATGTCACCTTTGTTTGTCTCATACAGGTAACAGATTCATTGTCCTTTATTAGCTATAACCGATGTTGCCAAATGGTGAAATAGAAACGAATCCCTTTAAATGTTGAATGCATTATTTCGTTCCTCTTTTTTAAGTATTTAAATGATTTTTTTAAGAAAAAGGTTGAAATGATAAGTTTAAAATGCGTTGTTTTAGAGCTCTTTTATGAAAACTACTTGATGTTCGTCAGGAGGAACATTCCCCATTAAACTTCAAATCAACATTTATTTATGAACCTCAAATGATAACAATATTTACTTTGAAACTTTAACTAAATCCACATTTCTTTCTGAAACTTATATCAACATTTATATTCAAGCCTTAAATCGATATTTAAACCGAATAATTCGGCCGAATATCCGGTTCGGTAAAGGTTAAACCGAATAGTATTCAGTATTTGGTTATTCGGCGAAACCACTATGCGGCGCATCTCTAATATATATCATTAGTACACCATGATTTATAAAGTAGAATGTTGCAATGATGTTTTGACAAGAAAATTTTCTCGGTGAAGACACACAAGAGATTTCATGTGAGTTATCTTCTGCACATTTCTGCCGAAATTGGAAAGTTACTTGGAAATTGTGATACAGTTGCAAATTCTATGCAACTATCAAACTTTTCTTCGCCGTGAACTAAAACATCTCTATAATTCCCGACGAAATAGAGCAATAACTTTGTCGACGTGGGGAAAATTAACCTAAACCAGCCTCGGAGACGACTAAAATACAGTGTAACATTTAACCTCCCCAATCCCGAACTTCCGTAACTTTAAAACTTCGGAAAATGCAAATTAACTTTATAACGCACCCTTGTAAAGTCGATACCGGTGAGTAATGCATTTTAGAGTCTGGCTGGAACGTTTTTTCCTGTTTCACGGCCAAACAGCTCCATTGTCTAGTCTGGATGACGAGAGGGTGAGGCACGATCCAAATTTCTATTGGTCGATGTGGATGTTTTTCGCAAAGGAAACGACCCGACAGTTAATGGATTTGTCTGGTCGAATAAACATAGAGTGTGCGGCACCGAATACGAAACAGGTTGAATTTCTTCAATACAAATGTCGATTTCAATTCAAAGGGGACATCTTTCAATCATAACCTCAAATGACATATCTCCGCCCGTTAGTGACCATTATTTATTATTATTAGTAATTTTCCATTGGAAAATTACTAAATGTAACACTAAGAAGGCACTTTTATAGAAATGTATCCATGTGACTGCACATTCTTGCGGAAAAACAACGGTTCAGTATTTCAAGTCATGATACCCCAATTGAAACATAATGTAAACAAGTTATAATAATAATNTAGACAGTGTTGCTGCGAAATCTGAACAAGATTTTTTATATCATTATTGAGCGATGTTTCGTGATCGCCTGCATATGTATGAATGTTGAATAACTTAAGGACCTCGGAGAAGTCAGATGTGTAGATAATAAAGCGTACCGGGGCGAGAATTGAACCTTGCGGATCTCCATGACATACACTCATATTATCAGACTGACTACCCTTTATCACGACACGTTGCTTTCATTTTTTCAAAAATAAAGTCACATGCCTCCATACTGAAATCAAAAAAAACAAGTTTATTGCACGTTAGATCGAAAGCCTTACTGTTATTGAGAGACAAGAAAAGAGTGACCTTTTCATTATCGGTGGTTGAAAAAATATCGTCGGTCATTTTCAACAGAGCACTAGATGTATTGTGATTTTTCTGAAAACCAGAACAAATAACAACAACTGAAAACTTCTACAATGTATGAACAGAAAAATATCGAAAATCAAGCATAATTTCAAACCACATAAATTCACAGTAGATGCTCAAATTTTTTTTTTAGAAATTGAAAAAATTAACTTGAAAGCACTTTTTCAGACGATTTATCGGACAAAAATATAAAAAACCTAGGACGTTGAAACCGGGTTTTTCGATAATAACCTGTCTTTTTCATATGAACGACAAAAGGCCACGCTAGTGAGAAGAGACGATTAACCTTGCTGAGATATTACTTTTTGATGGACTATTTCTAGCACAAGATCAAGGCATCAAAAATTAACTTGAAAGCACTTTTTCAGACGCTTTATCGGACAAAAATATAAAAAACCTAGGACGTTAAAACCGGGTTTTTCGATAATAACCTGTCTTTTTCATATGAACGACAACCCTCAAAAGACCACGAGGAGACGATTAACCTTGCTGAGATATTACTTTTTGATGGACATGGACTATTTCTAGCATAAGATCAAGGCATCAAAAAGTTGGAATTGGAATTGTCAAATATATCGAATACAAAGGAGATCAAATGAAAAAAGTCGTAAAAGCCAAATCAATACTTTCAAGACATTGGCAATATTTATTCAATTAAAAAAATGAAATAAATCAAAAAAATAAATTCATTATTTCGGTTACTGAATAAAAAATTGAATGAAAATCCCGAAACAAAATGTAAATTATAATTTGCCATTCTTCAACGTGAAAATGTCATCCCTACCTTCGACCTCCNGACGTACTTCCTATTGTGCGTTAGGGTTTTATCTCCGTAACCAATCATTTGTAAAACTGTTATTTTATTGCATTTTGTTGATGTTTCGACATTCACATTTTTTTTGAGATTTGGTGTCGTCTATTTGCCTGATTGCAGGGGAAGCTGCAGATGAAAGCAGAAGGCGATTTCCCATTCGACCGTTCGATATCTAGATCTGCATCTGAACAACTCTCGGGGAGTCATAATTGCCATTTCCAATTCAAGATTGTTCATACTTCGATGAAATTATCTACAGAAATGTCTCACACTACTTTTTTGTATGAATCACCGCTTCAATAAGAACAATAAGAACATGGATCAACATTAGCATTTTTTAACGTTTGACTTGAGAAAGATTCCAATAGCCAGATTTTTTGTACAAGTCAGCAATAAAAATAATGATTCATTCACTTAAGTCACTCCAAAATATTCATTCAGAAACTACTAAATTTCCGTAAATACATTCAACAAATTATATTTGATAACATATACAAACGGTTTGCCTTTTCTTCTTCCTCTCGTATCTTTTTTCATTTGCTTTAGTGACTTTGAAAAATTCTATCATCATAGAATATATTTATGTTATAAGTTAAGAGCCGAATTTTTAAAAGCGGGTAATATCTACTGAAGAAGGTCGAGCCCTAATGTGTACAGAATTGCATGACGAATAAATAATAATTAGCAATTTATAAAAACGTTTTCAGTTTTGGACGTATTTCAGTTGTT
Source organism: Leptinotarsa decemlineata (assembly GCF_000500325.1). Lineage (NCBI taxonomy): Eukaryota > Metazoa > Arthropoda > Insecta > Coleoptera > Chrysomelidae > Leptinotarsa > Leptinotarsa decemlineata. The sequence continues at coordinate 60,596 of NW_019289877.1, forward strand.
ATAGAATAAATTGAGTGCCGACTTTACCAAAACCGGTGATTGCTTAAAAAAAATAGACGGCGGTTCATGAAAAAATTTATATTTTCTGTATCAGAAATTATCATGAACAATTAATGTAATTTCACATTTTATGGAACGATTGTAATAATTCCGGAGATAGTGAAATACATTTTTTGCATCTTTGTTTTATCATATTTGTTCGGACTTCTCAAATACTTTTCATGATGGAGAAAGGTAGACCAAAATATATTATGTAAGTACTAAAGAATCAATAATAACGTTCAGTTGTTTTCTGGAATATATTTTGTCATATACTTTTGATGGTACTCTCAAAACCGACCAGTTCATCAAAATTGTTTATGTTGAATAAACAATTTTGGTGAACAGAAATATGTTAATTTTTATCTTACCATTCGAAGTTTACTTGTGTAGAAATACCTCCAAATCTCAATCAGGATCGATAGAAAAGAGGGTACCACAAGAATCGATCACGTATGATATGTTGTTAAATTTCATAAAGGTCGTGATTCCTTACCTGAAACAAAACAATGTATTTTATTACAGGTGATAGACTGTCGTACTTTGATAATATTTTAGTTTGTTCGAGAAAAATGCCTACGAAATTAAAGACCTTTAGATGACAAACAGCAAAGGTTGTCACCAGACCTTGTTGAGCTTTTGGCGAAGTCGCTAGTCAACTGAAATTTTTGGCGGATCCTAACGAATTTTTGGCGAAGTCACCACATTGAATAAAATATGAACAGTACAGAACAACTTAAATTATAGTAGAAATAATATTTTTCATTTTGCTTCAGTAAGCGATTGAAAACGGCGTGCTGAAGAATATTCTCACCATGGAAGTCATAAAAGTCATGATTTTTATTTGACATTTGTAAGCGCATAATGAAATTTATGGTAATTCAAAAACATAGGCCTCTAGGCCGACGTCATGATTAGAGAGAACAAAATTCGGGTAGATAGGCAGTGGTCGAATGGAAACAATAATGTAACGAATCTGATGCCGGCTCTGACCGATATCTCAGCCAGCGAACACATGACGCACCGCGAGCCGCTGCGAAAAGTATAGATGAGTGCCGAAACGACTAGAGCGATCTGAAGTGATAGTTGTCGATATAAAAACCGGCTTCCCGTCCCGAGATGGCAGTCTGTATTCAGAAAGCGAATCGTGCGTTTAAATAAAGAATTTGAACAGTAAAGCGTTAGTTGCTAAGTATGGAATATAAATTAGTTGTGATAGTGAAATATTGTTAAAAATAAATTTGTTTAAGACAGTTAATTCTTTAATTCGTTACAATACCATTCGATTCGTATACTACTGTGACAGACATGTTCAGCGATGTATGAGTTGACTGACAAGACGAAGGTAGTATCTCGAAGTCTCAGCAACGATTGAGATGCCTACCGCAGTAGCAAACGAAATGTTTGGTATCATTTTGATCACTGACTACCAGCCTGATTTTGTACACAATAAATATATGATATCTTTATGAGAATAAACGTTATTCAATCAGTTTTCAAAGTATAATGTTGAGTCCTGGTTGAGAACATTATTTTTTTGTCAATCAGTAGCTACGGAGAATTTTACATTTCCGAGTTAACGTAGTAGTTGGCATCATATGACTATTACCAACATTTCAAATATGAAGGTTTCTTTATAGAAAAAATGTTTATTATCAAGCTGAAACATGTTTTTTGTTTTTTCTCAATAAATGTGACAACTGTTTTTACCCTTTGGTGTAGTAATGAATATTATGAAATTTTATCCCAACACCAAACCGTTATTTTTAACACCCTGACACGTGTTTCAATCACGAAGTGATTATCTTCAAGAGGGGGATTAAACTGCTTATTCTTTCTCTTGAAGATGATCACTTGATGATCGAAACACGTGTCGAGGTGTTGAAATAACGGCTTGGTGTTGGGATAGAATTCCAGTAATATTTATAAATATTGTACCAAAGAATAGTGTGCCACTTCAAAAAATCCGAAAGCATAAATTCACAATTCATGGAATAAGACATTTCCAAAACGTTGATGAGAGAGAAGAATTTACAATACTATTTGATTTGGATTTGTATCCATACCAATCCGCCAGAAACAAAAGTTTTAATGTCTGTTTCGAACGTCTACAACAAATTCGCATTTCCAATTTCACTCGAATCACTAGTTTCCGCAACTTAGAAAGAGTAACTTTATGTTATCAAACTTTATCCACCTGGATATACCCGTGAAACAAAATCCAGCTCATGCATGTAGAACTGATGAACAATTCTATTATATTACTCTTTGGAAATAGGGAAGAAATAAGTTACTTTTATTACAAAGGTATCTACGATTGCGCTCCACCCAAAGAGGCCGTGGCGATGTTATATTCCACACATAATACACATAATAATGATACTATTAAACTTCATTCATTCATTTGAAACGTTCCACACAACATAATAATAATAGTTGAATAAAGAAAAATGGCGATAAGTGCAAAAGCACTTGCTTCGCATAACAGGAACAATACAATTTCATATAATAATAATACTAATACACTACATTCATTCATTTAAAAGGTTCCACACAACATAATAATAATAGTTGAATAAAGAAAAATGGCGAACAGGAACAATACAATTTCAAGAATTTGGTAAAACACAGATATAATATACATATATAAAGTTAAACATATAACATTAACGATATTAAAAAGGATATATGAGTTTAAGATATAACTATCGTTAGTGGCAATTTCAGTTACATAACGTAAATTACAATGTAAATAAAAGTAAAACTTTTGAATGAATGGTAAGATTAATAAATTAATNATGATAATTTTTTCTGCGGGTGTTGTCTAAATGACTGGGCAGAGCGACATTTCTGTTGCTATGGTAATAGATGACAATATTATAATAAAAGAGTTGGCGAATTTAAAAAAAAAGTGCTTCGTTGAACAGAGTTTCAGTTGAATAAATAATAAGGCGGTTTGGACAATATTAATTTCAGAAACTGTTTTGAAGCAATTCAAGAGGGCGAAGGTGCGTTTAGTAGGTTTCTCTCCAACAAGCGATTCCGTAGTTCAGGAGACTCGCTCAGGTGCATGGTACTATATTTTTAAGTTAGAGTTTGGTAATATTTTTAACAAAAATATGAATTTAACGCAACTTATTATAAATATACTGAATATGAGCATCCCATTTAAGATGTGAATCTATTATTACTCCCAAGTATTTCACTTTACATTCGGGAAGTATTGAATGTTGATCAATTTTCAGTTGAGAACTACAAGGTTTGCTGAAATTATTGCAACTGAAAGGTATATAGTGAGTTTTCCCCAGATTCACTGTCGATAATCGATATTCGAGCCAATTTTTAATCAAAACCAGATCCGATTTAACTAAATGTTCCAGTCGCTCCCAGCTATTTGCCTTGTAAAAAATGCCTGTGATATCTGCAAAGCCCAATATTTTAACTCTGCTCCTGATGGAATATAGTTCATTATCATATATGTTGAATAAAATTGGCCCCAAAACTGTGCCTTGGAGGAACTCCTATAGCAGTTTCTTGTGTATCACTCGAAATGTCATCAATTTCTACACACTGACTTCTGGGCATCAATAGGTCTTTCAAACGAATAAAAAATAAATATATTTGTTTTATTTAAATTCAGTAATAGGAAACGCTTAATGAAAGATCCTTTATATTCAAGATGTTGATTTTTTCTTATATCCAGGGGTCTTGAAGTTTTATTTATACAACTTTTTTCACTGAAAGAAGGTAAATGAAAATACACTCTTTCGTTCTCTCAATAATTTTTTCAGGTTTAGTTTGTGTCAGAAAATATCTAAAACTGAAAGTTGTATTCGTAGTTAAATGTTGTCAGGTTTGTGATAATTGTGTAATTTGTATATGTTAGTTACTGTTTTTTTACCGACTTCATCAATAGGTTTTTTTTACAAATTGTTCCATATACGCGTTATCCTCCAACACTGTTGTAGTGGAATAATGTAAGCCCTTTCATACAAACATCTGACGATATCTTTTCTGACACTGACGTGATGATTACATTTAAATTGGATATGTCAATTAGTTTTCGGTCGATAAACACTCGAATCAAGGCTATTTATCGATTTATTGATCGTCAAATTGAGATCGTCTATTAATTCAGTCTTGCTTATTTTTAACACGCTTTTATTAGCTTTACCTATATGTATGTATGTATGTTTGTTCGTTTGAATGCTCGGGATCTGTATTTGACAGAATTATCGACAGTATTGCTTCATCTATTCGCGGGCAGATGGCGCTGTTCGTAACCTCCTTGATATAATTCGAACTCACTTTACATGTATTTCTTCATTTGAAAAAAGTATTTTTTTTTAATAACACGCCTGCTGCCTTCCTTAGGCTTGGTAGCTAATTTTCAAGCTCCCTCTCCGGAATCGGAAAATATCAATGGTCATTTTTCTGAACAATTTGCGGCTGATTGATCCCAAAGTTTAGATAAAATAAATATAGTTTAAAAAGACTAAAAAACACGCTTCTATAGCATACGAAACTAAAAGAAGGACCTATTACCAAATTCAGCCTGCGTTAAGAGAGGTACATTGGCTGCTGCATCCCAAGCCCCTAGCTTAGTTGTCGACGGGTTTCTGATCTGATCATCAGTGCATTTTCATCATTGATACTCGAGCAACGAGATCTGTAATGAGCCGACATTTCCAACAGAAGCAGTTCGAAGAAATTATCAGTAGTACCTGTTCTGGAAACATCCACTGGAGATAGATTGACAGTCAAGTGGAAGATACAGTGCGGTACGCGAAGTGATCTAGTAAGACGATAGAGATTCAAATAATAGTTAATGTTTTGTTGAAGTGTTTGTTGTATTTAAAGTGAAATAAAGTTAGGATGGATTAACTTTCATAGTCAATTATTGGTCAACGCACGGGGAAAACGTAATACTATTTTGCGTGGAATATGTCCGCCACGGCTTCTCTGGATGCGGCGCATCCGAAACGTCCGATTTTCCATGACTCTGGCGCATAAATCAGGCTAAATTTGACCGATGGCATGCGTTATGTTGGCTTTGAGGATCGCAGTGGTTTGTGTCTTATTCGCATACATCCGCGACTTAAGAAAATCCCACAAAAAAAGTCTAACAGGGTCGCACGATTTCGGTGGTCAGTTCACATCATATCCACGTGAGATGACCATGCCCTCATATCGCTTGTGCAGATTAGCACATGTGGCATGAACTGTGTGGCACGTAGCGCCGTCCTGTTGAAACCACATGTCCTTGAGTGTCCAGATCATCCAATTCAGGCCGAAAGAAGTTGGTAATTATCGGTTTATAGGGCCCGCCGTTGACAGTGATGCCTTGGTCAACGTCGTTCTCAAAGAAATATGAACCGATGACGCAGCCAGCCCAAAACCAACACCAGTGACTTTTTGCGGGATGCATTAATAATAATAATAATTTTTATTTGACTACGTTACATAATACAATAGGTTTGTGGCAAGTCATGTTTGGCTTTGCATTTAGAATTTATAAGCTAAAATGTACAAGCAAATGACAACAATCACATATTAAAAAACTGTAAAAATCAAAAAGAAGTAGTGACTTGTGTGTTACCACAAAAATGCGTTCTGAAGTCATCGACAGAATAGAAGCAATACCTCAACAAATAATTTTTCAATTTTCTCTTGTGAGTGTTCAGACCGAGTTCTTTGAAATCTTGGGGCAAAATATTGGAATATCTATGGAATTTTTTGCGATAAGTGAAGACGAAATCGATTTATTCTAATGTGGTGAGCGTTTCTTGTGTTATGTTCGTGGATATGACATTGTTTCGCCAAGGATAGTTTCTTCTTATGGATTTTAATTGAAACGTAATAAATTTGGTAATGGCATAATTTTGTGTTTTTTCAAATATTCTTGACAGTGTTCCCCGTATCCAATATCAGCCAGCACTCGCAATTCCTTCTTTTGCATCCTAAATATTTGAATTGAATGACATGAATTTCCCCAAAATAGTATACCATAACTAATATGAGAGTGAAACAGTGAAAACTGTAAAGTTTTTAATATATTTGCACTAGTGATGTACTTCAATTGGCGAAGAACATGGCGAAGAACAAATAGAGAACCCGAAAGTTTTCTCTTCAGTTGAGAAATATGTGCAGACCAGTTGAGTCTATTATCTAATATATTAGTTTCACAATTAGAGATAATTTTATTATTAGCAGAAATCTGGATGTATTGTGTCTTTTGACCATTCAGTTTCAGCTTATTAGATAGAAACCACCGATTAGCAGTATTAGATATCATGTCGAGATGATATTGTAATATATCACGCCCTGTAACTCGTTTTTTCTTGGTCCAGTCACTGAAGAAGACGTTCGAGATGCAATAATCTCCCTAAAAAATTCTAAATGTTCAGACTCCGATGAAATAAATAGTACAATTATTAAAGAAACTACCAGCATTATTTTGAAACCCTTTACCCTACTTGTAAACTTGATATTTAGTACCGGCATTTTTCCGGATGCATTCACATTTTCTAAAGTCCTTCCACTATTTAAAAATGGCAATCCAAGTCTAGCTGAAAACTATAGACCTATCTCCATCATATCTATACTTTCTAAAATCATCGAGAAATTTTTGAAACAACGTATTTATGGATATTTTGAGACAAATAACTTTTTTAACAAGTTAAAATTTGGTTTTCGCAGAAATTGTTCAGTATTTACAGACTTACAGCTGGGTATCTCGAATTCCGAGATTCTTACCTAATTTAAGCTTAAATGACTGGATTAGTGAGCGACGCGAAATCGACTCCATCGAATTCTACTTCACAGTCAGCGGCGATGTTTTCAGCAGATATTGCGTTTTGTCGACGTACGGGTGTTGGTCGATCGTTTACTGAACCAGTGGACTCAAATTCATCCACCGCATTGCGAATAGTCCTCTAGGTAGGACGATTATGATGACCGTAAAATGGGCCTAGCGCGCGGTACGCTGCGCGAACAGAACACCCATTCTGATAAAACAATTTTATTATTTGCACCTGTTGTTGAATGCTATATCAGTCCATGGTGATTTGGCAAAAGGAACTGAATAAATGACAACTTATTTGACGGTTGTAGCTTCAACAAGATGGCCGTTATCAATTGTCAAAAAGTTCGAAAGTCCTTGTTGAAAGACCCTATATTACTCGGCCTGTAAATCTAACTCTGGAACGAATCTATCCAGGCTTACCGATTGCTAGGCAACCGGCCCATAAACGCTTTACCACCCGATATTATGGACGAGCATGCTAGCTGATAACTCCATTTCCCACGTCGATTTTATTACCGTGCCTTCGTTAAAAACCCAATTCGACGTCGACTTTTTTATAGCTTGCCTACATAAAGGTTTACCGAATCTGAAAACATGCACCCGACATATAATTTCATTTTTTATCGTGCTACTCTGAGCTATTATTTTATTCGCCCGTTATTCGATGACGGAACATCTCGGCAAACGAGGTAAAACTATAGTTTCGCCAATAAAACTCCCCAGATTATAGTGGTTTACGTTGCCATGAAGGAAATCACATCCATATATAAAAATGGGTATATTAGAGAGGAATTATGCAGTGAATTTTAATACGACGCTTTGGTCTATTGTCGTCGGATTTTAATGAAAATCCGCATTGTCGAGAGTTTCGTGTTTACGTCCTCACGAGACTCAACTATCATTATAAATTTTCTTATAGGTGAGGGCTGTAAAAGAATAAAAATGCCTTAATGTGGAATCGCTACCTAATAAAAAAGTAGAGGGTATGATGAGGTTTATATCGAACTTGTTAAAGAATGTATTGATATTATATCTGAACGAATTGCGCACCTGATAAACTTATCTATTTCTTTTGGAGGCCACCCTGATTTTTTCAAAATCGCACTAGTGATTCCGGTATTGAAAGGTGGCGATTGCACTAACATCGAAAATTATCGCCGCATATCGATTATCAGCGTCCCTTGGAAGGGATTTCATTAATTTTTTAAATACCCTGTACATAAAGTGAGCGTATTAGAATGGTATTATGCAGCAACTTTTAATACGACGCGACGCTTTGGTCTATTGTCGTCGGATTTTAATAAAATCCCGCATTGTAGAGAGTTTCGTGTTTACGTCCTCACGAGTCTTTCACCTATTAATACACCTTTTCTTGTAGGTGGGGCTATGGAAGGATAACAATCCTTTTGAAAACTAAATTTAGCTACATGAGATAGGGATCTCGTCGAACAACAAAGGATATTATGTAATATAGGGCAACGTCAAGCATAAATGTGGCAGTTGAATGAAAATTATTATTTCACAAAACTAGGTAAGCGATGGTACACGAGTGGGGAAGAAGTTGAGGTATTGGGATGTTTCGGTTGACGGTAACCGGTTGGTTAACGTGAGTATTAGTTCGTTTGACCAGTATGTGAACATTAGTTCGATTCCAACCACGGGATCTACGATTCATGATGCGTATGGCCTGACCTGTGCTAGGAATCGCACGATAAATCACAATATCTCGTTATCCCTTAATTCGCACGAGTTTCGACTTCTAAAGGTTGTCATTCGTAAGAGGGCGACAACCGATTAACAGAAAAACACATGTTTCATCATTTTATCATTAAGGTGTGATTGAATTCCTATTACTGAATTTTTTTCCCCAACACCAAACCATTATTTCCATACCTCGACATGTGTTTCGATCACCAAGTGATCATCTTCAAGAGCAATATCAAACTGACACGAGGACATAGCGTGTTTGCGGCGGTAACTTGCCAATTATAGGTCGGTCATTCAAGAGTAACTTCTACTAACAAAAAGCTGTGAACGTTGTATACAAAGACATTATGTAGTATATTTAGTATCAGCATTGCACTCGTGCAATGGGAATAGTTAATACACTGTGCGAGGCTTTTTCGGTCAGGTTAAAAATCTGTTTTTCCGTTAATCAGGTGTCGCCACCATACGAACGACAACTCTCAGAAGTTGAGAAACTTGTGCGAGCTAAGGCCTAACGAGGTCTTACCTTTTAACGTGTGATTCCTAATACGGATGCCATTACGTTTTTTTCTTTTACGGGTTTGTCAAAGTTGTGTCGAAGCAATGCGTGACGTATCAGTGGTCCAAATAATATTTCGAGTGATATTTCAATGCCGGATCATACAAATACTACGTGTTTTTCAGCGACTTTTCACACTTTACTGAGTTCATTCTCAGGGATCTATAAAAATTATTTCTTGTATCGAAATATTCTAGGACCGAAATACAAAAATTTGGAATTGATCAAAACAAATTTTGGAAAAAATAATTATCCCATTTCACTAATTGAAATAATACTAAAAATATAACACACGAAAAAAGGCTGAAAATAGTTGAAGTAAATTCTCAAACTACCATTAGTTAACAATCTGTCTAAAATACTAATCAATTAATGTTAAATAAGGAACATTTACAAATCGCTTTAATCTGATTTTCCATACATAGTTGTCGCCCACCTATGAACCTCAAAAGTCGAAACTTGTGAGAGCTGAGGATTAAAACGAGGTTTTACTTTTTAACGTGCGATTCCTAGACTTTTGCCAATATTAATAAAACCCCTATTGAATTAGCACATTCACTTTGAATTTTCATATCTATTTTTAGGCTACAATGGCTATTTCTGTACTCTTTCTCGGATTTTTTTATTCTTAATTTAACGTAGATTTGGTGTAATCTGCTACATTCACCGTTAAGCTGGCAAAAACAAATCGAAATCCTTTACTTTTCGAAAAATTTGAAATGATCTAAGGCTCATTTTGGGCTCCTTCATTATTAGATTTTTTTGCCCCTTGTTTGATAACAATTTGGGTGATTACCTAAATATTAATAAAACCCCTATTGAATTAGCACATTCACTTTGAATTTTCATATCTATTTTTAGGCTACAATGGCTATTTCTGTACTCTTTCGGGGAATTTTTTATTCTTAATTTAACGCAGATTTGGTGTAATTTGCTACATTCATCGTTAAGCTGGCAAAAACAAATCGAAATCCTTTACTTTTTGAAAAATTTGAAATGATCTAAGGCTCCTTTTGGGCTCCTTCATTATGAGATTTTTTTGCCCCTCGTTTGATAACAATTTGGGTGATTACCTCAGACACATGCGATAAAAGTCGAAAATAATTTTTCGAAAATATTTTTCAACAATGGGTGAGAAAGAAATATATTGAAAATGAAAACTTTTGTGCATGACCTACACATCTTTGTGAAGATGTCATTCCACTTATAAAATAACAAGTCCTTTTCTTTCGGCCACTTCCAACATTTTCTAGTCGGCTCCATACAATCCACTGTCGTTCCTTCCTCTGCCACAGGTAGCACCACCTCACTCCAATGAGCAATAACACATTTGTCAATTTCTACAGATATCTTCAAGTCTTTATTGCTTTCACTCGCATCTTCAGCATTTTCAGTTTGATATCATGTCCAGAGTCTTGAATTATCTGCTGTGTTCTGAAAAACTGATTAATCGGGTTCATCACCAGTAAAAGAGTCTCCTTATAATTTTTGTCTGGTTTTTCAAAGCTTCCTTCTCTTTCTTTTTCTCATCTTTCATTTCTGCTGTTTCTGTTGGTATTGAAGAAATATCATGTTGAGAAAATACTTATTTCTGCCGGGACTTCTGATTTTCGCAGTTTTGTATGTTCGCGGTTGAACAACTTCTTATAATTTTTCTTCGAGATGCTGGAGAAATGTTTTCTCTATTAAATCAAGGTTAACAGACGCATTAATTGATAGCAATCCCGTGACAATCTCTTCCTAGTTGACCGGATGGTCCTAGTACAAAACAATAGCACTACATAAAAATCCTCAAGGCACTCTCAAAGCTTTGTCATTTGGAAAAACGTTCTCAGGAAGTTAATTTCACATAAACGCAGTTCTCCAAATGAAAGATTTCTTAAACATCGTTTTGAACCTCAAAACGATGAGCAGCTACAGTTCATCGCGTATTTCTGATATAACAGGGCTTTTCATGATGAGCGTTAATTAGCCGTTTCTGGCAAACTATTCAACGGATCAACCTGAAAATTCCACAGTATGCATAAGTCAATATGACCTACATGCCTAACATATTTTAGACGAAGCGGCGTTGTCGCTTCTACTATAAAGTAGCGGCTTCTTTGATTTTTCAAATGGAACAACCCGTATATAATATCATATTATGATTCATTATCACTGTGTATAGAAGAGACAAATCTCCAACCTTTCTTCGATGTTCCAGGCTATCAAGGTAGCAAGTGATGTTCGCGTCTCCAATCAGGCGGATGGCTCTTTTCTGGACGGAATCCAGCAACTTCAGGATATGTTTGGGGGCAGAGCTCCATACATGAGAACAATACTTCAAGGAAGATCTAATCTGATCAAAAGTTGGGTTTTCATACCCAACATCCTTTTTTTTAACCCTTTTGGGTATCTTTTGCTCTTTTCAAAGACTTACTCTGCATTCATATTTTTTTTTACTTCTAAGATTATTTTAGAATTCTATATTCATTCCCGATAATGGTTACAAGAATTAAAAGGTGCATCCACGACAATAATCGTAAAATTTACTAAAAAGAATTGAATCAATAGTGTGAAAATTAAATGAATAATAGTGTTGTTATTAATTTTCATCAAGTATCGAGTCATTGTATTCTTGATTGAAATGTTACTAACAATCTTTTTCACTTTTTATTTCTTTCATGAGACAAGAATAAACTAAAAAAATCAAAGCTACCTGTATTTCATAAAAAATGAGAAAAATACATGTTCATTTCCAAATCACAATAATGACAACACAGAACAAGCACTAGTTTTAATTTTAGAACTGTAAAATAATCAAACCTAGAAAATGATTGCAATTATTACACGAACAAAGCCAAATAGAGCGCCAACGTGGATGAACCAATATAATTATACCGTACCGAATCAGTTTACAAAAACAAACACAGGTCACATTGATCGATACAAATTATATCGAAAACCAGCATGAACGCTAATTGATAATTAACCCGTTTTGACCTGGCCGTGTAAATATTGTAAGTCCGTGTATATAATGGTGCTCCTTGCACGTAATTCTATGGAAAACAACGAGAAGCATTACATTGAGTGTATGTTTCAATAACGCCCCACTTACACGGGGCTGGAATTGATATCCAGTTTTCGGGAAGGAATGCTCGAGTATTAGCGAATTTAATCTGCTAACCACAAGAGCGGAAATGGTATTAGGCGAATTGAAAATCTGACAAGAGTACAGTCATCAGAGGATTTAAATTATCAGAATAGTAGGCTAGAAATCACAACGCTTTCAATAATATAATTGATCTGAAAAAGTTTCTTGAATAATTGAAATTTTTGAAATTGGAATGGATAATGACAAATGTTTGAGGTCATCGTGAATTTGCTCTAAGACCAAATAAACTCATCAGGCATTAGTTGTATTAGCGATGGTTTCTTTGGTGTCTAACGGAATGATAGAATAACTACCAAAGAAACGCCAGTTAGTCGTTGTTCTTATTGGTTCGCATTGTGCTGCCGGTGCAGTGGGTTCAACAATGTTTAGCATTCTCACAGACCCCACACCCACTACTAGTACAAATTCAAGTGAATATGAAACTTTCCAGTCAGAAGTTGCTAAGATTTCGAAATTCAACCTTCGTACTCGCAGATGACGCACATGCCACTAACGATGTCTGCCGCAGTAGTAAACGAAACATTTGTTACTTCAGGTTTTATTCAATCACGAGCTACCAGCCCCGATTTTGTTTTTTCTAATTGGGAATAACATCGACAGTCTACAAATTTGACATGCCTTTCAAACGAATAATCTTTGATTTGGCGCCCCGCCGCTACTTCTTTCAAAAAATTCTATTGATTTAGTAGCAAATCAAACAATATGAAATTTACGGAAATGGTCATTGTGAAATTGGCGCAAAAAAGCGCCAAAAATGTATCTGGTGGGAGGTAGACTGCAGTAAGATCGATGGGATAGTATTCCAAAAAACATCACTGCAATGTACATGACGATGGAAGAAGATCTGTATGAACATTTGAGTGTGATCTGTTCCAGATGGGAACCGCACAATTTCATAAATATTCAAGAAAGGTTCATATAAATTGGTGTAAGGAAATGCTACCAAAAAAGTCAACTACTTGATCCGTGTGCAATATTGCTATAGATGATAAAACGAGAGGTTCTCACGAAATCAAAACCAGACACGAAAGTTGTTGGTTCAAGAAGCCATTCAAAAAAAATTATCTCCTACCCACGGCAAAATACCAATAAACATAGTTGTACTAAGATTCTGAAGATGATTCCGCAGAAATATCAGATAATTGTTCTATTTCCACATTTGCGAAAAGTGCAGATGCATTCTCCATTCATATGGTCATTGAATTATTGTAGTTTTATTTGAATGATGAGTGCAGACGTAAATAGTCCTGCTTCTATTAATTTTCAAACGACACAAGATCAAACAAAATTTACACATGTGTGCTCGCTGAAACGGCTCTGGAGCAGTTGGCAACTGTCCCTAATTTTCACCGAAAAATCATCTTCAGCGATGAGGTCCATTTCTGGATGAATTGGTATGTGAACAAACAAAATTGTCGAATTTGGAAAGATACCTATCCACATAAGTTCCAAGAGCGTCCAACGCGTCCCAAAAAGTCACTGTTTGGTGTGGATTTTGGGCTTGCGGCATCATCGGTCCATATTTCTTTGAAATCAAAATTGGCCAGATCATCACTGTCAATGACGAGCACTATAGATCGATAATTACCAACTTCTTTTGGCCTGAATTGGATGATCTGGACACTTACGACATGTGGTTTCGACACGACGGCGTAATGTGTCATACAGCTCATGCCACACTGAATATTCTACACGAGCGATTTAAAGACATAGTCATCTCACGTGGAAGTGCTGTGACCTGGCCATCTATATCGTACGATTTGACCCTGCCTGATTTATGCGCCGGAGTCATGGAAAATCGGACGTTTCGGATGCGCTCCACCCACAGAAGATGTGGAGGTCATTTGAAGGATGTTATATTCCACACGTAATGGTCTTTCAAACGAATACAAATTCGACGATATCTCATACACACTTTGTTTTATTTAAATTTAAAGATAGGATGCGCTTAATGGAAGACCCTATATAATATCAGCTTATGCATACATTATTGTAGGGATCAAACAAAAATATATATACCGGAATTCTCAACTATAAATATTATCAATTGTAACGATTGAATTATATTGTTTCTATAGTGACATATTCAGTAGAAAGGTACTTTGTGGTAATGTTCAAACTATGTTAATAAGTAAATTGATATTGTGAAGGGATTCCTAATACGTAATACCAAAGATACCTTGAAGATGGCAGACGAACGAATACGATGATCAGGTATCCAAAATAACATCAATGGTGAATTGACTTTATTATTTATTTTATGAACAAATAACATCATCGCCAGGTTTCATTAATTTTCTAGAGACATTTTGAATTTTTCTCAAAGATAGTCAGGCCATAGATGATAATGTTTATGATATCTGAGAAACTTATTCTGTAGTTTTTCGATCTCTTTCAGTCTAGATTGATATTCTCTGTTCCAAATTATACATGCAAACCCTCAACTTTGGTCTGACTAAGGAATGGAAGAGCATTTTAATAGTATTGTTATATATATTTTTTATTCAAGTTTACCCGCATCAACCATATGGGTTATTAGCGGGGTTCGATGCATTTTATATGTCACACAATATATTTACACACTTCAGGAAAGTAACCAGCCTATCAATGTTCTTTGGGGTGAGGATTGCTCGAAGGTCACAGGGTAGGCCGATAGCACGTCTCTATCGTTGGTAAGATGGACAATCCAGAAGAATGTGGTTTACATCAAGGTTTGTTTAGCAGGTTTCACATTTTCTGGCCACATCTCGTTGAAGTAGGTGTTCATGTGTTAGCTTGGTATGGCCAGTGCGGAATCTGGTAAAAATAACTTGGTACCTTCTACACATCCCCATGTATTGGACGGGATTCAGATTCGGGTTTATTTGCAAAAGCTTGTTATTTTGATATTTATGCCATCTGTCATGCCAAATATTCCGTATATACGTTTTAATAACGGGCTTCATGTCTGTGTATGATATTTTTGATATTATTTATGCAGATGGATCTGCACTGGCATCTTTTGCAGCCATGTATGCCTTTTCATTACCAGGAATGCCTATATGGGATAGGATCCACACCAGATCGATATTTTTTCCTTAGAGGCACATCTCGTGTCTTGATGTTCTATGGTATGGGATGTTTTGGGAAAAGCTGTTTAATGCTCTGTAAGGAGCTCAGGGAATCAGTGAATATTACCGAATCTTTAGCGTTGAGATTTGTAGAGAGTTTAATCGCTCCCGCTATGGCATGTAGTTCTCCCGTATACACTGAGCATTCTGGAGGCATACTAAACTTATAGATGTTGGTCCCTTCATGTGTCTTAGATGCATCAGTGTAGAGATTGTTGAACCCACTGTATTTACTTATGATGCACTGTTTGGAACCTTTGGTGTAGTAATGAATATTACTGGAGTTTTTTTTCCAATACAAAATACTGTTTTCAATATTCCTCTTTGAAGATGATCACTTGGTGATCGAAACACGTGTCGAGGTGTTAAAAATAACGATTTGGTGTTGGGAAAAAACTCCAGTAATATCCACTGTATTTAGTTTCTATCTTGAAAAATTTTTGAAGGAGTTCGGGGTGGGGAGTAGTGGACTTAGGAAATGTTGTGGAGGAAGTATTACAGGAAAGAATTTCCGCAAGCCAGGGTGGTGGGCTTTCTTCTTGAGCTGATAGGGTGTTGGAGAAAGTGAACCCATTTTTTTGACTCGTACATTGAATGTATCTCTAGTATTTCTATTATGTTGGGGTTTTCTATCAGAAACTTCCGAAAATGTATGTTCATAAGTTGGATGTTTATTATCTGCTGATATTTTGGATGCATATGTTATTAGAGATCTATACATTCTGATGAGGGTGGTACTGTCCGATCCCCAGGTATTGCTGGATAATATTTTCAGTAAGTTGATTCCGCTCTGGGATTGTTGTTTAAGGTGACGGATGTGAGCATCCCAATTCAGTTTTTTATCGAAGACTATCCCGAGATGCAGAGGACTGGTTACTGCTCCTTATATATATATCACAAGGTCATCAGCATATATACCACTTTTAATTGGCGACTCGATTCCCCCGCAAATATCAATAATGGCTTTAAGAAATAAGGTTACACTCAATATTTATCCTAGGGGAGTTCCATTTTGTAGTATTTTTGTATCTGATAAAGTGTTGTTTGCTCTCACACGGCACGATCGGTTGATGAGAAAATTTGATACGAACGCTAGGAAGTTCCCATCTATTCCCCAAACTTTCAATTTCTTCAGGATATTATATCTCCATGCCGAGTCGTATGCTTTACATATATCAAAAAATATGGCAATAACATTCCGTTTAGTCGCAAAAGCTTGATGAACATTCGACTCAAGGTTTACTATATTGTCTGTTGTGGAACGGTTTTTACGGAAACCACTTTGTTGAGGTATCAGAATATTGTCAGTTTCTAGATAAAATTGTAATCTTCGGTTCAGTATTTTCTCAAGCAGTTTACACATTGTACAGGTGAGCGAGATAGGTCGATATGAATCGGGGTTATTCGTGGATTTATTTGCTTTTAGAATTGGAATTATAGTTGCCATTTTCCAGTTATCGGGAAAACATCGAGATGTGAACATTGAAAATCTTCAGAAGATGTATTTTGGCACCTTTGGATAGTTACATGAGAAGGCTATAGGGAATATTATCATGTCCAGCGGCTGAGTCCCTGGAGAAATTCAGTACTGTTATATTGTTGCATGGACTACTTGTTCCCTATAAAAAGCTATAATGCCTCTTCTGTTATATAAGATCGGACGATTTAAGAATTTAAAATCATATCCACAAGAAGTTGCAACATTTGTTAATACATTTGTATGTACATTCTCTGTTGAAATGTTTTCTTTGTTTTGATATGTTACTCAAATCTGTAAATAACTTGATTAAAGCTAAATCAATATCTGCCAAAGTGTTATCAGATGCCTAGGATGACTATATAAGAAGCATCAAATAGAAAATCAGTCACGTATTGAACAAGAATGAAAATACTCTTTCTTATATAATGAAACATGAGTGGCGGTTTTATAAACAGTTAAGTCACAAAGAAATGTAAAAAAATTGGTAGCAGGGTTATTTCAAATACAAGACGCGAAAAGGTGGAAGATAATCGCCCCCACATATCGAAGCAGACCTAATGGAAAGAGACGCGTGATAATCGAGCAATCTCTTCCCATACATTGAATAATATACCAAGGTGAAAAACAAGTCTCGAGCTCGGTTTATCACAGCACTTACGAAAATTACCGCCTGAAAACTCTCACATCCGCCACCTCGCCGCTAATATTTCAACGAAACAGACGAAATTCGTCAAAACGTGAAAGATTTATTCGCAACAGAGTAGGACAGAAAAGTGGGAACGAGCGCGATTCGTATGCTACGTGTGCCACAGATATGTTGGAAATTTATTAATAAGGACCTCTCTCTCGCAATTTACGAGGTAACCGGAGCAAAGTGTATCGGCACAACCCCCGGAGAGATGATCAATATAAGAAAAATACGGTGAATACGAATACGATTCGAAGAGGCCATAACTCACGATGAGAGTGCAATTTGATGCATATTGCAGTAGTAGGCGAGGAATTCAATTCCTGAGAGGCGAACTGGTCAAGGTCGAAGTTGAGGGTGGTTATTTTTGATTTATGAACTGAAATGGACATGTTTTCGTCTTATTGAAATTTAAAAAACGTCACTTATTGCCATGATAATACTTCACTTATTGCCATGATAATAAGTTGACACAGCAACCACTCAACAAAATTAGTTTGATAATTATTAACAATTCTTAGTATCGAGTAAACAATTTTCGTTCACTTTGAAAATTAGACATCAACATACACGATGTACCGATAAAAATATGAATAAATAAGTACTATTCTAATCATTCCCATATTGATTTCAGTTCAAGAGCCACTGGTAGACAGCTGTTTCAGCCTATTCAGTACCGGACAGGCGGTCCTCGATTGAAGACAAAATGTGTTCGTGTAATCTTCATTTTCTTCAGGTTGGAAATTTTACCCTTACCCTTTCAACTGAGGTTCGTCAGGAGGACGAATGATTCATAACGTAAGGTGTTTTGGTTTTGGTGGTTCATTTTAACAGACGTCGTGGGGCGTTCACTCAACCGAACGACGGAGCCTTCTGAATCGAGTGGGATCGTCTATAGTGTAATCTACAGCTTCCCTGACAAATGGATTATCATGAGTTTCCGCTGACACGAAAACCCTCTGATTCCTCGACTGAATGGACTGCCGTATAGTTAACAGCTTCAAATCTTTGCGGATGACTTCATTCCGCCCCAACCATGGAGCATTCACCAGCATCCTGATTAGTTTGTTTTGCAACCTTTCCAAAATGGAGAGGTTCGACGGGGCGGTTTGTCCCCAAGCGCCTGAAGCATACATAATGACAGGCTTGAACATCGTAGTGTATAGTAAAATCTTACTTTCAAGATTGAGCTTTGATTTTCTATTGATTAGAGGATACAGTTTGGCTATCCTCGTCTGCACTTTGCTCTTGATATAATCAATGTGATTTGCCCAGGTGGCCATCATGTTAGCCGCAGCCTTGTCTCCAGGGTAGAGAGTCCGCTGATAAACTCGTGTGATGCGATTTCTCTCCCGAATAAGGTTCTTTATCGTGGGAGGGAACTCATTGTAGATTCGAAGAGGACACTCTGTCCTGGTTGTATCTGCGCGGAAAGCGTTATTCACAGACAATTCGAAATCCGCCACTGCCGCGCCACGGTCTGTACGTGTCTCCACTAGGTGAGCCTTGAAGGCTTCCCAATCCGTGGATGATCTCATGCGATAATCCTGGGGAGAGGGATCATCACCCAGCATCAGGATGACTGGATTATGATCTGAGTCAAGTTCCGTCAAAGTGTACACTTTGCAGGACATGGAGACGTTCCTGAACAGTGCGATATCAAGCATGTCAGGCCTTAAATCCCCATGGTAGTACGTGGGCTCATCTGGATCCATCACTCGATACTCATGCCTGCAAGCATGCGCATGAAGCGTTCGGCCGTTCGCATCGGTGAGTCTGTTCCACAGATTGTGCTTGGCGTTGAAATCACCAGCAGCAATTGTGGGGATATTTGTCGACATCAGCAGTTCATCCAGTGTTTCTGGGAGTAGACAATTCCGCGGAGGGTTGTAAACTGAGATTAGTCTTTGACAAACTCTTCTCAGTTGGAGCTCAACGCCCACGGCTTCCGTGCCATGTAACTGATCCGAGTTAATGTCGAATTGTACGTGAGGAAGATTACGTTTGACAATAATGCCAACTCCTCCTCCAGCACGTCCAACGCGTTCTCTGTGGTAAAAACGGTAGTTTGGAATACCAAAAGGTTCATTGTACAGGTGAGTTTCCTGCACCAGTGCAACGTCGATGTTCTGCGCTATCAAGAAGTTTTCAAAATCAAGTTTTTTATTTGAAATGCTACATACAATCTTAAGAGAACTAGGCATTGTTGGTTGTCTAGCCATTAACAGTTACCAGTTAGTATGCTGGTGTTCACCGTAAACATTTTTTCGAGTACGGGGAACTGATGGTCCAGTGCGGAACAGATGTCACTAAACTTCGACGGGTGGGGACTACTGGACGCCTCGGTCGGCTTGACGGAGGTGTTGCCGCTCCTGCGTAACTAATTCCCGGGTGTGTGCCAGATGCTACATCAGGACGCCTTCCAGGTGTGGGTGCGTTTCGGCTACTTTGCAGCTACTTTGGTCTTCCTGCGAACCTTGGGGAACTCAGGACAACCGCGGTAGTTCGCAGTATGCACACCCTTGCAGTTATTGCATTTTGGAGGATCTGCTCGTAGCTTCTAGCACTCACCTGAAAGGTGTCTGCCGGCGCAATTGACGCAAATGGGAATAGCTAGGCAGTTCCGTTGGCTATGCCCGAACCGCTAACATCGGTGACACTGCCCTACTAGTATCTTCTGTTGTTGGGGCTCAACTTTAACTTCGACATTAAGAAGGTCCTGTTCGTCATAAATATGCTTCTGATTTTGGCTCACTTGAACCAAAACCAGAGGAAGTGGACGATTTCCACGCATCATCCTGGATACGGATGATGGCTGGAAATCTTTTTTTCCCAAGGCAGCCTCGATGTCAGCGGTCTCCAGGTGTTCCGGGACTCCTCTGAAAACGGCTCTGATTTGCCTGTCTTCGGGTAAGGTGTGCGTGTGGTAAGGGATTTTTCCCTCGCCAGGAGTTTGGACATATTCCTATAGTCCTCGATCGAAGAAGGCTGAACCTTGATGCCGTCGGCCACGTTCACCGCTTTTGTAAAATTTACCTTGTGGTAGGTAGCTAGTTTTGTAAATTGAACCCACTTGTCCTTCTGACGAACGACAATTGGAGAAACGCGTGCTTTGGGGCACCTCAGGACGCGTAGGAAGAGGAAAGCTAGCTCCCTGATCGTTGGGATTTCCAATCTGATTAAGAACTTGGGGTGACTGGTTTGAACCACCCTGTACAGTAGAAATTGAATTTTCGGACCTGTTTTCATCGACCGACATATCGTGATCTCCTTTTACGGAGGACTCTGTTGTCGAGAGTACTGTCTCTGACGTATTATTCATAGCTTCGTCTCGAAGCTTTGACTTCTTAGCAACTTTTTTAGGCTTGGTGCCGGTGTTCTTATTTGCCGGAGCAGCTGGTTTGGGTGGAAGAAGAGGAAACTCTTCAGGAAGGCGATGCTTTTTGTTGGCCGGTTCTTGAGTCTTTATGGTATCTTCATCATTTTTTGTCTCTGGCTGAGCAAAGAGGGTGGTGTCGACGGGAGTATTTTTGGAGGATACTTTCCGTGGCGGATGCTCGAGAAGCTCCCTGACCCCTGGTGGAGGGCCAGAGGGCTTCTGAACAGCCGCCCCAGGACTGCCCCTTAGCAGCTAGGCCCAGGCAGTCAGGTAATAAACCCATGAGGGTTATTACTTCATCCGTGTCCCTGGCCATCAGGCTGTCAAGCAGTTCCTCCATACTGCTATCAAGGAAACTCACACCTTCTGATGTCCCAAGGGTAGGCGATGATAAAACGAACAGTTCCGTGGAGTGATAAATCTAAACGCACTTCTCAGAAATCTGGACGGTTCTTGCACACCACCACCAACGCACTCACTAATACGAGAGATCAACTACTGGTGAATGGCTGATCATCCACCAGATTCAGCAAACTATATGTTTATTATTAGTCTATCCATTATAATTAATACCTCCTATTTACCTAATTTAAAACTACTATAAATATGTCTCTTTATTCACTGAATACCATTTTTGTTCAAGAAAGCTATAGAAATAGCGATATGCGTCACATATTACAAGTCATTTTAATTGTATTGGTCCTTTCAGGGATTTCAAATCATTTTGTATCATATTAGACAATAGAAGTCCGAACTGATGAAATATTACAAGTAGTGATATATTGTGTATATTAAAAAAAACAAGTGTTTTTTCATGAAATTCCTAATAATTACGAATATCCATCAAGTATCGGTCAGAGCAATAAATAATTATTTTGAAGGGCAAAACTGGAACCTCTGGCGTAACATTGATCTAAAACCAGCACTTTTCCCAATTCCCGGAAATACCATACTCTTCCCGACAACTAAGTTGTAGTCTTCACGAAATGCAGAAGTTTTCTTCATCTTCTGAAGACGCCAATTTGGATGATGAAACACTTGTCGAGAAGAAAAGGTAGGTACCGCATTTCTGATGGATGGGATAATGCTTGTTTTGGAAGAATTATATTCTTTCGACACTATATTCTGATTCCGATTCTTTTATAAATGACTGGTGAAAATACATGACTTCTAAAACAAAGTTTCAATTGGACGCAAGTCTGGAATATCTGTGGTCCACACTTTATGCTTGGAATCAGTGATACCTTCAGCTATAACTTCGATACTCTGACTTTGACATTTCGCGTAATTTAATTTTTACGGGCCTAATGATCAGTCACACCCGAGCATGAACCCTCCATTACCTTCCTCGCCATTAACAGCGGATATTGTTGCGATTTCGATTCGAAGCCGATCGACCCAATGCGCATTGTGCAATACTTCACACCTCACAAAGCTTTCGATAAAACAAACCAACGGGCGCTCTGCCGTGCCTTATTCAAATGAACATCGATATTTATGCAGCAATTTCCGCGCGATCAACGATCACAAAGCGAGCCACAGCTGAATCGCTTTCAAATTAAAATATAATGAACGAGGTCAGATTTATACTCCACAGAACTTTAGGAAATTGTTATCAATGTCGGCGAGATTATCAGTCTGATAGTCAGTGGTACACTTAAAAAACGAGTTTACCGACCTGGTCTGCAGGTTTTTCAGCCTGATGTTCCATGTACTACTGCGGTAGACATAATCAAAGCCGATGAGGTTACGGTCGAAGTGCTTGAGTTGCTCTCAACGAACTACGAAGTTGACATTTGTCTCCGGATTCATATAATCATTGGGCGTTGTTTGTGTGCGAGTAGGGACAGGTAGCCAGATTTTACTTATGTTCATTGCCTCATCCTTTCTATTGAAATTATTCCCGTGTTTCTGAATTTCTATTGCCTCTATATACAGTGCGGTCCATATCTATGGAATAAATTCATTTTTAGCGTTATTATGTACTATGTGAAAAAACCTGAAACAAGTCGATTTTTATTTTTAAATTGACAATTTACAGTATGAAAATATTATCCCCCTCCAGCACCCCTTCTGAATTATGAGCACCCCCTCGAAAATTTTAAATATCAAAGGGGGTCGTAAGGCACCTTATTGGAAAGGGATTTTAGTCCTCTGTTCAGCCAATATGGAGTTTTTTAAGTTTGGTGCAGTCATAACTGAGAACATTGATTTTTAGGATGTGAAATTTTGATAATGTCTCTAGGTATAACAAAACTTTACGTAGAATGAAGATAATAATGCCACATAATATTAAGAATGCATTTTTCAATGTACTTTACAATTGAATTAAATGTTTAAATGACCACCATTAACTTCTTAACAATAACCGAGGCGATTTTGGAATTCTCGTACGACATTTTGTATGACTTCGGGGGTTATTTTGTTAATTTCTTCCGTTATCCTAACTTTTAAATCAGCAATATTGTTTGGTCTATTAAAATATACTTTAGATTTTAAATAACCCCATAAGAAGTAATCGAGGAGTCAAATCGGGGGATCTAGCCGGCCATTCGATCGTTCCACGTCTTCCAATCCACCTATTGGAAAAAACCTCGTTTGAATAATTTCTAACTGTACGTGCAAAATGCGGTGGAGCTCCGTCTTGTTGGTAGTAAATAGTTCGATCTATCTCATCTGGATGATTAACATCAGGAAAATATATTTGTAATGTAGGCACTAAAAAGGTAATCAAACAATCTAGATGAACCCCACCATTAACAGTGCCCTCAAAAAAATAAGGGCCAATAATTTCATTGTTAATGATACCAGCCCAAACGTAAACTTTTTTAGGAAATTGGGTGTGAGTCACACACATCCAGTGAGGATTTTCTCTGCTCCAATATCTACAGTACTGCCTGTTGACTGTTCCGTTTAAATGAAACGTCGCTTCATCAGAAAACACTATCTGCGTTCATTCTGTCCATCATCAATTCACAGAATTCTTGCCTTCTATCAGGATCATCTTCATTTAACTCCTGAACCAACTGAACTTTGTAAGGAGCTTATAATTCAGAAGGGGTGCTGGAGGGGGATAATATTTTCATACTGTAAATTGTCAATTCAAGAATAAAAATTGACCTGTTTCAGTTTTTTTTTTCACATAGTACATATTAACGCTAAAAATGAATGTATTCCATACAAATGGACCGCACTGTATATTCTGCTATATAATCCCAGCCATAGGATCAAATGAAGTTAGCGAATGAACGTCGTTACGTACTGTCATAGTTAACATAAAGTCGTAATGTTAAGAATGAATTGAGTGCTCCATATTGTAATGCTATCCAAATTAGTGCAGAAAAGGCAATGAGACAAATGTTTCATTCAGAAACATTTGTCTCATCAGAAACATCGATGTTCGCCCTAGATGATGACAGTTTCCTATGTAAATGAAATGTTATCTCTTTCCTTCTAAAATGGGCTTTGGCTGTTGAAGGGCACGCTAAATAAAATTGTTAATATAGAAATTCGTTTGTGTACTTTTCGATAAGTCAGGTTTCAGCTAATTAAAAAAAACATTTGATCAAATACACATCCGAAAGAGGAAATTTTCGAGTTCAACAGGCTTCTAGGGCTAAGATCGATCTAAGAAAATACCATGAACAACTCTGGAAGAGTCCTACTCACGAACGTTTTCTTTGTATAAGCCCCTTTCGAGTATTTTCCCAATCAGTATACCAACAAACTAGAGATCGCTTCAGTGAATTTGTTAGAAGAGCGCCGAAGTCTTTCTTATAGGAAACCGCTCAAGTTTAATAACGGGAAATGTATGGAACACAAAAAAGCACAATCAGCCGAAGAGGCATTGAAGGACTCGCTGGGGTATTCGGATTAATCTTTATTGAATGTTCCTCGTCTCACATCAGAATTGTTCGAGCAACTAATGTCAAGATAGGGAATTAATAACTTGAGAAACCCATAAGAAGATTATTTTCTAGATATTTCAAGAAGTAATAAAACTACTGTGAACATCTTCCATCGAAATGAATGACTCGCAAGCCGTTTAAGAAGTGGAATTGCAGTTAAGTAGCACTCTACTAGATATATTTCGTACATAAGTAATTTTTACTATACAATGCACACTGCACAGTCTATCAAGTTCGTCGAGTGTAACTTGTTGTATCCTCGAATTAAATCAACAAAAAATCACACAAAACATATTTCTTCTGCAAGTCTCTTTTGTTGCCTTTGTTAGATAAAAATATCAACGAGCACTCCGAACCTTTCCCTCTTTTAGTTAAGCTACTAGATCGATAGCAAAGGACAAGAGAGCGTGAAAGGAAAAAACAGCTGCCGTCCGTCTGGAATCCAAAGATTTATTACGAGGAGAATAAAGGATAGGCAGAATACTGGATAAACTCACCTGTATGAAAAGTGTTTTTATTTCATTTTACTCACTTGGACGTTTTTGAAATACCCGAGAAAATCGAATAAATCTGAAGTGAATATGGTACACTTTATATATCTCCTCAAAAACGTCTAGAGACATCACATCAAGTGATCTACAGGGCCTTTTCAAGAGAACACATTTGCCGAATTGGGTATTTGTCACCTAGCAATTCAATCTAGCCTTTCGTGATGAGAAGGAAGCTCATCTTGCTGAAACATTACATCAGTTAAAAACTAATTTGGAATGGCCCACTAGATCACCTGCTATGACGCCTCTAGATATTTTNGTGAGTGGGTTCTTGATATACAGATGTTTCCCATTTCCCACGTCTAAGAATGGCAATTGGTTGTGAACTTCCTTCTCCATTGTGAAAGTGATGAAAGGACTTACGTTGTTGAACTGTCAGGGATTTCAAATCGATTTATATTATATTAGAAAATGGAAGTCCGAACTGATGAAATGGAACATTTTTAAATATCATCATAGCATCACAAGACTTTCAAACCTCATATCACGTTACATACAAATAACACCCCTCTATTCTGCAAGATGAATGTATGTATATTAATTGTATTTTGTAGATTTTGGAATATCTCAGCAATTCCGAAGAATATGTGGTAATAAATAATGGTTTGAATATTATCTCTTCAGTACCTACGCCGTTATCAATTTGGATCTACAATCGAGAATCCAACAAGATGTTTTGTTTGTAATGTTCCAAGAAGACAACTTCAAGTTCCAATACAGTTTCCATTTGAGGTAAAACTTAGAGGTAATATAACTCACGGAAATAGAAAAAAAATCCAATTCTCGACAAAATAGCAAACCAATAATCGACCGAACACGTATTCGTAGCGATTTCCAAAGTTATACCATAAAAAACCAGACAAAAGCAGTATCGACTCACTACCAGGATAAAGCAATCTAACAAATGATTCGATTTATCAGGCGCTCCTGACTAGTCTCTTCCATTCACCGACTGTTTAGCCTCCGACGAATGCACTAAATCCGATAATCTTAGTAGGAACAATCATCAATGGACGTACAAGAATTCTCAGACTTAATAAAATAATGATAAAAAAACTTTTAAAACAAGCTTATATTTAAGTGCCCTAAAAAGATCAAAATAAAATTTTAAATCACATCAACCACATTCATTTATGACTTTACAGAATTGAAATTATTATAAAAGCTTGTCGCGATGCCTAGAAGAAAGCTCTACATATGTAATATATTAGACTATCTTTCGGGCACGAAAATGTTCTAGCACGGTTTTGTTATGATTGAAAACTTGTTGATTAGTGGGTTAGCTCTATGTTTAGTCAACTCATTAAAATACTGAAATGTTCTGATTGAAGTTCTCCTATTCGTAATGCATTCAAGAGATCTTTGAATATTGTGCTACCCTGTTGTCTCATATTTTCGGTCAATTCAATTAAAGATAAATTAACGAGAAATATGTAGAGATCTCTTCTAGGCATCGCGACAAGTTTTTATTATAATTTCAATTCTGTAAAGTCATAAATGAATGTGGTTAATGTGATTTAAAATTTAATTTTGATTTTACTATCATAAACGAATGCGTATACAAAATTTCGTGTCCCTGCTATTTACCGCTGAGATCTCTTGTACGGAGCCGATCCTGGCAACAGCATCAGGTCACGTTTATGATTAACATGCATTGTCATCGGTTCAGGACCAGCATGCAAAATTTCAGATCAATCGGATACCGGGAAGTGGGTCAAATTACACTTGCAAGATGCGTAAACATACATACAAGTCAAGTTAAATAAAAGCTTTTAAAAATGGTTCGTACTTGAACTTTCTCAAATCCACCTAATACTACTAATTATTATCATTCACCGTTTTCTATAATTGGTTTCGATAACGGAAATAAGGTGTTGCTCCTGCAGGTTCACAATGAGAATCATTATATTTTCTGAAAGGCATTTTTTGTGAAGGAATCAATGTTTTCACTGTTTTTATGTTTTTTATCTTCCACAATTTGAAAACAAACAAAGCTAAAGCAATAGAGAATTTGCTGAAGTGTTATAAAGGGTAAACTGAAAACCGAAAAATGTCTGCGTAATATAAGCCACCGAAGTGTTCAATAGGTCAGTAATATAATACATGGAATATGCAATGGAATAAATAAAATGTCTTTACCTATATAAACGTTCTGGAAAATAGTCCTTTTCCATTTTTAAAACCCCAATAAAATTCACTCATGAACAACGAATCCATTGAAAACATCAGAAACAGCCATATTTTCTTTGGCACAAGTCATATCTTATGTTCCCGGTTCGTCCAAATAAATTGAGACGAATCAGTTACGGCTATGAAGAACAAATTTTAGAACTACCAAGATAATAAAATGTCTTCTGGCACAAAAAAAAAGTTGAAAAATCGAAAGAATGTAACCTATTCCTGTGAAATATATTATACAGGTGAAACTTCAAGACCTCTAGATGTAAGAACAAATACATGTGTTTAAAATATGTTTTTCCGTTAACCAGCTATAGCACCCCTACGAAAGATAACCCTCAGAAGTTGAAACTTGTGCGAGCTTAACGAGGTCTTACCTTTTAACGTGTGATTCCTAACATGAGTTGGACGATAGCAAGTGAAAATCGAGCGTTCAGCCTGGGCTTGAACCACCGACTCACACATCGGCCGATTGACTGAGTGAACAAAGCACCCACGTCGAACCGCCCGTCCAATGAACAATCTGAACTTAACGGGAAGACAAATAACAGGATCGGAGATAGCGGAGCATACTCGAAAATCAACTGGAGATTGCCACTAAGAAACCTCACGAAAAAATTTGAAAATTAAAGAACCCTCATATATGTTATTTCAACAGATCACAATGTATGGCTCCAACTAGGTCTCAATCTGCCTTCTCCTCAGATAGTGACACGCTTTAAATGTTCTGTGAATCAACACCGGGGTCTTAATTTGTCTACTGTTTAGGTCTCCACAAAGGTACCAATTTACCGCCTACCACGCAAGACTGTCAGTCCTACCGATTGTCGTTAGGTTCAATCGAATTGGGGTTTAACTTCCCGACTCTTTCAACTTCGCTGCCTGTTAACAGGCTTAGTTTGTCTTCAAGAGATGGGATGCACGGTCGAAAATCCGGATTCTCGCCGCCGTGTTCTTTAATGAACTTAGTTCATCTCTATAGCTTTCGAGGTCACCTCAACTCGCGGAGATACGAGGCTTCTTAAAGGTGACTAACGGATTTTCATGAGTTTAGGCATTTTCGAAAACTCCACGATTTCGTGTCTATATACTCTGCGTATGGTAGGTAGATTCAGATCCCGTTTTATGTTAACGTTCCGCGGAGCGTTTGTTACCATCCTCAGGATTTTATTCTGGACCCGTTACAGGATATCGACATGAGTTGCTGCCGTGTAGCCAAATAATACTGGCTTGGACATTGTTTTGTGTATTGAAACATTTTTTAAAGACTTATATGGCTCTTGCGGTTGATGAGAGGATATAGCTGAGATATTCTCGCCTTCGCTTTCGTCTTCACTGTTTGTATATGTTGGGATCAGGAGAGTATGTGGTCTATGGTAACATCCAGAACTTCATGGGGGCTCCAGGCGATGTCTTGGTTTGACATATTAACTCTTAGTTGCAAGTGGGTGCGTTCGCTACCCAGCGCTATTGCTTGAGTTTTTACATGTTTTACCCGGATTCTTCCGGGAAAAAGGACTGCTCCTTGCGGCACTCCAACCTCAATCTGTCTTACCGGATAGCGGATGTTGTCTAATTTGACTGTCAAGGCCTTCGTGCCATATGGCTTCTCCGAGTCCTCAGACTCTGGTCTCGTATTTATGTCCCCTCACAGGTGGATAAGCATTGGGAATGTTTTTCAATTTCACTATCTCAGTAGATAATCCCGGTTTAGAGAGTTTTTTTGGTGGCAATGGTTTCGGTGTTATCGAAGCTTATTGTGTGACCTGTTTCAAAATCTGGCCGACATAAGTTCTGCAGCAGATGGAACATGCCCTATGCGGTGTTTGTGAAAAATTGGAAATTTGATTGTTGTCTGTTAATACTGTACCCACAAATGAGCCATTTTCCTGAGAATAGTACAGCGAACGTGTCACGAGAGGCAGCACTAGTATTAGGGACAAACATAAACTATTCACATGTAAAACAGTGTTATTTACGTAATATTAATTTATTATTTAAAAATATATGTTTGTCCCTATCGAACAACTAGCGCTGCTAGTGAGTGATTTTCGTACTTCAAGAAAGAGGTTCATTGGAAAAACATACCTAGTACATTTATTTTTTTTCCAGTTACTTTTAAATTACGGCATGCAAGCCAACGTTTTATTGTTACAACATTGTTATCCTTTACAGTTGCAAATTTTAGTTTTGCTCCGGGAACATCTTCTTGTGTTAAAAACATTGTTTTTAATTGTACTTTACCATATGTTTATATGAGGATAAGACAGTGTTTGTCCCTACCGAACTACTAGCGCTGCTAGCGAGTGATTTTTCGTACTTCAGGAAAAAGGTTCATTACATTCACGAATTTATCATGAGTTAGTGCTTGGACTGAATGAAGATATATCAGCTTCGCTGTATTTAATTTCATTTGATCCGATGCCACAATTTTTTCATTTCTTTTGACATCTTCAATTTCTCCTTTATTTTGTCGCAATGGATACATTGAGTTCAGAACAGATGTTAAATATATTGAAAACTGTTAATCGTTTGATTTAAATAATCGAAGAAAATCAAATCCGGCGGTGGTCGAATGGAACTTGCCGAAGGTTATATTTTCAAGTCTCAGCAATGACTGTCAGTCGTTGCTGAGACTTCGAAATATGATATTTGTCCTTGAAGTCAATGCACCTACCATTGATGTTGCGTTATCATATGAAACGTTTGGTACTACAACTTCCATTCGACTACGGCCTACCAGCCCGAATTTTGTTTTCTTTCCTAAAAGCGTATATGTTATTATATTTACATTACCAGTTTGATTTTCAATTAAAATCTTTCCAAAAATATATTACTTTTATTCATTACGCGAGTTAATTGAAGTTTGTTTCTAGTTCTATTTTGAATATAATTCGGATTTCAGTTAGGTCTATATTCGACTAAAGTAATATTTCACTTTGAATCACCAGAATTGGAAGCTGTAAAGTGGATATAATTCAGGATTAACTTGAAACTACCACTCACAGATCAAGATAAAGCTTCCAGGAGGCCAGATGCAAAATCAAAATTAATGTTATTTCAGTAATTTCATGTAACAGAAATGATCCATTCAATTAATGTGACCCTTGACTTGTCGGTTGTGGAATATGAATTGTGAAGCCTGATGACACAGCAAAAAAGCATTCATTTGTCATTGTATTTCAAGCTTCCATATAATAAACGCACATTCACAACTTGCAGAAATTAAAAATTATATATCTCAAATATTTCAGGGAACGGAACTTGACTTTTGCATTTCAATGACGGTCTCAAATTTCATGTGACTGTCTCATATTTCATACATATCAAATAGTTTTTAAGAATGACAGAATGTATATCAGCGGAACAAGGTGTTATATTGCTAACAATGTATTCCTGAATAAATTTAACCATTTTGGAGGGTATTTATTCCAGTAATATCACTAAATACCTATTTTAGACAGGACTAACTGACACTCTAGAAAATGAAGCAGAAATAATTTGAAAATTAATGGTTTAGGTTTAGTACTTTTACTCATTGAAATATTTTTGCTCAGAGTTTCATTTTTTGTTGCTTGAATAAAAAAAAAATATGTTTTTTCCGTTAACCAGCTATCGCACCCCTATGAATGACAACCCTCAGAAGTCCAAACTTGTGCGAGCTAAGGACTAACGAGGTCTCACCTTTTAACGTATGATACCTAACACGGGTTGGACGATAGCAGTGAAAATCGATCGTTCAGCCTGCGGCTTGAACCATCGACTCACACATCGGCTGATTGACTGAGTGAAAAGCACCCACGTCGAACCACTCGGCTACCTACCACAAATAACACTTCATTGCCTTACAGCTTCTTCAGGCTTGTTCCTTCTGAGTCTCAAACTCACTGTTAGTGAGGATGGCTGTGTCGAATGTTAATTTAAACAATTGAAACATGTCAATACAATAAAACAAGTCACTACATTGAAAGAGGTTGACTCCTCACTGGATATAAAGAAGATTTAAAATTTACTAAAAATCGTTATTTGTTTTGAAATTATGCATTACCAGTAAAAACCATGTGGTTGAAGAACAAGAGAGAGACAATAAACAATTGACAATGATAGCTGTCATGTGATTCAGTTTGAAAAAGTGTGTTGGTTTGTCGATGATAAAACTATGGAACAAAGAAGAACTGTTCTGATGCAAGTGTGATCAGAGACATCTGCTGTTCTATAAATAACTCAATCAGAAAATCCAAAAATCAAATATGTCCAATTTGATATTAATTAATTGACAACACCCTTATTAGTCTTGAGGAAAACAAGTGAAGAGGTGTTGTTAAATAAAAGTAAAATCCTGCCATAGGGAGGTTGGAAATTTGTTCAAAAAAGAAAATATTTAAAATATTATGAATTATATTAATCAAAAACAATCATTTAGATGCATTTCTTACGGTTGATAAAATTTTAGTTGAATTATAGTCCATTTTATGACCTTCTTCGGAGACATCATTACTAAGAGCAGAATTCTGATTCTGTTTTTGAGTAGTCTTGACGTTTGACCAATATATTCCCAACCACAATTTAAACATGGAATGGAATAGATTAATTGAGATTGAAAGTTAATAGTTCTATCTTTAAGTTTCGAAAATAATTTATTGATGGTTAATATGGTTCTGAAATCAATTTTTACATTTAAATCTTTGAAACTTCAGACATCACCAGAAAATGGCAAATGAGACTTTGCCGAAACGTTGTGGAAATAATCCTTATGGGGATAAAATACACAGAACACGGAACGAAACCCGAGAAAACAGCTCATCATACTTTATCCGTGAGGGAGAAAAATTCCACAAAAACTTACAATAAATGATTTTCACATTAGAAAAAAATTTGATAGAGGGAAAGTATTCAATTATATTTTGTCATTCAATACTTTTTCAGAATTCTCAAATTTATTGATTTCCAAGCATTTCACAAGGTTGAATTTCAAATATTTCACTTCAGAATGGTTTGAAGTTTTTTTTAATTGACCTGGATACTGTTCAGAAAATACAATAATTTTTGCCTTTTCTCATAATGTTTTTGCTTGAAGGCTGAAGAATGACAAAATGGAATATTTCAATTGAAAAGGTATATTTTTAAGAGAGATTAATTCTTGGGAAAGAAAGTTTTTGGCCTTATATTTCTCCATCTTAATTCAAAAAATGTGGGAATATCTTATTTCCAGCATTTTTCAACAATTTTAGCAGCCATGTGCGATTCATTTATCATGAATTTGTTGATGTACAGTAGTCACACGAAAATACAATGTAGGTAAGGTAGGTATTCATTTAGCATTACATTCTCCATGTATGACTGCTCTATCTTCCCACATCACCATGTGTTTTCCGTATGATACGAGTATATACTGCATATCATGAATATTTAAGCCTCAAAAACACATGCATTTTCGAAACATCAATACATAAGAAAGATAAATTATATGCATATAGTGAATTCCCTATCATCAAACACTTAGAGGGGGCTGGCTGCGCTTGTAATTTAGGAGCGTAGGGGGGATTTAAATTGAATAGGGAAGAGGAGTAAATTAATATCTCTTATGGAAAGTACTTCAGTTCTCCCTTCAACGTCGCAATTCTACGCTATACGACGAGAAATTATGTGACTACTTTTTGTTAGAGAAAGAGAAATTTCCAATCCCGGTATTTTCGGAATTGGAAATTTCTTAACCCTGTGAGATACAGGTATTCGCTGGAATTAAACAAAATTGTGTCATCAGCTACACGGTTTCTTCTAATGTTTCAAATGATTAGCAGCCGAAAAATCTTGTTCCACTTCCAAGCTTGTAGAAACAAACAATCGTCAATAGCGTTATACAAGAATTGAAGGCATATTGCTTTCACTTCGCCTGATTCAAAATAGTTCATTTTCTTCCCTATCAAAATATCGAATCGTTATAGCCAAATCTAGGTTGAGACAACAACAACAATTCGTTTAGAAATAGGGACCCTAATATAAAAACGATAATGCCACTCAACTAGAACAAAAACGAATATTAAGATATGAGGAAATAAAAAAAAAATACCTAAGACCTAACCTAATTACAATCAATTATATCATATCCCCCTACTACTCTTCCATAATAGTATATTATGCAACGATCATGTAATGATGGTTATTAAGACACGAGTATTAACCGGGATACGAAACGAGCCGAAGGCGAGTTTTGTATGGTATATGCGAGTGTATTAATAACCATTACATGAGNTTCTATGTTTTCACCACTTTTATTTGTAAGTAACGTTACTGCAGTTTCGTCGTATACGGATATTTCCTAACTTATACAATAAATCGTTCGAGTTTATTGTATAAGTTTATTGAGTTAAATCGTGCGAGTTTATTGTATACGTTTGAAAATGCCCGTATAGGACGAAACTGCAGTAACGTTAGTTACAAATAAAAGTGGTAAAAAACATAGAAAGTTTCATTTCTCTTTTCTTCATTATGATTTCCTACCACATAGTAACGGCTACATCCATCAATTCGTTGAATTTCATTGATATTCATGATATTCATGTTCCAAAAGATTTTACTCCATATTGACGAGAGTTATGTCGTCTGCAGAATCATCAGCAGTGAGAGTGGTTTGTCACTAGTTTTCCTCAAACTGTGATCTGTTTATAATAGTTTTGATCACCTTGTGTATGCTTGAATTTTTTAGTAGTAATGAGTTATAAAGAACATAAAAAAGGATATACGAGAACACTGAAAATATTAAAAAACGTGATAAACTGAGTGACAAACCTATTCGTTGACAATAAAGGCACGTAGTTTGAAACTTTGGTAATAAAAACGCCCAGAATGTTTGCATCCTGACAGTTTTTTATTGAGCAGCGTACTCATAAATATTTCGTAGCTTTTTAAAAAGAGGAAACCATTTGGTCTGACGGCAGAAAGTATGAAGCATTTGAATAAAATATGTTTTATAAACATGCACATTGCACATAGAGCCAATTTCCCTGTAATTAATGAAATAGTACATACCTTTAATAGATAAATTGAAACTATGTTTATATGTCAGCCGAATTTTAGCAACTATTCGAATGTTCTGAAAGGTATCAGAAAAGTGAGACAGCTTTGTGGCGGATACTTGAGACGAAAAAGATAGAATGTGTAATTAGAGATTCTTCAAAATCTTCATCAAAGTATTTTTTGAGTATTGCACTTTTTTCAGCTGATAGTATATACGCGTGGATTGAGTTGTGTGAATAACTCCCTACAGTTGATTGGCTCGAAGCACTGTTTCATTTCACTAATTCAGTTATACCTCACGAATATTCCAACATCCCCAAACATATGAGCTCGCAAATAAGGAGCTGATAATAATACCATAATATAGTTTTATTCGGGCTTCCCAATAATTTGTCTTAGATTTCGAAATATTGAGATAACTGATTCAATTGCCTGGTTTGCTTTGGACATGGAGGAAATTGCTATTTCCCTGAAGAGAAATGAAGAAAGTAAGTGTACTTATATTTACACTCCCAATTTCAGAGTTATTCCCAAGAAAACAATAGTTATAATCAATTCTGAATTCGCTTATGGAAAATTGCATTATTTTAGATTTCACAGTATTTATTTCTAGATACTCTGAAAAAATCAATTTCAGCCAAGATCACAAAGTCATCAGCGTAGAACCGAAGAAATATATCAGTTACTTCGTAGAACTTCCGAAGACATATCAAATCTCTTGGGATACTGGTAAATTATACCTTATTCTTATTATTGAAATGTTATAGAGACTGCGAATCACAGTAATAAATTTGGACCTTATCACTCTAGAATATATTTCATGCCTCAAATTTGAAAGAATAATTGAATCAAATATATTTTTAAACTAAATCCACAAAATGCTACCGGTTTATGTTGCTAAATTGGAGTTGTATAATACTTGTTAAAACAAAAACATTATCACGGCAGTCACAGCTTTTACGAAAACCTGTTTGACATTCAGGAATTATTTTGCTTATCGAAAGAACAAAGGATGCGATCCAATTAAACTGCGTGATTATATTTTCAACTTCCGTTCTCAACCAAGTTGTAGCAACAGTGTCATGATTTTGTATCGAAAAAAATTCTGTGAAAATTATTAAAATAAATACTTCGATGTATCATCATTCTGTAAAGCAATGACACGAAATTTGAACATTCATTTACATAATCAAGTCGGCAATCATTACGGTAAACCACGTTTTGGTAATCTAAAAAACTGCTCGGTTATAAACTTCAGCGAATAAAACTCAACAAATTCCGATGACGAAAAAGGACATGTACATATAAGCAAATAACCAGTAAACAGTGGTCCTACCTTTTCGGAACTGAATTTGCAGGGACAACATTTAAACTTTATTCCAATTCCTTTATGATTCTACGAAATTACGTTCAGGGTACGCAAAATGAGTTTGGTATGGAATAATAAATTTGAGGAGATGATATGTATTTTCCAACACATCCTTCAAAATATAAAGCAGATAGATCAGGTGTGTAGACAGTGGATCTACTCGACACATATAACGTGCTCAAGCGGGATACGACGAACTGCGATTTGAGAAAGATTAACCAGCTAATTTGTGTATCATCTATTAACCAGAACGTGAAATGCGGCTTACAAAAAACCGATGCATTACCAGCTCGTTTATACCAAAAATTCTTATGTCACACTGAGGCCGATCATCTCCGACGTATGAGATCGCCAAGCACTTATCTGCTACATCCACTAGTGGAAAAAGCGAACTCATTCGTCAGAGACTCAGCTAATTTTATTGAAATGATTTGCTATTTGGAACTGAATACTAATGACGTATTGGTAAATAGAACCTTTACAGATCGTAGATAGGAAGGAGATCAGCAGAATTCCCTGCTAGATCACCCGATCTCAATCTACTATACTTCTTCTCATGAAGGTTAGTTGCAATCCAAAGGCTTCATCAAGAGACTTGGCAATATCCGTAAAGGCAAGAAGTATAGAACATAACAAGCACTGTGCATGTACCGTCTAGCTATAATAATAATAATAATAATAAAGTAGGATGGTGACATTTTATTGTCAGTTATAAATAAAAATCATAATCATTCAAAAAAATATCTGTGATAATGAAAACCACTGCAGCGACTCCAACATAAATGCATTACTAGTAACTTTAGGTAATCTGAGGATGGTCCTCATTCCACGTTTCTGTAGTTTATGTCACTGCGCTGTCTGATTGTCATTTGGGAAGTAAAGTATGGAAGAGTAATAATCGAAATGCGGTTGTATTATGGATTAGAATACAAGTATCCTGGTTTCCATAGTCAAATATTTACTAATTTTTAAAAGACATTTTTGACATTTTTTGTTTGACATTTTTTCAAGAATGTAATTGCAGTATCCATTTAGCAGCAACAAATTATTCAGTTATAATCCAAAATATTTCATGGAAACGACAATACTGACTTTTTCATTATTAATATAGTCACTAATTTCATTGATGGAGAAATGAAACTGCAGTTTCGTCTTATACGGACATTTTCAAACTTATACAATAACCTAAAAAGTNTATTTGGTTCATTTTTTTCTTCATTCAGGCCAATTATTTTAGCTTCTAGGGATTTAAATTTATTTTCAATTGAAATATGCAATGTTTTTATAATACTGGTTAAATGTTCTTCTGGAATGTTTTTGTCTGAAACATCTTTTTGCTCCTTGTGAGAAAGAGATCTACTTAGAATGTCAATTTCAGTCTGCAAATTTTTTATTTTGTCCTTGAGAAGAAAATTATTTTCTCTTAGCTCTGTATTAATTTCTTTTAATAAAATATTTTCCTGATGCAAAGATTTATCCATAAATGTGTCACTTAAAACGGCCTGATTGGCCGTGTCTGGTTCATCACTTTGAGAATATTTACTTACTTCAGCATATGATTGATTTTCACAGCACTTTTTGGTTTTTTTAGTTGCACATGCAGTATGAAATGTAATTTTACAACTTTGACAAATTACTTTTTTGTTAACAGCCGGTTTTTTACAAAAACCACAGAGCACACTTTCACTAGCTTCTTCACCCATTCTGGCGCTGTTGCCAGATGAGCTAAGACTGTGAATTTTCATTTTGTTTACTTTTGGTGGTGTGCCCGTCAAAACGACGTTATTTTAGTTAGTAACATTATATAACGTTTATTCTTCATGTATCATTTTTTAGAAATAACAATAAGGTATTCTGATTAAATTTGGAAAACACATTTTGAACCATTGTCTAACTTGTATCCTATCCAGTTCAGCAAATAACTGAGAAAATTAAAAAAAGATATCCATGATAACGACTCTGAGCCATGAATTATTATTTGAAAACACAGCCAATTAAGTCAAGTCAAGCCAAAAATGTTTATTGGTTTTTAAGAATATTCAAAAAGTATTGTGAATGTGTATTGTGTTGTGTGGGGCCTGCTATATGCTTATGCCTCTTCAGGGGCACAGCCAATCAAAATTAAATGTCGACACGCAGCTAGAACAAAAATTTTATTTGTGAAAATTGCTCAATTATTATCATGGATCAGTATATTCATAATTAAATAATGAATTCATGCATTACTTCAATGGCACACTATAATGAAGCTTTTTCCTTAAGTAAGAAAAATCACTCACTAGCAGCGCTAGTAGTTCGGTAGCCTAATTCTCATATAAACATATGGTAAAGTACAATTAAAAAAGAATATTTTAACAGAAGAAAATGTTCCTGGAGCAAAACTAAAATTTGCAACTGTAAAGGATAACAATGTTGTAACATTAAAACGTTGGCTTGCATGCCGTATTATGTTTGTCCCTACTACTAATAGTGCTGCCTCTCGTGACACGTTCGCTGTACTATTCTCAGGAAAAAGGCTCATTGAAGACAATGATTTCGTTCACCAATATGCTTTTTGAACAAAACCTCATCGACCAAAGGACAATATCCTATCACAACTGAACAAACATTGACAGGTTGAACAAACACAAAATCTGGTAATTTCATGCATCTCGACCCTTGTGCAGGTAACGTATTCAAACAATTGCTATACCTTTTCTAATTTATCCGTTTACCATCTGTTCGCGTCTACCGTCTAAATTAACACCTGTCCATCTATAGTGATTAGTTCGACGACCCTCTGACAAAATCAAAATAAAACTATACTACCACCCCCACAAATATACCTGAGCGACCTTAGGTACACTATCGATATGTACCGTGTCTCTCGAGTCAACCAATTCCCGATCACTGCATATACATCATTGAATTGTGCTTGGACTATTCAGAATATTCTTCAGCTTGAAACATTTCCTCGCAATCATCCTCCATGGTACAAATAAAGAGCTGTTTTGTAAAAATATAAAAAAAAGCCGGCAAGAACTTTAAAATACCTTACAGTCAAATCAAACGGTAAATTGAAAATGCCCTCGTCGCTTATATTAATTCTAGCGACTAGCCCAGGCTCAGCACGGATGTAATTCTGATACTAAATATAAATTCACCCACCAGAAATTTAAAGACATAGAGAAACAGTGACGAAAAGATAATTTTGTTTTATGGACGCGCCTTTCTCCACCGCAGCTGGCGCCCCGGTGGGAATATTTAAAAATCATTTCTCCTTGCACATCTACATTATACAGGGTGTTGCAACGAAAACTTGACCCCCTCCTGTAAGTCAGAAACGGACGTGCAATCGAAAATTTCAAAGAACACGTCAATTTTTATTTCTAGGGGGACTAATTCTGATATGGAAATCATACCCGAAACTTCACCCCCCTGCGGTCAGCAACTACCCCCCCCCCCCTATTTTTTCAATGGCATGGGAGGTCGAGTGATACATAATTCGAAAGGTCTTTTATTCCTCTATTACCCCTGTATTTTTTTTCGAAATTGGTTCATTCGTTATTGAGAAATTGAATGTTAAACGTTTTATTTAAGAAAAACAGAAAAATAATATCAATGGCAACACAATCAACGTATAAAGTGTTCAAAATGACCTCCATCTAGTTCCATACAATAATACAGTCTACTTTCGAAAGCGTACCTTACATTATTGAAGATGTCCGGAGTCACAAATCGGCATTCCCGAACAATTCGCTGTCGCAGGTATTCTGGATTTGTAGACGATACTTTTAGTTTTTGTTGAATCTAGTTGTAGCAGAACAAAAAGTAGATAGTTGGCTACTACCACTTCTTCACGAATTATTATTCAGCCATTCTTGTTCACTGTGCCCCAACATGGTTTATTCTACTGAAGAAAGAATAGAAACTGTTGCATCCTATTATCAAAATAATGAATGCGCTAAAGCTTCTGCAAGAATTTATAATACGAATCATCCAGACCACAACTTGAGCCATTTATATGTTAAACAGTTAATGAATAAGTTTCGAACTTCAGGTTCTGTTCACAACAGAAAACAACAGAAGTATCCCGTCCTGTCAGAAATGACGGATTTCAAGTTGCAGTTTTAGGACATGAACAAATGGATAATCGACAATCTATTAGACAAGTAGCTAGAGCATCTGGTGCATCAGCTACTAGTGTTTTTTTGAAAGCCTACAAATTCCATCCTTTCAAAATGAGGCTAGTACAGGAATTAAACGAAGATGATCCTGATCGTCGAGTTCAGTGAGGTGTTCAGCGAAAAATTGACCGATAACCCAAACTGATTATACAATACATGTTTTTCAGACGAAAGAAGTATAGAACATAACAAACACTGTGCGTGTACCGTCTAGCTATACATGAGCTAAGACTGTGAATTTTCAGTTTGTTGGTTTTTGGTAGTGTGCCCGTCATAACGGCGTTATTTTAGTTAGTAACATTTTATAACGTTTATTTTTAATGTATCATTTCTTAGAAATTTGTTACCATTCATTTAATGTGAATGATATTTGATTTTTATTCCACAACGAATGTTTGAAATACAAACTGAGTAGAGAAAAGTATCTTCTGTATAATTCAGTGTTCACATTAAGTTCCCGTCCTGTCAGAAATGACAAATTAAGTTGCAGTTTTAGGACATAAACAAATGGATAATCGACAATCTATCAGACAAGTAGATAGAGCATCTAGTGTATCAGCTGCTAGTGTTTTTTTGAAAGTCTACTAATTCCATCCTTTCAAAATAAGGCTAGTACAGGAATTAAACGAAGATGATCCTGATCGTCGACTTCAGTGAGGTGTTCAGCGAAAAATTGACCGATAACCCAAACTGATTATACATGTTTTTTAGACGAAAGTTCTTTCATGTTGAATGGTGAAGTGAATAGACATAATTGTCGTTACTGGAGCGATGTGAATCCTCATTTGGTGATGGAAACATACAAAAACTCTACAAAAATTGAATGTCTGGGCATTCTTGGTAATCATTTTGTAGAACCATTCTTCATTGAAGGTAATCTCAATAGAGACACATACCGGTGGACTTCTTTCTGTGGGGACACCTGAAGTCGAAAGTGTATTCTACTAAGCCTACAAATCTGGAAGACCTGCGACAGAGAATTGTTCGTGAATGCCGATTGCTGACTCCAGAAATCTTGAATAATGTACGAAA
The DNA here is from genome assembly GCF_000500325.1 of Leptinotarsa decemlineata. Lineage (NCBI taxonomy): Eukaryota > Metazoa > Arthropoda > Insecta > Coleoptera > Chrysomelidae > Leptinotarsa > Leptinotarsa decemlineata. Next base: position 101,738 of record NW_019289877.1, read on the forward strand.
CGATTTCGAGAGTAGACTGTGTTATTGTATGGTACTAGGTGGAAGTCATTTTGAACAATTTACCCGTTGATTTTGTTTTCACTGATAATATTTGTTTTTGATTTCCTCATTAAAATGAACGACAGCGACTTTTCTGTTTTTTTTTTTAAATAAAATGTTCAACATTTAATTTCTCATTAATGAGTGAAGTAATTTAGAAAAAAATTACAGATAAAATAGAGGGACAAAATACCTTTCAAATGATGTATCACTCGACCTCCCATGCCATTGAAAAAATAGGGGGGTAATTGACGTGTTCTTTAAAATTTTCGATTACACGTCCGTTTCTGACTTACAGGGAGGTCAAGTTTTCGTTGAAATGCCCTGTATAACAAACTTACATTCAAATTTTCAGCCTCCAAAAATATACCGGTATGGAAAAACAGTGATGAAAAGGTAACTTCATTTTATGAACGCGCCTTTTTCCTCCCTGGCTGGCTCCCCAGTGGGAATATTTAAAAATCCATTCTCATTGCACATCTACAACATGAAACGAACTTACATACAAAATTTCAGCCCCCGATAATATAGCGGTGATGAAATAGGTAATTTTCATATGTAAACGCGGCCTTTCCACACCACAAGGGGGTTGTCCCAATCAGTATATTTGAAAATATTTTAGTGCGGATCCCAGACCTAAGAAGCACTTATATACCGAATTTCAGCTTCCTAGGACTTACCAGTACGGAGAAATAGAGATGAATGAGTGAATGTTAAGTAAGCGACTCTCGCATTTATAAGTATGGATGCTAATATATTATAGAGTTCCTGCAAAATTTTGGTCTTTCATCAATCCCAAGAAAACAAGTGTTGGATTCGAGCCAACATGACTTAGCAGTGACCAGTCCAATATTTATCAGAAATAAATTGATGGATGTAGTCGTTACTACGTGGTAGAAATTTTCAGCCTCCAAAAATATACCGGTATGGAAAAACAGTGATGAAAAGGTAACTTCATTTTATGAACGCGCCTTTTTCCTCCCTGGCTGGCTCTCCAGTGGGAATATTTAAAAATCCATTCTCATTGCACATCTACAACATGAAACGAACTTACATACAAAATTTCAGACTCCGATAATATAGCGGTGATGAAATAGGTAATTTTCATATGTAAACGCGGCCCTTCCACCCCACAAGAGGGTTGTCCCAGTCAGTATATTTGAAAATATTTTAGTGCGGATCCCAGACCTAAGAAGCACCTATATACCGAATTTCAGCTTCCTAGGACTTACCAGTACGGAGAAACAGAGATGAATGAGTGAGTGTTAAGTAAGTGACTCTCGCATTTATAAGTATGGATGCTAATATATTATAGAGTTCCTGCAAAATTTTGCTCTTTTATCAATCCCAAGAAAACAAGTTTTGGATTCGAGCCAACATGACTTAGCAGTGATCAGGCCAATATTTATCAGAAATAAATTGATGGATGTAGTCGTTACTACGTGGTAGGAAATCATAATGAAGGAAAGAGAATGACTATTTCTATGTTTTGTTACCATTTTTATTTGTAACTAACGTTACTGTATACGTTTGAAAATGTTCGTATAGGACGAAACTGCAGTAACGTTAGTTACAAATAAAAGTGGTAAAAACATAGAAAGTTTCATTTCTCTGTTCTTCATTATGATTTCCTACCTCGTAGTAACTTATACAATAAAGTTTAAATATAAGTTTGAAAATGTTCGTATAGGACGAAACTGCAGTAACGTTAGTTACAAATAAAAGTGGTAAAAACATAGAAAGTTTCATTTCTCTGTTCTTCATTATGATTTCCTACCACGTAGTAACTTATATAATAAAGTTTATTGTTAAGTTTGAAAATATCCGTATAGACGAACTGCAGTAACGTTAGTTACAAATGAAAGTGGTAAAACATAGAACGTTTCATTTCTCTTTTCTCCATTTATCAGGAAGTAATCAATGAAAATGAAATAATAAATGTATCAAAAAAGCGCAAGAACATACTGACGTCTGGTGTACATAATATACCTAGGTTTATGATAAAAACTTGTCCTACATTTTACCACCATGGCATGTAATGTTAAATATTCTTCAGAAAACAAAAATATTTAACTTTGTGGCAATTAACAATAATCCGCCCTGTTTTGAAATCGGGAGACTCTGCTGAAGAACCGTATCATAAACCAATTGCTATGTTATGTAACTTTGGAAAGTTGTTTGAGGAGTTGTTTTGAAAGTCGTACAGTGTCTTCTATCTTGCAGGAACACTATTTCCCGTAACCAACATGGCTTTATGATGAAAATATCAGCTGAAAGAAATTTAGCATGCATAACTCAAATAACTTCTGAAAGTCTCAGTAAACTAGGACAGTCAGATATTATACTCTGTTCAAAAAATAAGGTGAATTGGATTTACCTCAAGAAATATTCATTTATTCATCAAATTCTATCTTGTCTTCTTCAAAGTAATCCCCCTCAGATATAATACACTTGTGCTAATGATTTTCGCAATCCTTCAAGCAGGAAGCACTTTTTGGTATGTGTTTGACCAATCATGGATTCGATTTTTATCTCCTCAATCGTCACAAAACGCCGCCCTTTCAAGGATCTTTTCAATCTTGGTAACAGGAAAAAATCGCAGAGGGGCAAATCTGGTAAATACGGTGGCTGAGGCATGATTACGGTGTTGTTCTTGGCAAAGAAATTACGAGCAACCAATGATGAGTGAGCAGTGGTATTATCGTGATGCAAAGGCCACAATACCGGACATTTTCTTCGTATTGCTTCTCGCAAGCGGAGCATAACTTCAAAAAAATATTTCTTATTGACCGTACGCCTTGATGCACTACCCCACGATTAACAAAGAAAACAGTGATCAAAACCTTTCAAACTTGAGAGTGAGTGAGTGGTCTTTGCTCTCCTGGGCTCTTGCATTGGGACGATTGGACTTTGGTTTCTATGCCATAATCATATACCCATGATTCGTCACCAGTTATGGCCGTTTCAAGCAAATCTGGATCGCCGTTGATGCCATTCAACAATTCCTGAGCGATGCCCATGCGGCGTTTTTTTTGTCAAAATTCAACCATTTTGGAAAGAACTTCGCTGCCACCCGCTCCAAGCCCAATCAACTCGCTTAGCCAGCATCTGATGCAAAATAAAAATACCAAAGAATCAGAATGTGAAACTAGACAATTTTGTTCAGGAAATTGTAGAGCCTTTAATCGTTCCATTCGACGACGATTCATCGGATTTATCTGATAACACACCATAATTTTTATTTATTGCTCATTTCCTTATTTAGTATTTATTATTATGTAAATATTTTAAATTGAAATGCTACAATGTAATGTGTACATGAATAAATAGTTATCACTTTCAACAAGTGTTTTCAATCAATTACCCAAACACACGCCACTGCAGATAAGAAACCAATTGAACGTTGATAAAATCTGTTGTTTGCTATACAAAATTATGGTGGACCTGGTAAAGTATTATTAACCCTTGTGATGCACTGTTTGGAACCTTTGGTGTAGTAATGAATATTACTGGAGTTTTTTCCGAACACCAAACCGATATTTTAATACTTCGACACGTGTTTCAAGTGATCATCTTCAAGAGGAAGATCCAACTGAGGATCCAACAGTTGGATCTTCCTCTTGAAGATGATCACTTGGTGATTGAAACACGTGTCGAGGTGTTAAAATGACGGTTTGGTATTCGAAAAAATACTCCAGTAATATTCATATGATTAACCCGCCTATTCCAGCTGTAGCAAAACAACGAAATCATAGAATTTTGTTTGAGCACTCTATCAATGTTTTGCTATTATAATGGGCATTCATTACTTCTTACTATTAGAAAACAGATTTGAAGTTACATTTCATTATCAGAATGATAATTTTTGGTGAAGTAAAATAAGTTTGTTTATTATTTTTTTAATTATGAGCATTATAAACACTTAACAATGATTGTTGATGTACGGTAACATTATCTACAAATCAGCTTTACATTAATTAGGTAGGGATAGTCACTGAACGAGCTGACTTATTTTGGGTATTGAACACGCCTAAAGAAGCTATTTTGTAGTGAAACACGTGTGGCGGTTTTGCAAACCAGTGAAAATCTCGCTATTGAAATAGTATTTCAATACTTAGTCTGGCTTCGCGCTGAGTAGTTTTGAAGGTTTCTTTCTCCTTGATATATCCTGTAGAATCTTAGGAATTCAAAGGATCATCCATCATGTACTAAAAAGCCTCAAACTGGACATCTAGATAACTCACACCTAACAACAGTCAAAACAATATTCAAGATTGAAATGACAGTCGGCATGTATCTCCAATAGAACTGAGAATTAGACGGTGTTAACACCAAAGCTATCTCTGATAGTTGATAACACCAAAACAACAATAATAGGCTCTTTTAGGTCTGGAGCCCACTTAGCACTAACACCAATAAAAGTTCAACTTGACTTCCTTGAAATTGACTCTGATCAGCTTTAGCTCCAAATACTATAGATCAAATAATCTGCTTTGAGTTCATAAACAGAGCCTTTTGGTGAGGTAACTCTCCGACAATATCAAAATAAAACTATAATTTACCGCCCCGGCGATTTACCTGAGCGATCTGATTTTCAGCCATCAGACACCGAAACAATCAACTGTCGAAAAGTGCAAAGGCTCTCCAAAGTCCAGATCGACGATCACTACATCACCGATCACTACACGAAACGCATACCGGGTCCTCCTCCTCTTCCTTCGTGCACGTGTCGAACCGTCTTATTTCGAAGAACGCAAACCGTTCGAAAAGGATTTATCTGGCGGACTAACGCACGCTGGGTTCACTAGTATACTCCCTCCCACGTTCGGAGATCGATCGATGAGACCCTTGTGGTGCGCCGTCGCTTTCGCACTTTTCGCTCTGAGGGAAATGTGAGTATTATCCTGGCGTTCTGGATTTTCCTTATTCATCGGGAGATTTTCCTGACGGAGGATAATGCAAGAAATTGTTTTGAATGACCCGAATTCTGATTCGGAATCACTTATTACAATGTTCCTTAGAGCGTCAGCAATACGACAGTGCAGTGGCGTTGCTTAGTAATTCTCTGTCGGACACTTTAGGAAACAATCATTAGTTTAATACGAATCACTCTTCCCACACTTGACTAAGTCACACTATTAATGACGCAGTTTTAGTCATTCCTGTTGATTAACTTGGTTAGCGAAACACGCGTCGAGAGACCGTATTTTTTTCTAGTGTTTTCAATAGTTAAACTATTAGGTTTGTATTTGTGCCTTTGTAAGCTTCTCTCATGATTGAAACTGGCTGTTTAGAACAATAGTCTTGAAGGAACTGCCAGTCTCCTGGCTGCAAAATGCCAAAAAAGTTAAACTGACGTTGTTAAGACTTGGTGGCATCTTTGAATAGCTATTTTCAAAGTTAACGCTATAATTATTGAGAATTTATAACATATAAATAGTCTAACGTTCCGTTTTAGCATGTAGCAGACGCCCTACACCAAGAACAATTTTCGAAAAGATTAAAGCTAAAGAAGCCCTCGAATCGCAAAGAATGCGTAAAACTATGAAGAGGATTACAAATACTGTAGCACTGGACACATGTAATGCCATTTACACAATGTTTGGAAATGTCAAAACAATCTTTGTATTGCAATATCAGTTAGAGATAGGAATTTATAGTATTCTTCTTTTAGTAGAAGCCATATACCATGTATGCGAAGTGTGGAAAATCTCTATATTGTAATATAAATTAGGGGTAGGTATTTATAGAATGTTAACTAAAACCTAGGGTTTCAATCTTGTGTTTTCATCATATACATATACACTGAACAAGCGCAATAAACAATACTACAAACAAGGATGACATGGCAAATGACATGGAATTATCCATGTCATTTGTCATTGAATTATCCAAAATGTGAAAATGGCGATTATTTTGTCTCCTTTTATCAGGTATTGCTGGCCTCTATATTCATAAATTATGTACAGTGTTACCCCCAAAGTATGCACCATATGTGAAACTTATTTATTAAGGGTTTTTCGACAAAAAGTTTCTCCTGATAAAAGTTTGTGCATCCCCTAACTGAACATGTACTAACAAAATACAGTAAAACACACATAATATACGAGGAGCCTTCAAATATTTGATTTTGAGGCAGGAGTAAAGTACTCTTATTTTGGAAAATCTCGGGAAATGTTATTTAGAAAAGTTATTCAACAATAAAAAACACATCCAGATTTGAAGTCATGGCCATCTAAGTGAAGTTTTATTTTTTTACCCGTTTTTAATGGGGACTACGATAAATAGGCAGCATTCTGTATACGATGATTTATTTTAAAAGCCTGTAATATTACGAATTACACAACTATGGCTTGTCTACTATCGGTGCAGATTGTTATTTGTTTGCCAGAAATTCCTTTCCTGGTTATTTCTTTTGTGGCGATTGAGACACCAGCCAGTTCTGTTTGGACCACGCTGGTATTTTTTTCTATTCCCCACTTAATTAGTGATAATTAGTGATCTGGAGTACACTCCACATCCTGAGTGTACTATTTTGATGTTGTGTTTCCCCAAGAGTTTTCCAATTTTGTCTGTGAACCGTAGAACTCTTCTCGTTCATGGCTTTGTTGATACAATGTACCCGAGATAGTTTAAATTTTATTTTGACACCCTGAAAGTTGTTTGAAAATCTACATATGGTAGTGTGTGCGCGTCTATTAATATAAAAGGTTAAAGGTAATCGATTATTTGTACATTTTTTGCAAATATCTCGTTTCCTATGAAGAAAATAGAAATGAAACTTTCTATATTTTTTACCACTTTTATTTGTAACTAACGTTACTGCAGTTTCGTCCTATACGGACATTTTGAAACGTATACAATAAACTTGAATAGAAAAAAAGTGTTTTTCGTATAATTCAGCGTTCATATAAAACTTCTTGTTTCGAAAGTATTTTTCTTTCGTGTAATTCAATGTTTATGTGAAAATAGCTGTTTCGGAAGAGCTTTTTCTTTGTTTGTGTCTGAAAGTTACTTCTTTGCATGATCTACACAGGGGAACGGGACAGTTCTTATTATGAAACAGTATCGAATTTATTGAATGTCTCTGGGAAGAGTGTATAGAGCTGCAAGATTATGTTGAAAAATAATTCATTTTTTCCATAATGTTTGTGTTTTCTTTATTGTATTCTTTAACAACATGAAAACTAACATATATTAACATAAACAGTGATTATTATTAAAAGTACATGATGCTAAAGTTTTCGAGAAGGTTATTCAAAAAAGATTGAATACACCAGTTGTTATCAGAATCACAACACCCAAGACCCAATAAAAAAACTAACCCAGCAAATTTATTCATGTTTGGACGAATCAAAACTCTCTATTGCTGTTTTCATAGACCTTAGGAAAGCTTTCGACACCGTCGACCACTCTATCTTACTGAATCTTGTGGACGATATGGGAATCAGAGGTACAGCAAGTAATATTTTCAAAAGTTATCTTTACAACAGAGGGCAATCATATAAGTGGAGAGGAAATTATTACATGTGGTGTCGAAAACTCATCTACATTCCCTTGAGGTTATGCAGAAGAGATTTATCAGATATATTTTACAGAAAGATTACGACTACCCTAGCGATCTACTTTATTCAGAATCTGGAATATTTGATCCCAGACAGTTGTTCTTTATAAATATTACTGCTGTACAGCGTGAAAACAAAAAAGAATTAACTACTTATCAACATAAATATGCTACACGCCGGAATCATAGTATCATCATACCAATAATGATCAAATCAGTTGGGCAGAAATCCTACCGAAGATGCGAATCAAATCTCAAAAAGTTTATAACAAAGATTAAATCATTTGTCAAGAATATACCACAAGCAGAGATATATAGACAAATACTTACTTCCACGATTGTGGATACATATTGTGTATTAATTTGTTTGTAGTTTGAAACCCTTATGATTAAAATTACTATATCCATTGATTGTTTAATTTATTTATATTATGTTCAAATGTGTCCAGTTCAAAATTATGTTTTTATCCATACGTAGTACCCATTCAATACATTAGTTTATTTTCATTTTTTTTATCGACCTTTTTTGGGTAATTGTTACCTTCCACAATCTGAAAAAATATAAAAATTATAATGGAGAACTTTATACAAGTGTAGAAGGGCAAACTTTTTAGTTTACCACTATAGGTTACTGCGTAAATAATCAAAGTATTTTTCACAAAGAAAAATCTTCTATTTATCAGTAACTTGTCGTATTTAACAATTTTGCCTATCAAAAAAATTATTAAGAAATAATACTTATCTTTTACGTTTTGGAGGCCAAAATCTGCCTCCGTCTTCAGATAAAAAATTCGAATATATACACAGTTATTCCTTTTTTGATAGCTTATTTCTTTACTTCTTCGACAGATGTCAAAGAAGTTTTGAAATATGAAATTATGTCAATGTTGCTGATTGACAACTGAAACATTCGATGTAATACAAGGTACTCTCCGATATCAATTTGTTGCCATTTCGCCACTATCCAAAGTTTTCTTCAAGATGGGTAGCCAAGTACGGTCTATTTCTAAGGAGCTATTCGAGATACAATTCTTTCCAGACATGAGAATATACGCTGATTCTTTTAGCTTACGTCTCTTAGAATGAGGCTCATCAGTAATCTTTCTTGTCCTATTCCATTCCACCCGATGTTCACCGTCTGATTTTAAAATGTGTTCTGATTATTTTGATCCTGTCAATTGTCTATTTTTTATATAATCTCGATGTTCATTCTCACGCACTTTCAAAGGAATAACTGCGTATATATTCGAATTTTTTATCCATTTCTGAAGACGGAGGCAGATTTTGGTCTCCGAAACGTAAAAGATAAGTATTATTTCTTAATAATTTTTTTGATAGGCGAAATTGTTAAATACAACAGGTTACTGATAAATAGAAGATTTTTCTTTGTAAAAAATACTTTGATTTTTTACGCAGTAACTTATCGGGGTAAACTTAAAAGTTTGCCCTTCTTTGTATAAAGTTCTCCATTATAATTTTTATATTTTTTCATATTGTGGAAGGTAACAATTACCCAAAAAAGGTCGATAAAAAAACTGATTTTTTACTCCACAAAAAATGACTTTCGTTGAATATTCATTTTTATCTCTTGATTTTCTGTTCAAATATGTCCAGTTTTAACTTATATCTATATCTTATCTATATCTATTGGTTTTATTTATTTATATTCTTTTCAAATGTAGCTATTTGAAATTTATATCTTAGTACTAAGTTTGATGTATGAGTCTCATTCAATGTCAGATTCAATATTTTCATTCCTTACACACAGGCAGATTATTTTGCCTCGTAAGATGTATTTTATTTGTCTACTGTTCATTTCTATATCTACATGTATATTTACTGCAAACAATTTTAAGAAAGTGAATAAATACATTTTTTTTTTTCACTGTAGTGTGTGCTGGTCAAGCCCTATCCCCCGAAGTCCCGATACATTCGGGAGGGCACGCCAGCATTATCAACCAATGACCACTCCCCACGCCGTAGGGTAAGTGATCATTGGGTCCGAAAATCATGTGCCCTGAGCAAGCGCAGTGAGCCAAGAATGACAGCCTTCTGCGGCAAGCCGGTATGATTTTAAGATTCGAGAGTAGAGAGAACATCATTCCACCAAGGACTTCAATAATCAGAACAACCATCTTGACAGAGTGATCTGGATAGAGTCTGCGGAGTTCGAAGAGAAAATCTCGATATTTTATCCGTTTTTCCTCCACTTTTCTGACGACATTCTTCTCGCCAGGATCTGAAAACTCCACGACAAATATCGTTTTGCTCTGGTGGTCGAGAAGGACCACCACATCATCTTATTAGCTTGTATGAGCTTGAGGGTAGGGAACGAATGGTTCCAATAAATTCGGCACTTCTCGTTCCCAACAACGGATTCAATATCCCCCGGAGCGTAGGGCATCACCGGTCTCGTCAATACCGTAAGAGTGCCGTAGATGGTAATATAGCACTCTAAGGGCCGTGTTATGTAGATGGATATAGGCTGAGACCGCATATGCTGGACATGCAGATTGCAAGTGTATTAGGGTCTCAGGCGCCTCGCGGCAGGCCCTGCACCTTGTGTCAGGAACCTTTAAACCCATCACGCGACTGCGGTAGACTAAGGTGTTGAAGACACCATCCAGGCAAGCCATGATGAACCCCTCAGTTTCCGACTTCAGCCCACTCGACCTGAGAAAAGCGAAGGTCAGGCGCTTTGATAAGCCAAGGTCTCCAATGTTATTGAAGAAGAACCCATGCATTGGCTTATCCTTGTGTTTCTGCAGAAGTAAGGTGATCTCTGCGGCTTTTATCTGAGCTTTTTGTTGAACAGGTTCCAACTCGGTGACAGAGTTGTGGTCACCTCGTTCAGTGTCGAAAACTATACCGAGTTCATCAGCTGCTCGTGCAGCTGCCCTAAAGAGAAATTCTCCAATTAATTCCTGATATCTCATGGTCACGGACCATGCAGAGAAGGGGATCCGAACTCCTGACGACCAGCACCATTATTATGATTATTATTACCACCCTCAATTAGACCAAGTACGAAAATCGTGAGAAGAATTAAATTTTGTCGAATTCTGTCATGTTTTTGCTTCATAAATTTCAAACTTTACACTGCCTAAAATTCATATCGACCCATGTAAAATCGAAAAATAATTGCTCCGCTAGTTTCGTACACGATAATGAACCAAATTCACAAATTCGCGTTTTATATGCAAATGTTTCATAAATGAGATGTTCAGTGGAAGCGATGAATAGTAAGTAGGTAATATTGAATAGTAAGTAGTATTGCCAAGCTGTTAAACATTTTATACAGCGAATTAACTTGTAACACCATGGGAGGTAATGTTGCCGTTGGAGAGAATTACGATGACTTTTGAAAGGAAAGTTTCGGATGTACCAATTAGGTACATCAACTCACATTGAAGTATAATTGAAAATGGAATGAAATGTATAATATGAAAGGGGTATCTTTCAGAAGAAATAAGTTTTTGGGAAACAAAACTTTTTGGCTTTCTGCTTGCCATCTTTATACAAAAATTTAGGAAACTTCGGAAGGGAAGAAGAAAGTAGGTAAATTCAAAATGAACTATTTTTAAATATTTGTACCTAGATCACGCATAGAAGTTACTTTCAGGTAGAAACTGGAAAAAAAAATAAGTTTCGAAACATCTAGTTTCATATACACATTGAATTACACGGAAGAATAATCTACACGCTAAAAACGCTATACAATATAGAATATGAAAGAATTATGATACAAAATATCACTTACATGGAACACTGTCATCCTAAGTGGTGGACTTCGAAGTTTCGGAATGAGACACTTGTCTTATTTCTTATCTGGAAGTGCTAAAATTCTGGAGTTGATGTTTAATGATGACTCAAGATTGAATTGTGACTTATTCTTCTCTAATTTTGCTCATGAAAAAAATACAGAAAATTTGTAATTTTTTTTTGTAATCGCTCGAGATGGATCTTTCCTAATCGCTAACTACGAGAAATTATCCTTGTTTCATTTTCATTGGCCATTCCTGTATATTCCAGAGAATGAGAACTATACACTATCAGACCTTAAAAATCTATTGTACTATTGTACTATAGAAATTAAGCTGGAAATCCTGTACACGAATCAGTGGATGTAACCGTCTTCAAAATGCAAATTCGAGGTTGGCCTCTGGTACCGGTACAAACGGAAAGGTTTCGAGAATATTCCTTTCGAATCCAGGGTAACTCGGGTGCCCCGCCATAGTTCACCCACGTCGGCCTTTTACGACTTTCCCAAAATTTGGAATTCATTATCAAAACCGGAAGTGAATGCGGATATATTAATATTCGGAATTATCGTGGCTCAGGAAAGCGGTAAGTGATTCGTGACGCAGATTCTAGATTTCGGCGGGAATGTTGGGTATTAGGCTAATGGAAGGATCGCCACAAACTCAACGGGTTATAATCCCGTTCATTCGGCAAAGGAACGTTGCAGATGTTACAGATTTTACGTCATTGATTTCGTAGATCAGTAATTTAGGCAAACTGTTATTTAATTTCTAATGAGCAATAAACTTTCCAAAAGTTCCTTAAAATGTATCGAAACAATAATTACCAGTAGTTAATTTCCTCTTTCTTGCAGATACAAAGCCCATGCTAAATTTTAGAGGGTCATATGAAGTAAAAATGAGTTTTAACTTTATGATTATAACGTAAGATAGGTTAAGGTCAGTGGTTGATTTTACGGATTACTATATGACAAAATAAATGACCACACTTCTTCCAATTTATGGTCAGTTTCGTTGGCCTACTGAGGAAGATATTCAGAAGCTTGTGACTAAATTTCGAACCCGGTTTACATTATTGGACATTAAACCATCAACACGCATACGTAGAGTAAGGACCGAAGAAAATATTGCGGCTGTATCCGCCAGTGTTCGTGATGACCATGAAATGTCGATTCGCCATCGTTCACAGCAATTGGGCCTCTGTTACTCCACTACGTGGTTGAATGGATACGTTAACAATTGCCGCATCTGGAGTGAAGACCAGCCACAAGCATTGCAAGCGCTACCGATGCATCCCGAAAAAGTCACTGTTTGGTGTGGATTATCGGTCGGTGGCATCTTCGGCCGTACTTCTTAAAAGATGACAATGGCCGGAATGTTACTGTGAATGGCGAATACTGTGAATGATTGATGACTTTTTGTTGCCCAAAATGGAAGAATTGGACATGCCTGACATGTGATGTCAACAAGACGTTGCCACATGCCACACGGCACGCGAAACAATGGCCTAATTAAGAGCCGCCTTCGGTGAACAGTTTATCTCACGTTTGGAGCCCGTCAATTGGCCGCCTAGATCGTGTGATTTAACGCCCTTGGATTATTTCTTGTGTGTATATAGGGATAAACCAGCAACGGTTTATCCGTTGCTGACGCTCTGGAAGCCAATATTGAAGCATTCATATGTGAAATACCAGTCGATATGTTAGAGAGAGTGTGCCAAAATTGGACCTTGCGCATGGGCCGCGAACAACATTTGCATGAAATCATCTTCAAACATTGAATTATATTGATCTTTCTATCGATTCCTATTAAAAAATCACCATTATTCATACTTATTTTGTTACTGCCTTCACATACAAATATAAAATTAGCTTTTAAAGCAACTTATGTGTTTTTTCCCGTGTTTATTCACCAATCATCCTAATCTTAATGAACGATTGTGTTTTTAAACGAAAATTTTTCATGTCTCTATATGTTGTTTAGTGTGAATACACCTTTGTATTATTTTTTAATTATTATTATTTCGTACTTATGAGTATAGATGTCGTAGTTAGTGTTGAAATCGTAATTGTCTTCTTCAGATCAAAAACTTCTTTCATTTGTGACTTGTTGTTCTCAAAATGTCTACCTAAAGAGTTACTAGTCTTATATGCTAAGTTAATATTTTGTTCATTTGGTGATATTTTTAATTTATCTGATGTTTTTCCAGTATATGTTAGTGCTTGGAAGGTGCCACGACATTGGTATATTAATGTTACATTTTTCCTCGTGGGTTAACCAATAATTGACCTCCCTGAACAATGATCAAACTTAATTTTATTCCACTTTCAATAAAACAAAAAACTTTAACTTGAACTTCATTTATTTCCAAAGGTCTATCGCCTTATTAGATCGCTCCGCGTACCGCACTGTAACCTCCACTTGACTGTCTCGATGGGCGAGTGGATATCGCTTATATTTGGCAATCGGAGGCGCTGGAACATTCTTCTAAATTCTATCGAAGCCGGTAGCATTATTCTCGCTACGTCTAGAACGGCAGCGATCATCGAACATTATCGCGCTTTTAACTACGTCACAATTGGTTTATGGCTACCAGCGGCGGCCGGCGTTATTTTCTTTGGTGCATGATTTACAATACTAATGAATCTATGGATGATGTGTTATTCATTAACTTTCAAGTAAAGGGTCAGTGAATTCACCATTTTACCATAATTGATTTTTTCAAATAATCACATAATCAGCTGTACCCTGACGTCTTCTAAACCTTCGAGAAATCAAAGTGTATCGAAGTAATGGTGCCGAAATAACAAAAAAAACCAAACTTTCAATTCTCACGTTTCCAATGAAACTAACTCAGAGATTTCCTACTGAGACCTCAATAAACTTTTTCCATTACAAAACCATCACAACACGAAATCGATCTCTAGCACTGCGAAACTCTCACGAAGCAGTCGTCTGGTTATAAATGAATTTCTGCGCGAGAAAAAGAGAAAAAAGCGAAAAGTTATCAATATTAGTGTCCAAGACGGAAAAGGAGCCGAACACATTTGACGCGAATATACATCAAGAGGGAATAAGAAAACGAGGAACGCCTGCAATTTGCTCAGATATAATGATAACTGGACTTATTCCTCCGAGAGATAACTATTTATAGATCATTCGAGTGCTTTCACCTATCCCCTCTTCCCTCTCTCCGCTTCAGTGGTTTCAGCGGGAGATGACCGTTTGGCGATAGTTGGTCGTTTTTTTTCCAGAGATTTCAAATCAATTTATATTATATTAGACAATGGAAGTCCGAACTGATGAAATGAAATGATCGAAGTTATGTTGACTATTCGGACATTAAATTCCTCCCTGATTTTTCAAGCACGGATACATGTTCTGCATTTTTTGCCCGATTCGGTCTTTTAATCATGAATATTTCGAATGGAGAGAAGTCTAATTGACCAACATCAACAGAACCAGCGGACCCTTCTTCTTATCCACCGATCTGAAGAGGTTTCGTTTACCAACTCGCAAAAGTTACAGTAAAATGTGGGGCTCTATTCTCTAAAGTAATGGTTATGCGAATATCAGGAAAATGCTGTACATGTAAGGAATTGATTTACAAACATAAAAATAGTCTAGGGAACAACAACATATAGTTTTTTTATAAACTCCTGGTATATTTATATAAAATATACAGATATTGTTCTCAAGTATTACTACAATATACGGNTTCGTTATCTGATTCGACATAAAAAACGAGAATTTTTTTGTAGTGATGAATAAAATGTACAGTCTTGAATTTCGTTCCAAAAATACCAAATACCAATGTGCCTGGTTATATTTATTCAGTCGCTTACTACAAATATGCAGTGACATATGACATATGAAGAGGAGTTGGGATGCTCGAAGCTGGCCAAACTCAAAAAGCTGTTGCCAAGGCTTTTATGGCTGAGGCAAGTAGGATCAATAGATCGTGGGGAAGATACCAACATACTGGAAATGTGAGAAAGCAACATACAGAAACACAGAGTCTGTTCAGGACCGTTTTCTGCAGTTGCAAAGTATTACGAGACCGAACGCTAACTACACCTCCATCGACAAATCAATCATATAGGGTCTTCCGTAAAGCGCTTCCTAACAATTTTATTATTTGCACGTGTTGTTGAATGCTATATCCGTCTATGGTGATTTGGCAAACCTAACTGAATAAATGACAACGAATTTGACAGATGGCCGTTATCAATATTCAAAGTTTGGAAGTCCTTGTTAGAAGACTCTTTACATACTCATCATTTCGTTGTGAGCGGCTAAACTGTAAGAAAC
Source organism: Leptinotarsa decemlineata (assembly GCF_000500325.1). Classification (NCBI taxonomy): domain Eukaryota; kingdom Metazoa; phylum Arthropoda; class Insecta; order Coleoptera; family Chrysomelidae; genus Leptinotarsa; species Leptinotarsa decemlineata. The sequence continues at coordinate 117,413 of NW_019289877.1, forward strand.
CAGGCCTTCAGTCTCGTAGTCCACTCCTCTTCCCTCACAATAAGAGGAAATCGCACCTGCAGACTCGCATGAGCACAAGAATACCAAAGCTAGAAACAGCTAAAATGGAGATCTGTGCTGTTTACAGACGAATCACGGTTTGGTTTCTACCAGATTCCAGAAGGATTCGTGTGTGGATACGCCTTGGAAACGTAGAACGTCTTGCGACAGTCCAGGAGGTGTACAGCTATCAAGGGGATACAGTAATGGTTTGGGATGGTATAAGCTGTGGATAGGAACAACAAAGCTCATTTGTCTGGACGGCTTCTCAATGCCGGTACCTAGGTGCTATTTTGCAACCTATCCTGCTTCCATATGCACCGAAAACTTGGTGTTAATATCCAACTCAGGCACGATAATGCACGCCCCCACACTGCAAGGGAAGTGCTCGAATTTTTGCAAACCCACAAAATTGCAGTTTTGCCATGGCCAGCGCAGTCTCTAGATCTCAAGCCAGTTGAACATGTATGGGATTCAATCTGAAGAAGATTTTTGAGTTAGCAGAGGGCGTTCTATACAAGGCAAAAAAAATTTCAGTGTGTCCCTCAGATGGTAAGTTTTACTGCAAGTATGCCAAAGAAATGCCAAGTTGCTATCAATGACGGGGAGGCGACACCACATATTGATATGATACTCTCCACTACGACTACTGTGCTTGAAAGAGGCAAGTAATATACTAAAAAAATATTCTTGTTTTGTTCATTTATTTGTAAAAAGAAACAGTTACGTTTGCTTCTTCTACTGAAAAATACCTTATGGAACGAATATATTTTAGTTTTCATTTCTCGTTCTTGTGTAAAACGTGGGGTGACATTGCCCAGTCGAATAACAATCAACAGGTTGGGGGCAGGAACAAAATTGCAAGTGGATTGAATTTTTCATTACTTTTACTAATAGTAATAATAAGTGATGAAACTCACCTTGTTTTCGTAGAAGCTGTGTATATGTAATTTTGAAGAGCTCAAATTTTCATGGATAACATACGTTACAAATGAAACAGATTGGTGATAGCACTCATCTGGAACGACCTACAAACTATAGAATATCTCGTTGTCATTGAGGAGGTATGTTTCATTGACTGCAGCGCCTCAAACAACCTTTCAGCTATTTACTAGGGAGTCGTGAAACTGTTTTTTCAAAACTTGGCAAAAGTACCCCAGAGGACAAAGTCACCCCAATTGACAGTATTTCGAAATATTTATTTCCTTATACGTATGTATCTCTCCTTGATAGTTTTACTTTTTGATTTCTGTTACAGTTTTGATATATGGGATGTTTTTTTCCTACTTGGAATTTTGTTTACGAGATGGAGTTGTTACTAGTTAACAATCTTTCACTCAGACGAAAGTTTCATATATATAGCGGTGCCGTGTTGAAATTAATCGAGTCCCAGACACTTTGCTGTCTGGGTAGGACCTTTCCTGTACTGACGAGAGGTAATACCTCGAAACCGCGGTCTGCGAGTGATCTACTTGAATAATTTCAGCATGGTCCTGCTGCTGGATGAACGAGAAACATATGTGAGGAATCTTGCATAAATGTCTGTCGGATATAATTCAATATTCAGCGTGGTATTAGCCAGGGAAGTAGTTGTTTTTCGACAGACGTTTACCACACCCTATTGTGTAGGTAGTTGTGAGAGTTTAAAATTTCGAAAAATAACTTGTTCCTCATATTTTGGCAAATAAAAAATTCTACAAAACTCTGAAACATTGAATAAAGCTTCTAAAGATTAAATGGATTATTATTTTAGATTTATCAATATGAAATAAACCAAAATTCCTACAGGTTGTTATATAATATCTTCCCCATCATCAACACTTGATGAATGTCGTCTTATAATGGGCGATGGAGCCAAAAATATATCAGGCAATATATATTTCAAAGAAGACGTTCGCTCAACACACTCTATAACCCCAAATGGTTATTATCACTATCTGGATTGGTAATAAAAGTGTCAGCCTTTCCCTATACAAACATCGTCAATACTGCAACGCATCTGCGACGAGTAAACATTATATTTGTGGTTGGGGCCAAGAAAAAGCACTGCCAAGCTTTCCGTAGATACTGGTTGCCCTACAGGGGAAATATAGTGGAGCAGACTGTGAAAAGTTAGAAAAAAATATAGAGTGAAACTTTTATATAAATAGGATTTTCTGGTCGAAAATATTATTACTCGTTTCATACATAAGTAATATCAAATTATAAAATTTCATTAATTTTTCTTACATTTTGAGTAAACTTTTTATTGGTTATTATCAATAAAAACGTTATTTTTGAAAGTTGTTTGAATTTTGAAATGTATTGTGGAGATTGTACATAGGTAACAATATTCAAAATTCGGGACTTCTACACATGTATAAACAGGAACACATCTAAGTGTGGGTATTTTGTACTTATTCAACTTTTTCGTACAGCCATACTTGCATATATTCAAACTAGGTTGGGTTAGGTCCAAAGTGAGTGGGTCTATTCGACCTTCCACCGCAACCCGCAAGGGTTCATTGTGGCTCACATATTTTCACACTCCCAATAAACCCAGCTTCTTAACGAAGCCGATTAGTTTGTATGATGAGTTGTCTTTCAGGTCAGATGGTAAGAGTACGGCTCTGCCGAACTCTAAAAACATGATTCGGGGCAGGCACAAAGTATGTGCTCTGCAGTTTCATCATTTTCCAAATAGAGGCGACATACACTGTCTTCCGGTAGTCCAAGTCTCTGCATATGATGTTCATATGACAGTGACCTGTATGAAGGCCTGTTAGACATCGTAGTTCATCCCTATTGTAGTCCAACAATTGTTTGGCATCAAGCTTCGAAGGGTGGATAAACGCCTTGGATTGAGCCAATCCTGGAAGATTCTGCCAGAAGTCCATAAATATTCTTGCCATCCAGGTGTTCAATGTTTGTTTGGTAAAGCCTAAAGCGATGCCAATGGCCAGGAATCCAGACCAGAGACAATCTGTTAAGTCTTCCTATCGAGGAGAGTCGGTTTTGGCAATTTGCTACCAATTTAGACGTTGCTCGGTAGGAGCCAAGAGCTTCCAACGCCGCTTGACTGTTCGAAAATATTTTTATTGACTTGTTGATGACGTTGGATTCTTCCAATCTCTCCACACACAATTCAATAGCTAAGTTTCCGCTTGAAATATAGGCGCATAGGTTCCTAGGCAGGTTGATAACTCTGTCCTAGGCCTGCGAATGAAAACACATGCACCAGAACCGGAAGGTGTTTTTGATTCATCTGTGAACCAAAAACTATCTGCTCTAAATATTTCCTTCTCCCGGAGGATTCGGTCGGTCCTCTCTACTCGGGAACGGTACTTATAAGGCAGTTCGTAGTTGACAGTTGGAGGCATAAAGTCAGTGGTGTATACATATACGGTATCAAAAGTTTAAAAATTTTAAAATGTCAAGTACTGATAGGGCTGAAGAAACTGCTAATTTGTGTCCACTCCAGCTAAAAAAAATTCTATACCCCAGCCGCATATTTTTCAGATACCGTGGTCACTCTCTGCTCCACTGTGTTCCTTCATTGGCGCGATCCTTTAATAATCTTCGCATCTGATAGTTGATGGCCCCGGTCGGAAAAATATCTTTCGCTACAGAATTTCTCCTCTTTTCCCACTATTCAGCCTGTTTAATAAATGACTTTCTCAGAGAGACCTTTTTCCTTTTTTCCGGTTTTATGTGAGCGAGCTGAATTGGCAAGATTGTTCCTTAAATGCCCCAAATTAACTAGGAGATACGATTATTCGACAAGCAACACTGCGGGAGAAATCATTTTTCATTTACGTTGACAGAGGATGGCTTGAATATTTTTTATATAAAAGAAACGGTGAACGAAGAAAATTTCACTCGTTAATGAATTTCATTCATTAATAGCAAATAATGTGCAGTAGGTACTATATGACAACTTCCTTTGTAGCCTGGTAACTTTACTGTTGCGCCTATGAATTCTTTTACAAATATCTTTCAGAGAGGGATTTTTGGACATTTGGAAAAATATGCTCCTTTTATGAAACCAACACTCTTACTAAGAATATTTTTTCCATAAATTCTGCAAACATGAAATCGATTGTAGAAGTAGCGGAATTCTCCACTTATGTCTGTAGCCATACGATTTTGTCAAAATCACATTTATTTCTAATTTAATTCAACGTGTTAGGAATCACACGTTATAAGGTAAGACCTCGTTAGTTCTTAGCTCGCGCAAGTTCTCAACGTCTGAGAGTTGCCGTTCGTATGGAGGCGACAGCTGATTAACGGAAAAACAGATTTTAAACAGAATGTTTTTAAACAGGAGGCCCTTGTGAATGAGTCATTTTGTTTCATAAACAATTAAAAATGAAGTTTTGAGTGAACAAAATGTTTTCTGACGAAAAATTAAAATGTTACATGTAAATCCTGAAGTAATCGAGTTTTGGACTTTTGGGTGGCCTCATGAAAATAAATGGTGCCAAATTTTGAGAAAATCTGAATATAGGTCGAATCCGATACAGGTCCTGGAATTCTGCTAGTCCAAAAAAACTATTTTCGGAAGTGTTGCGTAACTTTTTTTCGACCACCGTGTAGAATAATAATTCAATGAGACACTTTTATATTTCTTTGTGGAACAAAATTTCGGAAATATTAATTCTTGTTTCTTGAAGAGAAGATAATAAGTAACAGAAACACTGTAATTCTAATTCGTATTATCAATATTTATTTGAAAATCCGCGAGATTGCTAATATTGAAGGAATTCAATTTGTTTGAAATGCTTGGTATATTTGATTGCCTTCTTTTACAGTCAGAACACGACGATGAAGTTTTTTTTATATTGATTGTTTTCATCTGACAATTTTTGAATGGTCTAGGCTCTAGGTAATTCAAATTTTATTTGTAAGTGAATTGTCTATATATATCCTGCATCAACAAACCTCAAACGCACCGCCCATGAACGAATAACGAATAAACCATCAAACCGAAATAATAAATGCCATACGTTGCAAGGGAGCCAAGCCTCCGACCGCTTTAAAAAACACAAGCTCCGCGAGACCGATCCAACCAGCGACATACGTCCCGATTTGTAATTTTAGTTGCAGAAATTATAGCGTGAGAGGAGGCTAGCCTCCAGTTGGTCTCCGTTAGTGTACGACTGCGTTTGTTTTTTATTTAATTATTCGAAAGGGATGCCGTGATGGACCGGGACTGAAAAATATTTCAGTATATCGTTTTAGTTTTTTTTGATAATATTTGTTATTTGTGTATAAAACAGGCAGTATTTTATTATAGCAGTGCTTTTTGGTAATATTTTATTAAATTTACCTTCAGCATTAGAAATGGTTCGTTATTTGCTTCCGTAATGAATTTGTTGATCTACTCGCGGTTGAATACTTAAGAGTTTTTTTCTATCTAAGTACGGTGCCTGTGTGGAAGAAACGATTCAGGTTGCATTTGAATCGCTGGAGATTGAATTCATTTGGAAAAACGTTCTCAGGAAGTTCGTTCCACAAATGAAAGAGTTCTTAAACAGTGATGTTTAAGGTGTACAGACTTGAACCTCAAAATGATGAGCAGACACAGTCCGTTGCGTCTTTCTGATATGTATCGCTCTTGGTGGAATCAAATGTGCCAAGTCACTTGAACACCTCCCGTGAAAGTATCTATGAAAGAGAGACAAATCCTCAACCTTTCTTCGATGTTCCAGACTATCAAGGTTGCAAGTGATTTTCGCGTCTCCAATCAGGCGGATGGCAATTTTCTGGATGGAATCCAGCAAGCTTCAGGGTATGCTAGGGAAAGGAGCTCCATACATGATAACAATAATCCAAAAAAGGTCTGATCTGAGCTATATGAAGTTTCAGAAGTTCGGAACAGTGTTTGGGAAAGTGGCCAAGTTTACATTATCCTTGACCGAAACAGCATTTTCCAGCATAGAGTACATGCTATGAGTACAAGGAGGGGGATTTGACATTTGCAGATTTTTGCGCCAAATAAGCGAAAATTACATCTCCTATATCAGTTTTGCATTTCTTCATACCCTTCCATATCGAGAACGAATAATAAACGTTTTCTTACCTGGACATTCAGGCAATAATTATGCAGTAGTAGCAGCTGTTCTATTAAAAATTTTGCAAGTCATATTTTCAAACTCACTATCGCTACTATTGCTTTCCATAGTTTATTGCGATAATTGCAAACAAAAACCATGGAAATTTTCTAAAATCAACATGTCAAATTCACCGGCGTGAATACAGTTTCAGCGTCACACCTTGTCGCTACGTCTAATTCCACTGGTGCAGCTACTATAATTGCAGAAAAATAAAAATTTCAGAAATACTCCACTTTGCTAGATTCCCACTGTTTCTTTCCTGTTGCTATTGAAACCTTTGGTGTTTTTGGATCTCATGCTTCTGAATTGTTGAAAGAAATTGGTAGAAGAATTATGAATTCTACCACAGGATACTCCAATTTAAAAAATTTACCTCGTTCTACAGAAAGACATTTTAAATCTAAGGAGCATATATTTTCGTCTTGTTGATTAAAATTGTTTAGCAAACAAAATATAGCAACAGCTATATTTAATTATCCAAAATTAAAAAATACACCTTTCAGAATTCGGGACCCTCGCAGACTACATTGAACTTGAATGACCGCCGATTAAAAGTAGTTTGCGGGTACCTCCCTCTTATCCCATCCTTCCTTTCCTTTCCCGGCAAGACACCACTCTCGCCTCTCCGTTGTTCTTGCCGGATAATAAAATTTACTTTCAGACCTGTTTTTTTAAACATAATGAAGTACTTGTGCTTATAAAATATTTGTAGCAATTTTTAACAAAACTGTTATATTAGAAGATAAAAGTATTATTTATTGACTGAGAAGAGTTCATTTATATTAAATAACTCAAAGACAACCCTTTTTCCTGGTTTTTGGTCAGTTTTATACGTATAATTTTCGGCAATACACAATTTTTGTTTGCATTTATGCAAATATTACGTATTTTGCTTTAAATAGGTGCGGTACCCCAAAACATTTTCTGTGTGTGTATGTATGTATAGTCTTCAATACTTTAGCCTCCCCTGTTCTCCAATGCACGAGCCGTCACTGAAAGATAGATATCGCCTATACACCAGCAGGTTTTCTTGCCCAATTGCAACAAATGTTGAGATCTGGTATTTTCACAAGCAACACAGTCTACACGCACTGGATATGAAGCAAATTATATTGATACTTTTATATCCTACAATCGTAATATTTTATCAAATTTACCTTCAGCATTAGAATTGTTTCGTTATTTGCTTCCGTAATGAATTTGTTAATCTACTCGCGGTTAAATACTTAAGAGTTTTTTTTCTTTCTAAGTGCGGTGCCTGTGTGGAAGTAACGATTCAGGTTGTATTTCAATCGCTGGAGATTAAATTCATTTGGAAAAACGTTCTCAGAAAGTTTGTTCCACAAATGAAAGAGTTCTTAAACAGTGAAGTTTGAGGTGTACTGAGTTGAACCTCAAAACTTTGAGCAGCCACAGTCTGTCGCGTATTTCTGATATGTATCGCTCTTGGTGGAATCAAATGTGCCAAGTCACTTGAACACCTCCCGTGAAAGTATCTATGAAAGAGAGACAAATCCCCAACCTTTCTTCGATGTTCCAGACTATCAAGGTTGCAAGTGATGTTCGCGTCTCCAATCAGGCGGATGGCTCTTTTCTTGATGGAATCCAGCAGCTTCAGGGTATGCTTAGGAAAGGAGCTCCATACATGAGAACAATAATCCAAAGGTCTGATCTGAGCTATATGAAGCTTCAAAAGTTGCTGAGGTGTGTACAGTTTTCTGGTTCGGAACAGTGGCCAAGTTTACATTATTCTTCACTGAAACAGCATTTTCCAACATAGAGTACATGCTATGAGTACAAGGAGGAGGATTTGACGTTTGCAGATTTTTGCGCCAAATAAGCGAAAATTACATCTCCTATATCAGTTTTGCATTCCTTCATACCCTTTCATTTCGAGAACGAATAATAAACGTTTTCTTACCTGGACTTTCAGGCAATAATTAATTATGCAGTAGTAGCAGCTGTTCTATTGAAAATTTCGCAAGTCACATTTTCAATCTCACTATCGCTATTGCTTTCCATAGTTCATTGCGATAATTGCAAACAAAAACCATGGAAATTTTTTAAAATCAACATGTCAAATTCACCGGCGTGAATACAGTTTCAGCGTCACACTTTGTCGCTACGTCTAATTCCACTGGTGCAGCTACTATGATTGCAGAAAAATCAAAATTTCGGAAATACTCCACTTTGCTAGATTCCCACTGTTTCTTTCCTGTTGCTATTGAAACCTTTGGTGTTTTTGGATCTCATGCTTCTGAATTGTTGAAAGAAATTGGTAGAAGAATTATGAATTCTACCAAAGACAATCGAGCCTATTCATTTTTAATTCAAAGAATCAGTATCGCCATTCAAAGGGGTAATGCCACATCGATATTGGGTACTCTTCCGTCTACTCAAAAATTAGATGAAATATTCCTGAGCCCACAAATCAAATCAAAATTTCCTATGAACAACGCGAAATGAAGTAAGCAGATTGATCATTGCCCAATTGTCTCAGAAGATGCAGAGGAAAATAAACAAGTTCTGGAATTATCTTTCTTTCACAATTTCGAAAAAACCACCATGAGTATATCTGATTCAGTTTCAAGAAATTCAACTTCAAATTCAAATCATTGCATCCGTGATTACTGGAATGAAAACAGCGGTGGCGAACGTATCACCAACAGCTACATCACACCTGTTTCATGAACAGTGTAATCCAATGTTTATCAAATACGAGATGGTTACTGGAATATTTGGAAGAGGATGAGTACATGAAAGAGATCAATACTAATATTTCTAGTACGGAGGGTGCTCCGTACTAGAAGTTATCAAGGAATTGTGGTCAGAAGATTCATCTGATAGAGCAGTTAACACAGTCTCCTTAAAAAAACAGATTCAGAGGTTTGCCCCTCGATTCATGGGCCATGCGCATCAAGACGCCCATGAGTTCCTTCGTTATCTTTTAGAAATTTCACATGAAGACTTCAATAGAATTATTGAGAATCCTAAACCGACCTAACGGAGTTTACCGAAAAATTGAGAGAGAGCGGAAAAGCGCAAGAGTCATGGCTGATTTATTTGAGTACATTTAACTCTAAGATTGTAGATAATTTCGTTGGTCAATTAAAATCCACGATGAAGTGTACACATTGTGGACACTCATCTGTAACCTTCAATCCTTTCTGGGATTTGTCATTCTCCATACCACAAAGAAATGGCCAATTGAGTTTATCACAGTGCGTGCATTTCTTCACAAGAGAGGAAACTTTGGATGGACATGAAAAACCGACGTGTTCATGTTGCAAGGAAAGAAGAAAATGCACAAAGAATCTATCGATCCATAAGTTTCCCCGTATTTAAGTCATTCATTTTAAAAGATTTTCTCAAACAGAAAGATTTAGAGGCAAGTTAAATGTTGTCATCAAATTTCCTCTAGATGGATTACACATGAACAATTATGCAGCAGAAAATGTGACTCCTTGTCGTTACAATCTATATGCACTTTCGAATCACACTGGATCTACCTACAGCGGACATTATACAGCATTCTGCAGACATCCTTATACTGGCACGTGGTACGAATACAATTATTCACACGTGTCACCAATTTCACCAAAATCGCTTGTGAGTGGAGATGCATACATCCTCTTTTATGAAAAGGAGGAAACAAGTGCGTACCTTTGAGCGTTTTGAAATGTTATTTTTGTACTGTTGATTTTAATGTTATAATGAATCAAATATTTTTACTGATATGGTAATGATGGACTGCATTTATCGAGAGCTACCAAGATTTCCATATTTACAATGACAATAACGATGTGATTCTTCCCGAACTATGCAGGAAAATGTTACTTTTTTGAAGAATAAGCGTCCGGAAAATGGGTACTTTCCAGACCGTTGCCAAAAAAAGAGATATGCCTGCTTTCGTTTGAGGTGTTCTTTGGGTTGAGAATGAAAATGATTTCTGAAACGTTAACCATTTGAAACTCTTAAGATTGGGGTTTTCAAGCGAAGAGTTAAACGGCTGCTTCACGACAGTAACTGGGTTGAAAGTGATACTGTCAAACTACCCTTCTGTTAAAGGCATGCAGGGAGCCGTTCTGACACACCTTGGATTTAGGGTTATGCCAATTACTCAGACTTTATCTTTGAAGAAGGATTCATTTGAAATTCTGAATGTGTCATTACAATTCAACAATCTAAGAAATTGGGATAAATGTTTCGACTGACAAAGACGAACGCAAGTTCGATGAGGCTATTATCTATAACAAAAAAAAAATTGTCGATACTCTTTCAATGGGGAATGTTCCTCCTGACGAAAATCAAGTAGTTTTCATAAAAAAGCTCTGAAACAACGCATTCCAAACTTATCATTTCAACCTTTTTCTTTAAAAAATTATTTAAATACTTAAACAAGAGGAATGATATAATGCATTCAACATTTAAAAGGATTCGTTTCTATTTCATCATTTGGCAACATTGGTTATAGCTAATAAAGGACAATGAATCTGTTAACTGTATGAGACAAACAAAGATGACATATTTCAGAGGCGTGCTGTTCTTTTTACTTATGTTCCGAGTTCCGAGACATTCTCTGACATATGATATTTTCTGCACCTAACCTATCTTCCTCTATATAAATAAATAACAAAACAACTGTTTATGTGGCTTGTGGAGGCGGTATTGAACTATAATTTATATTTTGCCTCAATTGTTGATTTATGAAGATAATTTTCCTTTTTTAAAGTAGAATATCTAGGTATGTATAAATTATTTCAACTTGATATAGGCGCTGTTGCCAATATGTGAATTAGAAACAAATCCCTTTAAAAATTAAAACCCAACATTTGAAACATCAATTTGAATACATCAAAGTGAATTTGAAAAACTCATGAATTAAACTCAACTTTATTCGATAAAAACATGCATTTGCTGTAATAACCCAAATTGAGGAACATTTCCCATTATTATTGTAATACTGATCCTCTATACATTCCTCTTTTCTGTTTCGAAAACTTGTGAATAACAAGTAACGATTTTTCACGGCTATTTTCCAACCACTACGTCTCTGTCTGGTTACCAGAGAAAATGAATTCCCACTTTGCTTACATATTTGAATTTCTGTTTTTATATCTCGGAATGAGGTATGTATGAATCGAGTTCAAAAAAGAGAAAATAAATAAAGATATTTCTGGAATGCGGGTTGGCGTCAACCGAATTGAAATTTTAGACGCCTCCGGAGACTTTTAATTTAATTTGTGGATTTTTGTATTCCAATAATTTGTTGAGTTTCTATAGAATAAATATTCAAATTATCAGAACACATAACACCGTCATTGATAAATGCTCCGCAACAAAAAAAAAAACATGTTTCTCACTTTCTCCATTAGTCAATTAATTGATGAAATAGCTTGATTCCTCAATAAGGCACAATGATTACATGAATAGATAGATAGATAGATATATATTTATTGATCATACACCAATTTACATTGGATTGATAAGTCGAAAACAAAACACAAAAAACACGTTAAAGACACTTTCAAACCAAGCAATAGGTACTGAAAGTAGGTAGAACACATTACACTGTTTATTGACAGTCCAAAATTAATTCTGAAATACTATAAAATGCCCCCTAGATAACAGATAACATTTCAATTTTGTTTTGAATCTGAACAGGCTGATTCTTCAAGTCATCATGTAGCATGTTAAAAAAGTTTGACGCAGCATATTTTGGTGATAGTGGTGGACATTCGCATTTTCAATAAAATGGTTTTTATGAATGTATAAATTAATAATTTATACAAATTCTTGATAAACATTCGAATGTGTTTAAAATATAACTGACCGGTATATGCTTAGTATCCAAAAGAGAAAAATGACAATGAATTCATGTCATGGAATTCAGTTTAAAATACGTCTGTCCATGGTGAAACTATGGAACAATTAGAACAGTTCTAGTGCGAGTGTGATGAGAGACATCTACTGTTGAAGTATGCATAACAATGAGAACACACAATACCCAATTTGCTTTAGTGAGTAATTAAGCTATTCAAACTTAGTGACTTGTCTGATTATACTGAAATGTATTATTTTTATAAATTTCACATCTTTTTTGACACGGTCTACCTCAACAGTAGCAAGTTTTAAATTTGTTTTGTGAATTTCAAAATGTTAGTATTACCATTAGACCCTTTTGTAGCTTTTTCCTGAAGATGATAATAAGCTTTATCGAAATATTGGAATAACTTGTGTTATAAGAGTACTATACTTCCGCTCTTCTGTTCAGCCAAATATACTTTCCAAGTTTTGTTCTTAACTGGTCAGCAAAGACTGATCTCATTATTGTTATCTCGAAAACGGTAAGACCAACAAAGTGGTTATTTTTTAAATATTTGTCAAAAACTATACTTGTTGAATTTCGTTTTTTGGCTCTCCATTTTGCATATCATAAAAAAAACAGATAAACTTTCAATACTGTTTCATATTTGTTATAAAAAAACTCTGTTTCAAAATCTGTTTTTCCGTTAATCAGCTGCCGCCCCCATACGAACGACAACTCTCAGAAGTTGAGAAACTTGTGCGAGCTAAGGACTAACGAGGTCTTACCTTTCACTTTTTACCTTTGCAATGGGACGTTTCGTTCATTGAATTTCATCATCATTTTTTTTAATGAGGACTTGTGTTGTAATATATAGTGACTACAAAAATTGATGAAAAAACTAGGTCCGTATTCAGAAAAATAATGTCGATGATGAAATCTAATCAACGAAACGTCGCACTGTAAATTGCTTTACAGCAAATTATAAAAAATATAGAACAGTATTGAAAGTTCCTCTACCTTTTTTCATGTCATTCAAAAATGAGGCGGTAGAGCCAAAAAACGAAATTTCACAATTTTAGTTTTTGTCGAATATTCCAAAAATAACCAGTGATATTCTCGATCTGAACTTCGAACTTCAAATTACTATCACCTTTCTCTTCAGTTCTCACATCAGACTGGCTGTGAGTTTCGACAGTTTATTCATTACGCAAATATGTTAACAAAAGTGTGCCGTGTCCGGCACACCGTTTCTGAAGAATGAGATCAAGCTCTTCAGGAAGAGTGACCCCCGACTTTTACTAAAAGCGTTAATTCCGATACCCAACTATTTTGATACGTTCCATTTATTTTACCAAAATTCAATCTATTCGATGTGTGGTGTGAACTCTGAATGCGACGAGAGTACTTTCCATGAAAATATTGTTCGTGATATTTCAGTCTCTAGTGAGGAGAATAGGTTTTTGGATATGATTTGGAAGACTTGTTGTAGGTATAGTACTCGCCAACTGAGATGATATTTCGATGTGCATTTAAAACTAAATAGCTATTGGTCACACAATATGACTCAAATGGGCGGAGTCGTTCAACACAGAACGATTTTACGTTTCAACGCTAACTCATCTTATCTGGCGCGTACTATATCTTGGTGGTGATGCTTGATGTGAATTGTTACTAGATTAGAAAATAAAAGCACCTAAAGGTTGGCTTTCGACCGCAGTAGGTCAATCTTGCTGAAGTGCCTATCAGTAGATTGAGGACCGCTCCTGGAGAAGCGGGGGTGGATGGACGAAATGGGATGTTCTGCACACAGTGACCGTGTGGGAAAGATTTCATCTCAGGGCATTTAACCCGGGAGGGAGCATGGGGGGTACGGAATTATGGTTCGATTTGGGCTACATTAAACCTTACAAGTTTTTGAGAAGATGTTTCTGAATCGAAGTATTATTCAAAGTTAGTCTTTTGATGTCCAAAATATCATCCAAATTAATATCTACTAAGTTGATAGACCGTAACACAGAAAAACCAAAATAGTTCTGAACATTTGGGGACGAAGGAACAAGGAGTAGAAGATTGAACGCCGAATTGGTAATGTCTGTTAGTCCATCAATTACAGCTACTATAAAAGCTGACTGAGAGTAACGTTGAAAGAACACCATGAGGCAGGACAGTATTTAGAATAATGAGATCAGAACGAAGCTGGACGAAGAAGAATACCACAAACAAATTAGATAGAGGCTGCAACAACTAAATGTAGAGGACTGGGAAATAACAACATAACATATGAACCAGTGATGAAAAATTGGAAACCAAGAGAGACAGTCATGACTCATACAAAAGCCATAGGTCTATAAGGTCTGTTTGCACTCAGTTTAAGCTGAGTGTTTTTTCTCAAAAGCTGATACTTCAATTTTTCTTGGTTACTACCACCACAATGGGTCGTAGAAAAAAAACGGTTAAACATCTGTTAAAATCTGTTTTCCGTCAACCAGCCGCCGCCACCTACGAACCACAATTCTCAAAAGTGGAAACTTGTGCGAGCTGATGATTGAGAGGTCTTACTTTTTAACGTGTGATTCCTAGTACGGGTTGGACGATAGGAAGTGAAAATCGAATTCCCGGCCTTGCGGTTCAAACCACCGGTTCGCACAGCGGTCGAATGACTGAGTAGAGCTGACTACCCACGTCAACCCACCAGGCTACCGTCCTACGTTCAAGAAAAAAAATCAAGATCATTGTAAAATGTGCATCACAAAGTATGCTTCTACTTCTGTGGTTGGGTTCACATATTGACTGTTATAATTTCCACACACCGATCAGAATTCCACAAACACCATTATCAAACCATACCCCTATCCACTTGTTTTATTTCTGTCTGACTCTCTCAACGCCCCACTCGTACGTGAAACTTTCATTCGAAAAAGAATCCACTACAAAGACAGATTTAGACGAGTCCTTCGCTAGGAAGCTTCATAATTCCCTCAAAAATCTCTCCCTTCGCCAGACAGGCACTTTTGATGTGTGTGTCGTGTGTGTAATTTCTGTTGGAAACTCACGAATCCCACATAGCCGACGAACGACAAAACTTCTGACACTTACTTTCCTCTCGAGGGGACGACGAGGACCGCCGACCGCCCCCACAGAAAGCGAGGAAGAGGAAGGGCAGTTCGAATCCATCCGCCCATTACACAGTCCGCATACAGGGTGAAAACCTTATGAGAGTAAAGTATTAGATTAATATAGAGGTGGACACCTAAAACATTTGTAATGTATGATAGATAGTTTTTTCAATGATTTCTGAACAATTCTGTATTTTGAAACTACAAAATTCTGTAAGTCCAATTAAATATTTGAAAACTTGTATTGCTTGTTTGTCAGGTAGAATTGGAACCTCTGGTGTGAAATTAATCCGAAGAAAAAACTTGTTTGTCACATCAGAACAAAAACACTGTCTTTCGGCGCTCACAAAGTTAGTATACGACTGAGTTTCTTTGGGCGTCATCAAAAGAGGTTCAATAATAGTATTGTGTTAATTTGTAGTGAAAATTTTTCTACTTTATATGTTATTGACTACCCGGTATGTGCGTAATATTCACCCATTTCCTATTTCTAATTATTATTCAACATGATGAACAACGGACAGTTTTTGGAATGGAACCTTTATCGCTGTTCATAGATGCCATTCCAGATTTTTAGATTTTTAAACTCTCAAAGACATCTCAAAACATGCCATATTCCAGTCTCAACAATTTAAAATACTTTTTACTTATTCTGTAGGGGATCAAACCGTGTCTGAAGACTGTATCGAACTACCTACAGCGTAGGTTCTAGCAAATTGATAATTTCAGCATGATCTTCTGCCACTGAATGAACGAGAAAGATCTGCGAGACTAATCTCTGTGACGTATCTTGTGTGTATGTCAAAAATGATTCAATATCCAGCGTGGCATTAGCCGGGGAAGTAGTTGCATGTATCTCTCCTCGATACAATCTTCAGACACTTTAATCTCTGTTGGAGTATTGATACATGGAATGTTTCTTCTCCGCTTGGGGCTTTCTTCACGAGATGGAGCTGTTACTAGTTAACAATTGTTCTCATAGACGAAGGTGTATCACATGCAGTTGAGCCGCGCAGTTGAGCTGGGTCGGATCTTTCCTACACTGAAGAGAGGTAATACTTCGAAACCGGTTTTTTAGGTGCTGCTCAATGAACTAGAAGTTTCTGCGAGACTAAACTCTGTGAGGTATCTTGAATAAATGTATGAGAGATATAATTCATTATCCAGCGTGGTATTAGCCAGGGACGTAGTTGTTTTCCGGTAGGCATTCACCAGAACCTAAGGTGTGGATATTAAGGAGAGAATAAATCCTGAAGTAATCGAGTTTTGGACTTTTGGGTGGCCTCATGAAAATAAATGGTGCCAAATTTTGAGAAAATCTGAATATAGGTCGAATCCGTATGCGATTCCTGGAATTCTGCTAGTCCAAAAAAACTATTTTCGGAAGTGTTGCGTAACTTTTTTTTCGGCCACCGTGTAGAATAATAATTCAATGAGACACATTTATATTTCTTTGTGAAACAAAATTTCAAAAATTTTAATTCTATCTTGAGAAGATAGGAAGTAACAGAAACACTGTAATTCTAATTCGTATTATCAATATTTATTTGAAAATTCGCGAGATTGCTAATATTGAAGGAATTCAATTTGTTTGAAATGCTTGGTATATTTGATTGCCTTCTTTTACAGTCAGAACACGACGATAAAGTTTTTTTTAAATTGATTGTTTTCATCTGACAATTTTTGAATGGTCTAGGCTCTAGGTAATTCAAATTTTATTTGTAAGTGAATTGTCTATATATTCTTAAACAAAACTGGTAGATTTTCATCCATAGTGTCTCTTAAAATTTGTGATATTTCCACCATTACCAGCAAATAACGTCACTGAAGTTTGACGAATGCTATGGTCTTTGTAACTTTCAGATTCTTAATGCGAAATTACCAAAACTGTAGAATCAACAGGCCGAATCGAACATTTCAATTTTTGTAATTTACGAATAATCTGTTATGTGGAGTACACGATGGCCGTAAAGAGCAGCGGCGGCTCGTCAGAGGAGGCAAGGGAGGCTGAGCGTCCCCATAAAATTTGAGGCTATTCATCGCAATAAATTAAAAGATAATGACAAATAAATATGATAATTTTTTTAAATGCTTGGGTATCATTACTTTACCATTAATTTTTAATATAAATACATAATAATTAATATTTCTATAACAATACATTTCAACGTCTCCTGAATACAAATCATGAAATTATAAAACAACAACAAAAAATAATTGGCGCTCCAGGGCGACTTCATTGATTCCAGTGGCGCATTTGCTCTTTCAGCTGCAGGAAAACCCGGAAAAACCTGCGGCACCACATCATCTGAAGATCTTGATCTGCCAATGTCCTCTCCTTCATAAAAAAAATATAGGGTGTCTCCAGAGGCTCCAATAAATTCAATACATCGCCAGGCGTAATACATGACCAAGGCGTAATGATGACCAGTTTCAACGCCAGAACCTCAGTGAACAATGACTGCATGCAGATCCAGGAAATCGGTTGGTTGAAAAGATGATATATTCTTACGAAACTGCAGCTGCATGAACAGGTGTTTGAGTTTGGTGAATAAGTAGGAAACATTCTCGTTCTCGTTAAAACCTCGTTCTTGAAATTCTTCGTCATGAACAACACTTGTAAAGTGCTATTCATCTAGCAAGTGTTTCCTAAATTATCTAATCTAATTTTCTCCTCAACATTTTCAGGACAACTCCTACTGATTCGTAAGGAAAAACATGTATCACAGAATCTGCATCAGAACCATTTCTCAAGCTGCAATCGATCCTTCCAAGTGATGAAGGGTTTCGTAGACGTATCGATTCGGCTCTTGCTTCATGTACCTCTTCCACTGAAAGGGAACCAGAACCACGAGGACTGCAAGAATGACCTAAGTCCATTGACCGCACTGAAAAAGATCAATCACTTGCGATTTACCCTTGATAGGAGACTGATGAATATCCACAAATCTCGGTTTGTTTCGAAGAGATTTTAGTCTGTACTGAAATGAGGGAAATGCATGATCTCATCAAAATTATGTGAAGAAGGAATAGTTCCAAAGACCGAAGCAGCATTACCACGTTGAATAGCAATACTAATTTTTTCTATCAAAAAAGAGACAGCAGACTTCGAACTTTCGGCTAGATGGGAAACCGCGACCGTGCCAACGCAAGTGAAGTCCCATACCACAGGTTTACCGTATTGTGAGAGACATACCATTGTTTAAACCATATAAATAATTGTCCCCGCTTCACAATATTTCCGATTTGAAATAAAAAAATATCAATTTCAATAAAAATTTAAACGAGAAATTTCGTAAGATTCCATGTAATAACTTGAGTTTTTGAAAATCCAAAATTGTAAAAATATTCAAATTGTTCAAGGTGACATTACGCTCATGTGAATTCCTAATGATGAGTGATATTCTCAATCAAATTTGAAAACTTTTTTCAACAACTCTTGAAACAATAAGAGTAGTAATCTACTGATTTTCCTCATTTTCTCGTCGCTTGTCTGATCTCCGAACAAATCTTCAAATTGATATACGAAAATATATTAGGCCATTAGAATATTCGCTATCTTTCTTTGTCAGTTTCTCATTGCGCCACAATGAGTTTTTCTTCTCATTGCTTCGCGACAACGCGTTATTTCATATTTTTAAAACCCCGTACCAATATGATTTTACGTAACAGTTATTCCGTTCCCGGTAACCCTTCTACTTGATTCATACATAACCCTTTGGCAGGATCGTTAGCATTGCATGAATCCAATCTTTCACGACCATCTTCTATGCAGTTTGGCACCATTTTCCTTTCTTCTGAGGTTGGCATAGCCACACAATAACTCCTCGTTTCTTCAAATAGTTGTTGGTAATCCGTAGGCGCTTTTTTTATCTCATGGGCATTTCGTTCTCTGGTTCCCCTGACGGACTTATAGACTCTATCTTAGAAGTGAAAGGTTACATTGTTTGCATCACTCTTCCATGACACAACAATTTGCTGATTTACTATTACTAGTACCTTTGTTGAACTCATGCCAGCGTTCTGTTGATGCCAAAGTTTACTCCTGCTCAACCTCCATAGAGTTGATCCAGCCCAACCCTTGTGCACTTTGGTTGCTTGATCTGGGCTCTCCTCTCCGAAACATGGAGGCATAAAGAGTCCCACTGAGCCTGACAATTGCACCATGATTTGGAAATTAGTCGTGGGTCATGTATGGGAAGAGACGGGTTGACACGATAATGGAAGGTATGAATACCATACTTCCTGGTCACAAGGAATGTGACCAGGAAGGACTCGGCTTGAATGAAGCTGGAGTGAGAATGTAGATTGAGAGAATGGGCAGTATGTATTGGAAGATAGTGGAAGAATGATTGAATTACCGAAATCAGCTTCGGGAGCTTCAAGAAAATGAGTATCACATGCAGTATTGATGAATAAGTGAAAGTGATTAGTGGCTGTGTCATGTCTGTGAACCGAATGAGAGCAGAATTTTGAGATTCCTGAAGAAAGAAGAGAAAGGAGAGCAAAAACGAAGAAACGAATGTTGGGAACAGGAAGAAGCATAAAGAATGTAAGAATGACTTAGACAGGAAAGCGATATCATGGAATATAGAGGAAGAATGGGAAGCGTAAAGGAATAGAAGGGTGAACTGGAAGAATAGCAAAGGGAATGGTTAGTACCTAAGGCACTGTGCCATTCTGGCTGGAGGAAGCCGGAAACGGTAGAGCATATTGTGAACAAATGCCTCGATGACGATATATCCAGATAGGGCGAATGGAAGGAGAGGCTCAGGGACGGTGGCGGAAAGAGGAACGAATGGATCCGGTTTGTGGAAACTGTGGTTTGTGTGTGGAAACTGTGATTAAGGAGAAGGGTGAATGGGAGATATGCAGGAAGGTTTGCCATACAGAATCGTGGTTGGACGTGGGATATTGGTGGCATTGCCTATCGAATTGTTATCTGACCATCCATTTAAAGATATAACATAATTAGTATTGGAATTAGTAATTTTTAAACTGTCGCCGCTGATTCATTCCTTTGGGTGGCTGGTGCAGACGCTCGTTGCCGACAAGTTGTGAAGTGAAGGAATATGAGTTCCATTGACAGTAAAGCAGGCTGCAAAGTCTTATCTTTATTACAAGCGTCTTGTTTCTTTGATGTATTTGTTGAAAATCCACTTCCTAACACTCGAGACAATTTTCATGTGGTGTTTCCACAAGCATTGTCATATACGGTTTTAGAACCATCGGTTGTAGAAATTCTCCTTCAAGATGCTGTGTAAAGGAGGCCGACATTTTATTTAACTTTTTCTATAAATTCAAAAGTTGGCTCTTGCAATTGACCGTATCGGATAAGGATTTCATGGAGCACATGTATTTTTTAGTATTTAGTGTTTGCTGCCACGTTATGTCAACTTGATATTAAGAAAACGAACTGGAAAATGAATACAATGAAAACGATTTTTAAGCAGCAAATGCACAATACAAACATCAATTACCCACGACAACAATACAAGTATTCCCAAGGAAATTCTTATCCGAAGTGGTCGATTGCAGAGTCAAACCGGAATCAGAAAACAACTTCGACAACGTTCACCGCACCACTAATCATTTAACGAGGCAGACAAACCATTACGGATGGAATGTCTGCGGAACTTCAATGCACCTAAGGATTCCCAACGATTTCCCGCTCTTTCCACTCCTGAGAACAGAACAAAGCCCATTCGAATAAAACAATAATGTCAGATCGCGGCGACTAGATCGATTTCGGAAAAGTCCTAGCGGTGCCATTGTGTACGGCGAATCCCTCTGGTAGGGTACGTAATGTCTAAGCTTTATCTCTATCAATCTCTCCGACCCGGTTGTCGGATTGCATCTGTGGGGGCGAGACAATAAGTAATTGTGTACAGGGGGAAATTATTTGATGAACGTCAGAAACTTTTTTTGAAAGCAAATAAAACAATTCATGAGGTAAGCTTGAAATATGGTGGAAAAGTGGAGACGAAATGAAAAGCAGAAGTTAAAAGATCAAAATATTATTTTTATCGGCCTTCCACAATCTGAAAATTGTAATGGACAAACTATTTAGTTCATTCCAAAAAGTTACTTTGTAAATTCAACTTTCTTCACAAAAAAGTGTTCTATTTATCAGTTTTTTGTCGTATTCAATAATCTTGCCTATCTTTTTGGCTGATATATTATACAAAACTTATGTTAACGTTTCGGAAGCTGAAATCTGCCTCCATCTTCAGGAATGAACAAAATTTATACGCAATAAATTTCTCAACTTCTTGGGCAGGTACAAAGGAGTTTAGAAATGTGAAATATGTCAATGTTGTTGATTGATTCCTGAAATATTTGATGTAGTACAAGGTGTACTCTGATATCAGTTTGTTGCTATTTCGTCACTATTCATATGTTTCTTCAAGTCCGGTAGCCAATTAGGACCAATTTCTAAGAAGCTTTTCAAAATACACTCGTCTCTAGATATGAGAATATACACTGATTCTTTTAAGAGTGCGTGTCTTATAGTAGTGTTCAATGACCATCGTTCTCTTCTTGTTCGATTAAACTCGATGTTCACCGTCTGATTTTAAAATATATTATGATAATTTTAATCTTGTTAGTTGTCCTATTTCTGATGTTATCTTGATGTTCACTCTCACGCACTTTCAATGGTCTCGAAGTTTCACCAATATAAATTTCACCACAGAAATGTTTTATTAGTCAGTGGGCTATGTTTGAAGACTGGCAGTAAACAAATCTAAAGAAATGAACTTTAAACGTTCAAGCCAGTCTAGAATATACCTACACAGTAGGTTGAATGGACTGACGAAGTCAGAAATGTTTTCTAACTATCAGAAACGATATCATAAATACATTGTCGAACAAAAAAATACTGTACAAATTCTATGAACATATTCTGACAGCTAATTGAAAGTTAACGTATCAGTTAGAACAATATTAAATATTTGTGAAAATAGCAGCAACAGAAGAAACAACAGAAAATAGAATTTGCATTTTTCTTGTTTCTCTAGTATATCTTGAGAACAAAAAAAGCTAGAATGGATTCCTTAGTATAGTTCAATACTACCCTAAAATTGACAACTTTGCCACCCATTTTACCTTCAGTTTATCTCTCACTCTTTACAAAATCCTCATACATAGATTCGAAGTTGTCCCTGTTACGATCAAATCAATTTCAATTTCAAATTTATTTTTCATACTGCCTCCGAAAATGCAGACACTTAGTACACCGCAAGAATTCAGCATTTCTGACAACGACTGTACCCGAAAAGAGAACAAACATATCCTAATTACACCGCCACCGTAGGCAAACTGAGTATTTGCATAGAGGTGCAGGAAATAACGCGGGTCTCGCATCAAAGGAAAAATACGCCAGCTTTTACTCGACATTTTTGTTTGTTTTCCCTCGACTCGAATCACGGCCCAGAGAACCGAGAAAATTAAGAATTTCCTTCGGAAAGGTGCTAATGCGGATTCGACGAATGCTGAGGATTCTGACATGAGACGGAAACTTATCATCTGAGAGAACTTCAATAGAACGTCAAGAAGTTTCGGTACACTTCACCCGATTTCTCCGGTTTTTGAATTCAGGAAATATCGACAGTCTGGGATAAATAAGACCGATGGCAAAGTGAAGATGAAATCCAATACCATTTCCGGTTCAACAATTTTATTGACCTGTGGAGTATCTTAAAAACTCAGGATCGGGCAAGGCATATCATAGGGAAATTAAAAAAAAGGGTGGTATACAAGGCGATTCGTGATGAGGACCAGTAATACGTATTCATGAGTTAGGTAGGGTCAAAGTTAGTGGTTCTATTAGACCATCCACTGAAACCTGCAATGGAAAGTTTTGGTCCAATGAAACCATTATCAGCGCCCTTTGTTGCAAAAGAGTGAGCAGCTTCATTACTTCCAGGGCACTCAGTCCAGGAATCCCGACCAGAGTTGATGTATTAAGGCTTCCGATTTGAAAGAACCTTTTTTGACAGTTCAATACTAATTGGACGTTGCTCGGTGAGAACTGAGTCTTCCAGAAACACTTGGTTAAGGGAGAAGCATTTTTTTGAATTATGAGTGACGTTGATTTTCGCATATCTCTCCACATAAAGATCATTGGCCTGAAATACGGTCGCATGGGTCCCCAGGAAGGCTGATTTCTCTATCCTATTTTTGACCCACCTTTGAACCATCTGAAAGCAATAAATCAGTGGTCATTCGCAGAATGACTTTCAGTGTCAACCACTATTCTACAATGCTCCGCGTGATCCTGTTTTTTGTAATTGACAATATGCACAATTCTGTATACTGTCCATTTATCCTCTCTCCAGAAAGATGTGTAGAGGAGAAAGGTCTAGAAGGATTTTCATGACCGCCGACGGTGTGGTGCTGACGGCATCGGAGATAGCCAAGACAACCAGTTTCTGTGCCCTATAAAATTGCATCCGAGCTGTTTGCTGTATTGGCCAACGAAAGTGATCACTGGTTGGACAATCATCACATATACCCAATGGGCCCTAACCTAAGCCCCCTAATTGCCAATAGGTTCTTCGACAAGTCCATAGGAAAAGCCTGACTTTCTGTAGAGCATTTTCCAAGTGAGCGTTTCAGGTGAATTTTTCTTAAAGGATGTTTCCTTTCGATGCGAATTGACTTAAAAAAGTACAGCGACTTTAAACTTCATAACAAGTAGTAATTAATAATTTTCTCAATAAGAGTATTAAATTTGAACTGAAACACACGGCAATTCATTGATTTATTAATCTACCACACCCAATATTCAATATCAAGAACGATAGGCCACAAAAAGCCTTTGGACAGATGACGACATAAAGATTATATCTGAAGGCAAGAATAGTACGATTATCCACAACTTGTCAAAACAACTACTTCCACAGGTGTGGAACTGCGAAAGAGTTTCACAAACAAGTGAAATCTTTACCAACCACCGAGGACATAATTTTAACATTCGTATCTGTTCTAGGCGTGGAACACTATCCGTAACCACCATAAGAGGACAAAAATTCCAAGAATTACGTTTTCTGGATTCCACATCAATGCGGCAGATTCTACATCGGTGAAACCAAGAGGCTGTTGAAACTCCTTGTTAGTGAGCACAAGAAAAACATCTAATGAGTTGATACTAGCAAATCGGGAATGAAGGGGATTGTTTGGATATCCAACAGCAAGTGGTTCGAGGCTCACCCACAGTGAAAAAAACTGGAAGTTCAAAAAATCTAATTACATAATGAACAACGACACATTCAGCCAGCCTAGTGTCAAATTTTTCAAACAAGCGTGGACATAGGCTGCCGTTCAGTAACTGGAAAAACCGGACGAACCGTCTGCGCCATATTAAACACGTTAACTTCCATTATTTCCGGAGTATAATCCCAACACCAAACCGTTAGTTTCAACACCTCGACACGTGTTTCAATCGCCAAGTCATCATCTTCAAAAGAAAGTTTAATCTTCCTCAGTAGTAATGTTCATTACTATACTAAAGTGCATCACAAACAAGTACGTTAACTTCGGCGCTATGTCCATCACCCAACTCTACACCTTTCATCTCTTTTATTCAGAAAGAAACTGAAAGCTGACAGTTTTGTTTCTGATATGGTGGTGGACGGACTTGCCGATAGCGACAAAGAAGGTAAGCGGACGTCATTGTTGAAGATGGAACTCATTTCGTGTTGTGATTGTCCGCCGTTATATAACGTGCCAGCATCAATATTGAATAAAAAATAGTATTAATAAAAATTGTTTTAGTGTTTTAGAATTCACGCCGGTTAGAGGCCGGGGCGGACCGGATGTCCACGTGGGAGTGCTGAAGTGGAATAAATATATAATACCTACTCCCATTCACGCCAGTTGGAGGCAGGGGTAGACCGGATGTCCACGTGGGAGTAGGATTGCAACAATTAATACTTTATGAAGAAGACAACAGTTTTATATGTACTGTATATGTCCGCAGTGAGAAGACGTGCCTACCAAAAACGAATAATTTGAGAAGATTAAAGAAATGGTGCAGTATTGTGTAAAGCAAGACCTTTTTCCCCCTCGGATAGCATTGGCTTACTGTGCTTGAATGGAAGCAATAGCCAATAATAGAGAGGGAGAACTAAAAACTGACTTACTTGAAAATAGTTTGCCCGAATTACTTTTGTAAGCTCGTTATTTCTATTTCCAAAAACTGATATAATCAAGTCTTTTTTATAAATAATAATTATGTAATCTTTAGAACAATATGTGTTCAAATTATTATTTTCTTTTCTGTTTGAACGGAAGAGCAAAGTCTGATTAAATTACTTCAGACGTGGCTAGATTTGATTTTGAATTCTATCGTTTCTTAGGTTGTTGGATTAGTCCACTTGCTCGTGTTTTTGAATTCTTTTTTTGTGTATTAACCTACTCCTGGCAATAAAAACACAAACTAAAATTCTCAAAGATAAATGGCGGTTACAAAGACAATCCGTTGCAAAGAAGAGTTTCGATATCATCATTGAAAATAAGAAAACACTATCCGTTTTCAAATAAATAATACCAGATCAAAAAAGGATTGTACTGGTATTTATGATTCAATTTCAAACAGCATTGCCAGATGCGAGTAATCTTTCAATGAAGGCTCCTTCGAATGTTTTTTTTTCATCTGACTCCTTTATTTCTCCCAAGTCACAGCAGACTGATGATCTCATGATTACAAAATGTCCTTTAACACTGTACCTCTGTGAATATATGCAAAAGGAGGAAACAAGGCGTATCCAATAATTGAAATTGATTCAAACGTCATTCCATCAGCCAGCCGTATAACACACTGTATAAATTTTGCTTTGAGAACACCAACAGTGAATCCCAGTCTAATTAAATTTCGTAGAGCTATCTTCGCGACGATCTCGTGCAACTATAGAGCCATTTCTGTTTATGAAATTGTCTAGCAGCAATTCCCAACCGAGAGAAGCTTCTATCTGAAAACTTACTGTAATCGGGATAAAGTTCATTAGATATCGAATCGAAGTTCATATCTTTGTAGCTAGGTTAGGTACGAATATTGGAGTATTGGAAGGGAATATATCCTCTTCCTATTAAGGGCAGATGCATAAAAAATGATAATATATAACCGCTATCAATTTAAAATCGATATATTCACAATTCACCATTGAAAAAGAAAATATCGGTTGTTCGTTCGAAATAACAAGATAATTATTTATTTGAAGTGTTTTTCCTTATCAAGGAGCCAACTACTGAAGATGCCCTTTGCAGTTATGGGCGAAACCTTATAAGTCAATTTCTCCGTATTGAATTGAATGAAAGAAAAAGTTTGGATTTTTTCTTTTCCATATTTATACAAAAAATGTGCAAAACTGAAGAAGAGAGGAAGAAAGCAATTCATTTAAAGATATACTCTTTACAAAGATGTGTTGTAGATCATGTATAGAAGTTATTTTCAAGTATAAACTGAAAAAAAGCTCTCCCGAAACAACTACTTCTTTATGAACATTGAATTATACAAAAACATTTTTTTTATTCAGTTTATACTCCAAGCATTCGTTATGGAATTGAATCAGATATCAGTCACCGGAATACTACACAATATAGTATATACATAAAATTTCACTTACACGGAATACTGTCATCCTCAATGGCGGACATTGTTTCCTCGAAGTTTCCTTGTCTTATTGCCCCTTCAGAACATAATTTATACAAATCTAGTTATGTCTCATAAAAATGATAGTAATATTCTGTACTCCTTTGCTAGATCTTTGTTGAAACACTTGGATCAGCGTCCAACTATTATCTAGAGACCTTTCCTACAACACCGGTGACAAGTTTATGTTGTGAACCAGATGCTGAACCACTTTATATTAGAAAAAACGTTATTCCTATACAATAGGAATTATAACATAATTGAGTCAGCACCTTCGGTATTACTTAAATCCATCTCAGAGTGAAGCTGAATTTTTTTCCCAGGAGAACTCCCGCATAATGGTAATATTGATGAAATATCAGCATTCAACAATGCTGATGGATTGTTATAATGATTGCAGAATTGAAATGGCCATAACACAATAATTCGTGATAACAAAATATATATTACTGGCAAATGAAGCGCACAAAGAAAAAGAAATAGTTTTTTCGGAAATGAAATTAACAGACCCTAAAATGTTTGTTTCAAGTACTGTATATGTCCGCAGTGGGAAGACGTGCCTACCAAAAACGAATAATTTGAGAAGATTAAAGAAATGGTGCAGTATTGTGTAAAGCAAGACCTTTTTCCCCCTCGGATAGCATTGGCTTACTGTGCTTGAATGGAAGCAATAGCCAATAATAGAGAGGGAGAACTAAAAACTGACTTACTTGAAAATAGTTTGCCCGAATTACTTTTGTAAGCTCGTTATTTNATATAAACCAATTTTAACGTATGTTATCCCCTAACAAGAGAAAACATTTGTTTCAACTCATCTAAAAACGGAAGTATCACTTGCATAATCCAAAGGATTTAATTTAAATATTTGGGAAACATGGTTTTACGAGCCGTAAAGTAACAAAAATTCAGTACATAACCAATAATTAACATTATATTATATTAGCGGAAAAACTATCATGCTGAATTATGGAATTCAATTACATTACATACATTATTTCGATTACCTAATCATTCCGGAATAATTGAAGTAATTACACAAATCATTATGTTCAGAAACCAGACTAAATATTGAATTTCAATGAAATTCTGGTTAGCATTAATTAAATTGTGAGGGAGAGAGAGAGAGAGAGAGAGAAACAGTGAAGAGCTACTAAATTTTGATGAAATAATATCATTATACCATCTCATTTATTCGAATGTGGTTGATAACAATCAATGTTGATAAATTAGTTGTTACCTATTTTGTACCGATTTTCCTTCATGCCGTTTAAAAAATGGTAAATGATTCGTGTCAATTACTTCTGACATTAATTCGTTTCAACTACTTTCATATCAGAAACATTTTTGAAGTAAATGATGTATACAATCAAATAATATAGAAATGTAGGCCTTCATAGCTGGCGTCAATGTTTTGGTTGGTTTTTGGGTTTTGCCGTGGTCTTGTTTGGTTACAATCTCCAAACGTTTCAACTGCAACTGCGGCAGTCATCTTCAGTGGCATGGTCGAGTACTCTTCTTGACCTATCAGCTGAAACTTCAGTTGACCACGGCAAAACGCGGATACCAACCGAAACACAGAATCAAATAATGTTCCCAAACACCAGAACTGCAACATTCACCTCGACGCACATTTCACCAACTGAGTTGATGTCTTCAGCAAATAGAGTACCTACGCTAATTCATCTTCCAAATACTCATCGTTTCAGTAAGTAAATCTTCGGTCTCAAAACCTCTGAGGTTATTAGTGAAAACTGCACAGATTGGAAATATGTATATTTACTTTCCGAAACGTTTGCAGTTTCAAGAAAGCTGTGGATCATTTATTTCATTTATAGGCAAAATTTCATTATTGACTGATTATACTGTCTGATGTAGTGTTACACTTGTTTATATAGGTACGAAGTATTGATCTGCCAATGTCCTCTCTTTCATAAAATAAAATATAGGGTGTCTCCAGAGGCTCCAATAAATTCAATACATCGCCAGAACACTTAGTGACACGACTATCGTCAAAGTTAAACCAGTCCGTTTCGTCTTTGACCAAGGCGTAGTAATGACTAGATTCAACGCCAGAACCACAGTGAACAATGACTGCATGCAGATTATATTAGTGGACTGCTAGATTGAACTGTTCATCTATTTCGAACCTTCGTTTTTGCTACCTCTTGCACATTTACTACAAAGTAAACAAGTGAGGATTTTTTCAGCAAAATATTTACAAACACAAGGCGAGATAGACTGTACGGAATCATTCAATCCAGAGCAGTCAGGAGTATAGATTCTGCTATTTTTTTGCTCACGAAGAGTATTCAACAAGAACCCCAAGAACTCGGAGCAATCCTTTTGTTGTTCTAACGAGTATCTAGTGGACTTCAAAGACTCCAGGAAATCGCTTGGTGAAAAAGATGATATATTCTTACGAAACTGCAGCTGCATGAACAAGTGTTTGAGTTTGGTGAATGAGTAGGAAACATTCTCGTTCTCGTTAAAACCTCGTTCTTGAAATTCTTCGCCATGAACAACACTTGTAAAGTGCTATTCATGTAGCAAGTGTTTCCTAAATTATCTAATCCAATTTTCTCCTCAACATTTTCAGGACAACTCCCTACTAATTAGTAAGGAAGAACATGTGTCACAGAATCTGCATCAGAACCATTTCTCAAGCTGCAATCGATCCTTCCAACTGATAAAGGGTTTCGTAGAGGTATCGATTCGGTTCTTGCTTCATGTACCTCTTCCACTGAAAGGAAACCAGAACCACGAGGACTGCAAGAATGACCTGAGTCCATTGACCGCACTGAAAAAGATCAATCACTTGCGAATTAACCTTGATAGGGATTGATGAATATCCACAAATCTCGGTTTGTTTCGAAGAGATTTTAGTTCTGTACTGAAATGAGGGAAATGCATGATCTCTTCAAAATTACGTGAAGGAGGAATAGTTCCAAGGACCGAAGCAGCATTACCACGTTGAATAGCGATACTAATTTTTTCTATAAAAAAAGAGACAGCAGACTTCGAACTTTCGGCTAGATGGGAAACCGCGAATGGTCAACGCAAGTGAAGTCCCATATCACAGGTTTACCGTATTTTCATGGCATGAGAGACATACCATTGTTTAAACCATATAAATAATTGTCCCCGCTTCACAATATTTCCGATTTGAAATAATAATAATCCAAAATTTGTAAAAACATCAAAATTGCAGCTGTTTCCCCCACTATTAGTCTGTAATAAAAACCCCATTACGAATAATTCCTACACGGACAAAAATTCAAAGTTTTCGATTCTCTGTCTTTCTAATTTCACTCACTTTTTCTTCCTACGCATCTCAGNACATATTTGCTCGGAGGGAATGATCGACCTGTAGAAGCATCATCCCCATCAGTATCACAAAGATCGTAAACCCAGCGAATAAGGTTTATACGAAATTTCAATCGTTTGACACGTTTTTGAAATAAAGATAAATTCATTGAATGTAAGTTGAATTCTATGTCCTATCTCTTTCTTACGTTATATTGTGTAGCGTTCCTATGAATTGTACCGTTTCCTTGATTTTTTTCATAGAAATTCAATTAGAAGTACTGAAAAGGGTTACCAAATTAAAAGCTCTTATTCGGACGCCATCTACAGAAGTTACCAAAAATACTACATTCATTTTCAACACCTTCAACCGGGATAGGAGACGCTTCAAAAATACCAATAAAAGAAGGAATACAATTTACTTGAGATATTTAATAGGGTATGCACCCCTTATGTGGAAATATACAAAGGAATGAAAAAATAAGTGAGTGTTCAAGTTCTGGAATGTTCTACATTTTCCAATGGTTACTTCAATAGAAAAAGTAATGAAATACAGGGCCTAACCCCTTGTTTTCAATGCACGAAACTGTGCAACTCATGATTTAAATCCAATTTCCAAAAACCATCTAGGACACGCAAGGCAAGTGTTTAACAACACTCATCCAACGAGACCCTTCTGATTCTTGAGATCCGGGACTCCGACAGTTTTCAGCAGTACTTAGCCACCTCCAATTTATTCAGTTCTTATACTTTTTATTATTTCTTGAGCTTTCACCAGGCAGAGGTTAAACGTGGGAGTTCATCCTGATAGATGATTCTCAAAATTTCTAATTAAATCACTACGTGCTCCTTATGTGAAGTCAGGCACAGAAAAGCCCCTTCTAAATTCCATCTCTCATACATAGAATCGGTTTTAGTTCAGAACACAAGCAATGTTCCACCTGTTCTATCAGTTCCTTCAAACATATACACAGAGGGCGTCCACCGATTCTAAGCATGACATTACTAAGAGTAATATCTCTGTCTGAGCAAAAGAAGAAGAGTACCTGATGACGTTATATTTGTGAGCCTAACTGTAAGTGAATAAAAATAATTAAATGAAGACTATGGACTTTGAATAAGGGCCCAGCATTCTGATTGTCATTTATTTGGAGTACTGCCGCGAACTGCTCAGAAGAATCCCAGATCTGCGAAAATAGAAGATAGACATTTTTATTTATTGATATGTAACAATCTAAAAGTTAGAATTGACAAAAAGAGTTTCTATGTGTTCAAATTGCCTCGCGAACAGTATAAAATAGAAGTGGAAGATTAAAATGTTACAGAATGATATCTCCGAATGGGAGAGGTAATTTCCGTATAATTCAATATTTATATAAAAGGAGTTGTTTTATGAGTAGATGTTTCGGGAGGGTTTTTTCCAATTTGTTTCTGAAACAACTTCTATACAAAGATCTGAACATCTTTGTTGAGTTCATTTTGAATTTAATTGATTTCTTCCTTCCCGAGGAAGTTTTCTACATTTTTCATATAGAAATAAAGAGGAAGATCTTCCTCTTGTAGATGATCACTTGGTGATCGAAACACTTGTCGAGGTGTTAAAATAACGGTTTAGTGTTGGGATAAAACTCCAGTAATATTCATTACTACACCAAAGGTTTCAAACTTATACAAATTTGACGAACCTACCAAAAAACTCGCAATACGAACAAATTGAATATAATGATACGCCCAAGTTAGTGAATTCCTTTGAAGGATCCCTTTTTGTACTGCGTATCCGAAACCGTATTCAAAAGACTCGTAAAGATAATACAATCTAATAAATTTCCATGGTCTTCAAATCGTAAGCAAATGCCGTTTTCGATTACCTTTCGAGTCGAAGAGAAATTTAGAATATATTTAAAGGGAAATTATAATAATGCCTCATTAAAATTCGAATAACAACATTATGTTAGCGAATGGAAGATGGAAAACACCGGGACTTTCTTATATTAAGTGAATTACGAAAGGAATATGAAGTTGATGATAGCCAAATGGTCTTCAGAGTACATGATATATATTACAATGTAGGTTTTCACGGTTTTCCGGGTGTTCATCCGTTGTGTACTATTCGATAGTCGACGTTTCGCCATCATCTCAGATGGCATTATCAAGACGAGTTACTGCTTCGCTTCGAGAGGTGTAACTGATGTTAGGTTCTCCTTGTGGTGTTTTTATATGGTTTCGCTTGCGTAAGTTGTATGGATTTGTTACCTGTTTTTCCACCTGAGGGTTGTTGATGGCTTTTGGCGGTTCTCCTACCTGTTTTTCTACCTGAGGGTTGTTAATGGCTTCTGGCGGTTCTCCTACCTGCGATGGTTCATTATCAATTTGTGGTTGTCTTTGGTGGTTGTTTTTAATTATTGTTTTCCAAATCCTTGGGATGTTTAGTGAGTCATCCCTTTTGTTGATGAGGCATTGCTTTTCGATTTCGATAGCTTCCCTGATTTGTCGAATTCTTAGGTTTTGCACCTGTGCTATCTGTTTTGTGGACTCAAAATTAATCTTGTAACCTGTTTGTAGATGGTGTTGAAAGAGGGCAGAGGAGGTTTGTTTTGTTCTTATCGAGTTTTTGTGCTCCTGGGTTCTGGCAGATATACGTCTGATGGTCTGACCGATATATTGTTGACCACAGTCCTCGCATGTGATGCTATATACTCCTTGGTTTTCTAGGGAAATTCTCTCTTTCGGTCTGGGCAGCCAACTGGATATCGTTTTGTGCGATTTGTAGGTTGTCCGGATGTTTTTACGTCTTAGTATTCTCCCGATTTTGTCGGTCACACCTTTGACATAAGGTAGTGTCACAGCTTGTCTGTCGGGTGGAGAGTCTTCTGTCGATCTAGTGGATGTTTTTTTAGTTCTTCTTTGTCTGTCGATGGCCTTGTGAATGATCTTTCCGTAGCCTGCGACAAAATGGCTCTGGTCAGTATGGCCATGAATCCTGACCAGAGACTATCTGTTAAGTCTTCCTATCGAGGAGAGTTGGTTTTGGCAATTTGCTACCAATTTAGACGTTGCTCAGTAGTTGCCAAAAGCTTCCAACGCTGCTTGATTGTCCAAGAATATTTTTATTGACTTGTGTATGTAGCGTAAATTTCCGCTTGAAATATAGTCGCATAGGTTCCTAGGCAAGTTGATATCTCTGTCCTGAGTAAGTTGATATCTCTGTCCTGAGTTTGCGACTGAAAACACCTGCATCAGAACCGGAAGTACCTTACGGTACTTCGGGATCAGCATGTTGACTTGAATTCTTATCAATCACTATTGATTTTGCAGTAGTAATTCAATGAGAAAAGATAGTTTCGTAAGGATAATGAGCTTATGCAATTTTTATTCCTTTCCCAACGTGTTCTCTTCTTTCCCTTCATATTTCATGGCACTCTGTAAATTTTCATCTACGTTCAGTATTAAATTTTCTATACCATAAATATGTATATTTATGGTAAAGAACCCTCAAGGGTTGCGGTGGACCTAACCTAACCTTACCGTAAGGTATACATATTGAGGTATAGGTACATTGTTAATAGTTGCTGCATAAACAGCTATTTTACATGATTGTGACAGTTATAGATACAGTATATACAAGTTATACACTGTTTTTTACGACTACACTGTTTTGATACTTTGGCGTATCTTTGATATACATTGTTTACACAACGTTGAATCGAAACTTTACGTCATTTTAATGGTTCTTTCAACTTTTGCTTTTTTAGGTTGCTTCTTGTTATATGATTCTTGGGATATGCTCCACAAATGAATCTTATTTTCGAATATTTCTGTTATGCGTCATAGAAAAAGTATAGTATTCTACACCAGAAATTCACTATTGTCTATGACTAAAGAAAAACGTGTCAAATACGTGACCGTTTGTTGATTTTCAGATACTTTTTCTATACTCCTTTCGAGACTATCAAAGCCATCGAAATATGTGCGAAAAACGATCGGCAAGAGGCATTTATTGCAACTCATTTCATCTCATTGATAAACCCCAAAAATCTGTATTTCGTGCAGTCTCTGATCTTTCAATAATTGCTTACGATTCAGTGAATGAAAAATAAACAGCGAGGATGACAATTTAGAATATCCCACTCAGAATGAAGATTTATCTGCGTTAATTATTTTTTTATTATAGCAATAAAATTATATCCCTCAGACGTATTTCATTCACTTCCCAACTGAGTTGGATTATATGGGATACCATTTTGTTGCAGTTCACAGATGTTATTTCACATTTTTTCATTTATAAACTTGTTGTTACGTATCGCTCTCAACGATTTCTCATATGTTCTGTGACCGTTCTCTAATGCAACACTGTCTGTGTCTACAAATTCGAATACGTGAAACATGTTCCTTGTAGCGAGTCATTAAAGACCGCTTAATTTGACCAACATACTTTTAATTGCAATCCTCAGAGTGGATTTCGTAAATCTCAGACTTTCTTTATCCGCAGTCGTGTCAATTTTGTTGTTTGAAAAACAGTTGGTATAAAATAGATGTTTTTGTTATAATCAGCTACTATCTCCATAAGAACGATAACAAGATAACTCAGAATATACTGTCAGTTGTAACAGGTGTACGTGAAAAATTTGGAAAAGAGAAAATGAAACCTAAGTGGGGAGAGGGGATAATTTGCCAAAAGGTTTCTTACGGCTATTATAAATTCAGATAAATTGAAAGGGGTATATTTTTAGGCAAGATTATTATTTGGGTTAATTTTTGGGGTTTGCTTCTCTAGAAAACCTTTCTTTTCCAAAAATTCAGATACTAATGGTCATTTTCGGAAAAGAGCTCTGTATGCGTTAAGTTGTACGGCTTTCGTGAAATCAATTTTTTATGATGAAATACGGTCATAAATTTTGGTCATGACTTCGAAATTAGTTGATTTATGGGGAGGTAAGCATTAGATAAACCGTAGAAAATAAATGACATTGAATTCCTCATCTAAGGAACGGGATTGATCTTACGTTTGCTCTCCTTCGTTAAGAAGCTGGGTTTATTTGGTCGAGTGTGAATACGTGTGAGCCACAATAAACACTTGCGGATTGCGGTGGAGGGTTGAATAGATCCACTCACTTTAGACCTAACCTAACCTATGAAACATGACAAAATAAAAAACTTATTTCATAAAAACAATGCAAGAATGTATCTTCTTTGCATGTAAAGGTCACTTTTTTGAAAATAAAAAGAATTCTTATTTTCCTGCCCCATTTTTGTACGGCATTCGGTTAGGACGTAGTTCCAATCATAAATCTGTTTAAAACTCTGTTTTCCGTTAATTAGCTGTCGCCCCCATACGAACGACAACTCTCAGAAGTTAAGAAACTTGTGCGAGCTAAGGACTAACGAGGTCTTCATTTCGGCAAAGTTAACCTTTGAATCCAAATCCAAATATCAAATTAAAAGAGTAGTGTTNCAAGAACTTTTTCGTGCACCACCTAAGGCTGAAACTCATTTTTCCTTGAGATTATGAATGTAGTAAATTTCGGAAAAACTTTTTTTCGGAATTATGAACGACAAGAACAATTATCAAGTCCCGAGTCTATTGAAAACACTTATCTCACAACAGAACAATAATGATGAATATTAATCATCGCCTGATGATGCTGACTTGGTTAGTAAAACGCGCGTTTAGAGACATTATTTATATTCTGGTATGGGAAATGTCCATTTCACACTCATCAAAAAATACTGAAATTTAAAGTAATGCTGATGAGATGTCACAAATGAGAGGCTTCTACTCATGTAGGGTACAATATAATTTTCTTCCTTTCTCTTACCTATAACAAAATCAGACGTGGGTTACTATATAAAAATAGTATATTCTTCAACCAGCCAGAAATGTGGTCATTACTCGTGAGAATCAAGTTTGTCGACACAAGCGGTCATTCGAGCAACTAATGACCATTTGTCACAAGTATAATAAATAGGGAATATTCATAGGAGATATGTAAATCATACAAGAACGTTTCTTGAAAAAACATTCCAAAACAACTACTTCCACATCAACATTCAATAACACGAAAGAAAAAGTGCTTTCGAAAAAACTACTTTCTTGTAAACTTTTTTCATTCAGTTTGTACTCCAATGGGGAATGTTCCTCAATTTGGGTTATTACAGCAAATGCAAGTTTGAACAAAATAAAGTTGAGTTCAATTCATGAGTTTTTCAAATTCACTTCGAAAAGTATTCAAATTGATGTTTCAAATGTTGGGTTTTAATTTCCAAAGGGATTTGTTTCTAATTCGCATATTGGCAACAGCGCCTATATCAAGTTGAAATAATTTATACGAACCTATATATTCTACTTTGAAAAAGGAAAATTATCTTTATAAATCAACAATTAAGGCAGAATATAAATTATAGTTCAATACCGCCTCCACAATCCACAAAACAACTGTTGTTTTGTTATTTATTTATATAGAGGAAGATAGGTTAGGTGCACAAAATGTCATATGTCACAGTTTGTCTCGGAACTCGGAACATAAGTAAACAGAACAGCACACCTTTGAAATATGTCATCTTTGTATGTCTCATACAGGTAATAGATTCATTGTTTTTTATTAGCTATAACCGATGTTGCCAAATGGTGAAATAGAAACGAATCCCTTTAAATGTTGAATGCATTATTTCATTCCTCTTTTTTAAGTATTCAAATAACTTTTTAAAGAAGAAGGCTGAAATGATAAGTTTAAAATGCGTTGTTTTAGAGCTCTTTTATGAAAACTACTTGATTTTCATCAGGAGGAACATTCCCCATTATGGCAGCAGCAGTTAGACGTGGGGTGATACCTGCGATTTTCATTCGTATATATTTATATATAATGAAATGGTATTTCTTTGTCAGGAATCTATGTAGACGAATGCTTTTTCATTCAAATTTTAAAGGTCTGTCGGTATCATTTATTATAATAATGTCAAATATTTCATATTTCGGATACAGTTTTACAAACTGAACCTAACTATACTTTTTTGAGATATTCACGAAAGGGCTGGTAAGGAGTAAGAGACTAGGGTTTTTACCCAAAGTTTTCGGGATTTTCCATAGAAAATCAAAGCTTTCATGTCGGTGAAATTTTTAATCAACACTATTTCATGTATTACGTTGAATAGCGTTTCTTTCCTCCACAAATGTAAGGAAATGAATAATTCAGAATTCTATCTATTGAATTAGATAAGCAAAGACCAACCAAAAAATATCTTGATGTCCTCGGTTTCTATTCTTCCCTTAAAACAATCTAAAAACATACACGAATCTATAGAGAAATAACGTATTTTCACAACATGAGCATCCCTCTTGGCAACGTCACTGACTATGAGAAATATCCTGATGGCAGTAAGAAATGGGAGGCCGTACTGACGCAGATTGCTCCCGTCTCTAGGGTGAAATCTGGATTTGAACAACCCACATTCGTCGCGGGAAATTGACATATTTGCTCGGAGGGAAAATGAGGAAATTGTAAATAAACGCGAATAAATATTCTAGAGGTGTATACACAACCCAGAATAAAGCAGAACAATATTTTTTCATTATAAAAACCACACAAAAACAGAGTCGACTTAATTTTTTTCAATTTTCCCCATCACTATTGAAACCACACCAGAACAAAAATAGGTGGTTTTACCACCAGGAAATGTGAGAATATTTTTGATTTTGTGAGGAAAAAGTTTCTCCAATTTCATTTATCGAGTTCTTCGTCTTTTTAAGAGTTGAGAGAGGTGTTCAAGTATTTTATCTTGAGTCCTCTAAAATACTGTTACCTTTTCCCCGTGGTTCTGCTAATAATTGATTACACTGTACAATTAAACTTAACCTCACTTCGATGCTACACTGATAATACAACCAAACACTTTAACTGATACTTCAAACTGATATTCAGATGTCTATCGCCTTATTAGATCATTTCGTACCGCACTGTCAACTATACTTCCGATGTGCGAGTGGGTGGTGTTTATACATGTTAATGGAATTCTTAGGAAGCTGATAGAATAATTCTCGAAGCCCATAGGGAAGTCGCTGGAAGTATCTCGAAGCGACGCGAAAACTAGAACAATCACGAAACGCAAGTCGAGTTGAGCAGGATCTTGGTCACGTCACAATTGAATTTCGACCAGCGGCGGCCGGTGTTATTTTTTTTTTCAGGAAATGATTTACAATAATTTTTTACCATTGAAAAACAACAGCATAAGGCTGGATAGATAAAGTTTATTGAAAAATGAGAAACAATACTTTCTTTGTTTTAAACCACTTTTATTTGTAACTGCCGTTACGAATAAAAGTGGTAAAAAAACATAAGAAAGATTTTTGGAAAAGAAAGTTTTTGGCCTCCTACTACTCCATCTTGATACAAAAAAAAGGATGAGGGAATCTTCCAAAGAAAGGAAGAAAGTAATCAATTTGAAAATAAGTAACTCTATGCATGGATGTGTAGATCATGCAAAGAAGTAACTTTCAGACACAAACTGAAAGAAAAAAATTCTTTCGAAACAAATACTTCGATATGAACACTGAATTATACAGAAGATACTTTTCTCTACTCAGTTTCGAACATTCGTTGTGGAATAAAAATCAGATATCATTCACATGAGTTCTACTTTAAATGAATGGTAACAAATTGCACTTACATGGAACACTGTCATCCTCACTGGTATACATCGATGTTTCGTCTTAAGACACTTGCCCTAAGGCTCTTCAGTACCAAATTGGATACCATTATAGAAAATACACACAATTCATTCATGAATTACGATTTTTTATTATTACTATTATTAGAAAATATTATTTCTTATTTTTCATGATGATTTCCTTCTACGGTATCTACCACTGACCCTAGAATCTAAATCAATATGACGTCCTAGTTCAATTTGAAAAAATATTCTTGACTTAGTTTGAGTTCTGATAGTTTAACGTCAAGTTCACGAAAGCTCCGTCATATGTCTATGTCGTTCCTGAGAATTGAAGGGATTGCTGTAAGACTCAATAATAATGCTTACGAAATATAAAGTACCAGTTTAGGGATTCCCCAGGAACCTCTGGGATCCTCAGAGAGCCGATATTTCTCATATCCAACAAAGAATGAGAATGTATCATCTGTCCCACCAACTGATTTTTTGGAGTCTTTGAAGTCCACTAGACACTCGTTAGGACAAGAGGATTGCTCCGAATTCTTGGGGTTCCCGGTGAATACTCTTCGTGAGCAGGAAAATAGCAAGAATAATACTCCTGACCGCTCTGGATTGAATGATTCCATACAGTCTATCTCGTCTTGTGTTTCTAAATCTTTTGCTGGAAAAATCCTCAATAGTTTACTTTGTAGTACATGTTCAAGAGGTGACTTTCTAGAACTTCAACTAGTGTTTCCTAATATGACTGATAACCAGTCCGTGCAAAGCTTATTGTTTAATCATCTGAAAATAGAACGTTTAACGGGTGATGATCAACTGTTTTGCCAAATATGCGCCAAACTAACTGACTATTATAGGACAACAAGTATAGCTGAGGCACCAGTCAATCTAGTAATAACACTGATCTTCAAAGATGACTCAACCTCTGACGGAAGCACCAAACTCTTACAAACTTTCGAAATAAATGAACACTTCAATCTAGCAGACCACTATTATAATCATCATTTAGTGATTGTTCACTGTGGTTCTGGCGTTGAATCTGGTCATTATTATGCATTGGTCAAAGACGAAACGGACTGGTTTAAGTTTGACGATAGTCGTGTCACCAAATATTCTGGCAATATCTTGAATTCATTGGAGCCTCTGGAGACACCCTATATTTTATTCAATGAAAGAGAGGACATTGGCAGATCAAAATCTTCAGATGATGTGGTTTTCTGGGTTTCCCAATTAATTTTTGTTGTTTCATAATTTCATAATTTGAATTAATTTTTTCCATTATTGAAAATTTTAATTACAGAATATAATAGATGATAATGAAATTCTCAACTATTTATGAAAATTAAATTGATATTGGTATAATAAGCATACCATCGGACTCAACAATTGATTGAAAATAAAAATGACCCCACCGCATGTGTTGTACCAAGTACAGCCGATCCTCCAAAAACAACTTCCTTATTTGTGCGGATACACAGAAAAAAGCTTTGTAGCTTTTCTTTATTAGGCCATCCATTAGCTTGAAAGCCCTACATTCAGGTCACGAGACCAGTTACACTAACGTTTTAATATATGCAGGGTAGATAAGAAAGCAAAAAAACTGAACGACCATCAATCACATTAACACATTTTATATTCTTCATTGTGTTTTTTTCTCTCGAGAATAAAATGTGTCATATTTGATTCAGCCGAATAGAACGCAAAATGAACTACGTGTTCTACGGCGGCATTTCTTTGTAAAAGAAAATGAAAATCTCGAGAAGAATGTTACACAAAAGAAGCGGTTCACGAACTTTACGGCCTTGCAGGAAGATTTATTCGGAATGAGGAATATTGCACTCAGAGAGAGTTTTCATTTCAAGATGGGAATTCCAAGAAATAATATCAACACAATACAGTCACGAGAAAATTCGTTTTTAACGACCGAATCTCAATGGCGCAACAGGCTCAACCAATGAGTGGATAATGCCCAACTGAATGAAGTCACGAAAAAGTGGCGCTATCGACTACCAGGTTGAACATTGTCTTCGGTTCGAAATGATTTTCAAGTGAGACAACATGGGAAATACATGCACCCAGAAGTCAGAGATAAAATTTTGAAAAATAAACTTCAAAATAACAAAGTTCTTTTATATGGTTTACAAAACGACAGCGCCTTTTTCGAAAGTTCAGAGTAGTTCAGTTCATTTATCTTTGAGGTGTATAGGAGTCAATGGGGATATACATATATAAATAAACAATTTTCGAAAGCACAAATCAATTATGAAGTACTGAACTGACTCACCCGCCTGCAACTATTAAAATAGTATTGAACCGATGTCCTCATAGCAGAGGAGAGACGGAAGTGCAAAGGTTAGCCTAAGCAAAAACAGAGGTTAACGGAGGTGTAGGTTAGATTATTATTAAACACTCATCGGATAAAGGAAACCTGTTGACAATATAAATTATTGAGGCGAATTATATGCCATGATATTAAAAAACACTTTTGCAACTTTGGAGTGCTAAATGACTGTATCCTTCATGAAACTTCGTTAACACATCCTCAATACACTAGTAGAGATTCGTTTCATGCAGTAATTTGACAATTGCGGATGCGAAGTTCCGTTTCAACCCTGATTGAAGGGTTCCAAAAATATATTTCCTCAGTAAGTAAGGGCATTAGGTTCTGCGGTCGCTCCTGATGGATAGTTTGCCTTTGACAGAAGAAAAGTAGATCTGCAAGCTTATGCAGATGACCTCGTCATCTTGGCAAGGTCCACGTCGGGAAGGGTAGCTTGTAATATCCTCTAAAACACGATGGACGTTTTTCACAGATGGGGCCTGAGGGAGCAGTTGTCTGTCAACCCCAGTAAAACTGTAATAATCTCCTCCACTAGGAGGAGAAAATTAGAGAATTTAACGCCACTTTTCCTCAATGGTGAAATATCTTGGCATTGTCCTTGATGAAAAAATCACCTGGAAAGCTCACTTGGAAAAAGTTTCACACAAAGCCAGACTGTACCTAAGGACAGTCTAACTTGGGGTTTAGGTCCCAGAAAAATCCATTGGATTCATGTGATATTTATCAGACCAATGATCACTAATGGAGCAATTGCCTGGTGACCGAAGGCTTTAAAGAAAACGGTCCAGGCGAAGCTGTCTGGCTTACAGAGACAGGCTTGTCTGGTCATCAGTGGTACCATCAGAACTACACCGTCAGTGGTCATGGATATCCTTCTAGATCAATTTCCTCTCCACATTTTTTTGGAGGGAGAGGCTAGACGGACTGCATATAGACTTGTGCACATTGCTAATTGGACAAATCAATTTAATGCAGAGTGCAACAGACTGTTGGTAGACACTGAAAGTCACAGCGTTCTGGAACCTGTGACTTTATGCCTCTAAATGCCAACTACGAACTGCCTTATAAAGTACTGTCTTCGAGTAGAGAGGACTGGATCCTCCGGGAGAAGGAAATATTGAGAGCAGATAGTGGTTGGTTCACAGATGGACCAAAAACACCTTCAGGTTCTGGTGCAGGTGTTTTCAGTCGCAGACCCAGGATAGAGATATCAAGCTGCCTAGGAATAGGATAGAGATCTCAAGCAGCCTGGGAATCTATGAGACTGTATTTCAAGCGGAAATTTACGCTATTGAATTGTGTGTGGAGAGATTGGAAGAATCCAACCTCATACACAAGTCAATAAATATAATCAAGCGGCGTTAGAAGCTCTTGGCTCCTACCGAGCAACGTCTCTTCTCGATAGGAAGACTCAACAGACTATTTCTTGCAAAGGAGGGTGCTGCAAGCAGCTTCATCGGATCAGAACCTGTCATTGGCATCGCTTTAGGCTTTGCCAAACAAACACTGAGCACCTGGATGGCAAGAAGATTTATGGACATCTGGAAGGACCTTTCAGGATTGGCTCACTCATAGGCATTCATTCACCCTTCGAAGCTTGGTACCAAACAGTTGTTGAAACTGTAGGGATAAACTACGATGTCTAACAGGCCTTCTCAGAGGTCACTGTCATCTGGTTCAGAGGTCGCATGCAGACTGCGAGCCGTATCTTTGCCACGACTGATTTAGTATCTTCATAATAAATGAGTCGTCGAATTACAACACTTATCGAATATCTAAATGGTAATTCCAAGGCTCGAATGGCAATAGTATTTCAACAAAACTTTTTCTCAATCTCATTCAAATGTTACGCAACTAATGATCCTACAAAAAATACCAAACTTTGCATTTTTATTGATTTCTCATTCACAATTTCGATCTATTTTCTACTCTGAGTTTACAGAGCCACATCAACTTCTTTCCAATATGAAAACCAATTAATTCCCAAATGGAAATGTTTCATTTATTTAAAAGCAAAATCGCCCTTGCCAATGCAAATTTCCCATTTCTCATCGCAGCGGCAATTTTATTGGATCGTAAAGTCGGGGCACTTCACAGTAAAATATTCAGAAAGAAAAGTAGATTTCTAATTGAGATTGCATCTTTTCGTAGCATTTTTTCTAGTGGGAAATCAAGGTGACGTGGCCGAAATAGTCTGTTGACAAAAGGAAGAATATACGAGATTTATTCTGATTCTGAGTATAGAGTTAAGATAGATAAAATTCGATGAAGTCGACGAAGGCTGTATTTACCTGGTCCTGATTATCGTGAGTGAGGTGGGTGAGGCAGAACTTCGACGCTCAATTCGTAATATTTTCTGACGCTTCTAAAAGCATTTTCTGATATATTCCTGACAGTTCCCGCCATTATCCACCATTATAACAAAAAATGGAGGTCTACATTTTCTCGTTTGTTGACTGTCACGTTCTTAATTATCACCTGAAAAAAAAGGCGGCTGACGCTGATCTTCTCCGATCGAGTGCGACGTAGTGATAGTCACGCTGAATATTACTGGAGTTTTTTCCCCAACACCAAATCGTTATTTTTAACACCTCGACACGTGTTCCGATCAAGTGATCATCTTCAAAGACGAAGATTAAAACTGTTTTAATCTGTTTTAATCTTCCTCTTTGAAGATGATCACTTGGTGATCGAAACACGTGTCGAGGTGTTAAAAATAACGATTTGGTGTTGGGAAAAAACTCCAGTAATATTCATTACTACACCAAAGGTTCCAAACAGTGCATCATAAGTAAATAGTCACGCTGAGTTAACCTAAACAAATCCATTGGATTTATGTGACGATTGTCAGACTAATGATCACTTATGGAGCAATTGCCTGATGGCC
Source organism: Leptinotarsa decemlineata (assembly GCF_000500325.1). Classification (NCBI taxonomy): domain Eukaryota; kingdom Metazoa; phylum Arthropoda; class Insecta; order Coleoptera; family Chrysomelidae; genus Leptinotarsa; species Leptinotarsa decemlineata. Next base: position 161,317 of record NW_019289877.1, read on the forward strand.
GAAGACTGTACAGGAAACTATTCAGGCGAAGCTATCTGGCTAACAGAGACAGGCTGGCCATCAGTGGTGCCATCAGTACCACACCGTCAGCAAGCATTGATATCCTTTTACATCTACCTTCTCTCCATAAATTTCTGGAGAGAAAGGCTAGATGAACTGCATATAGATTTGTGCACATTGCTAATTGCACAAATCAATGTAATGCGCAACGCAACAGACGACTGGTTGACACTGGAAGTCACAGCGTTCTGGAATTGACCTCTGACTTTATGCCTCCAAATGCCAACTACGAACTGCCTTATAAAGTACTGTACCCAAGTAGAGAGGACTGGATCCCCCGGAAGAAGGAAATATTAACAGCAGAGAGTTGTTTGGTCACAGATGGATCAAAACACCTTCAGGTTCTGGTGCAGGTGTTTTCAGTCGCAAACCCAGGACAGAGATATTGGAAGAATCCAACCACATACACAAGTCAATAAAAATATTCTCGGACAGTCAAGGAGCGTTGAAAGCTCTTGGCTCCTACCCAGCAACATCTAAATTGGTAGCAAATTGCCAAAAACGACTCTCCTCGATAGGAAGACTTAATAGATTGTCTCTGGTCTGGATTCCTGACCATACTGAAGGCAATGAGGCTGCTGACTCCCTTGCAAAGGAGGGTGCTGCAAGCAGCTTCATCGAACCAGAACCTGTCATTGGCATCGCTTTAAGCTTCGCCAAACAAACATTGAACACCTAGATGGCAAGAAGATTCATAGACTTCTGGAAGAATCTTCCAGGATTGGCTCACTCTAGGGCGTTCAATCACCCTTCGAAGCTTGATACCAAACAGGTGTTTGACTACAGTAGGGATGAACTACGGTCTCTAGCAGGCCTTCTCACAGGTCACTGTCATTTGAATCATCATATGCAGAGACTCGGACTGTCGAAAGACAGTGTGTGTCGCCGCTGTTTGGAAAATAAAGAAACAGCAGAGCAAATACTTTGTGCCTGCCCCGCTGGGGACCGAATCAAGTTTTCAGAGTTTGGCAGAGTCTTGTCATCTGAACTGAAAGACCACTCACCATACACACTAATCGGCTTCGTTCAGAGGCTGGGTTTTTTTGGTCGAGTGTGAATAGATGTAAGCCACAATAAACCCTTGCGGGTTATGGTGGAGGATCGAAATGACTCGCTGACTTTTGACCTAACATAACCAAACGTATCTGTGAAGAGTAAGATACCTATACTAAGCTGACTAAAATAGCTCGCTACAAGAAATATGTTCCACATATTCGGTTTCATAGACTCGAGAATTGTTGTCTATCATGCTTTGCACAACGATAGCAGAATAAGTGAGGAATAATTGAAATTGTTTAGATCAGTATAGATCATTGAGTTTTTAGATGCCTTCGAACGTGTGGAAATAAAAAAATGTGGAATGAACACCGACAAAGCTACCATTCCGAAAAGCCCGTTGTTCACACTGCCACGTAAGAATTACAGGTAGAAAATAACATTAGGAACAATATGTAATACTAAGAGTAATTCAAAGACAGGATTCATGATAGAAAAATGTTAAGGAAGGAGAGATCGCCATTGATGACAGACTAAGATACTGTTCTGATCAAAATTAAAGCAGTGACGTAGAAAATATTTTTCAAAACATTACAAATTTCGTTACAAATTCTCACGTTACGCCACTGCCGACACATTCGTAGAACTCCTCGGGCAATTTCTCCGTTAGTAATTCTATTTATTTCCTTGGCAAATTGTCGTTCGACGACTTTTTGGTACCAAGAAAACTGAACGGAGCAATGGCTTAGTATTACGTTTCTGGATTTTTATAACACTTTCTGCAATCCCAGAACGGTGTCTATAAGTGAACTGGTGCAATATTGTAAAAAGTATTACAGATATGTTTACAATAAAATCAGCAAATACAGAATACAAATCAGAAAGATTTTCAGAGCAACTGTAAAACCATGTATAAACCATGAGATATGCTCTGAAATGAAAGATTCGTTAATTGATTTTTTCGAATTGAAGTAAAGTTTATTAAAAAAGTTCATACAATGGTTCCAGGATGAGCCGCTTAAGCAAGTTTATCATATGAAGTTCATCTTGGTAGGTATACATATGTCGACTGTATAGCTCAACAAAATAATTCAACTACAAGTACTAGCTGGATGAGTTAGAAGCATAAAATTTAGTTCAGAATATTCAAACATTTTTGGATAGTCGAATGAAATTTATCAAATGCTCGTTAATTCAATTTTCTGTAGGTGAAATTTCAATATACGCACCGGCATTTAATCGGTACATCGTTGGGTATGGGTAACGCTTTTAGTGAAAAAACCAGAATTATCTACCTATATAAAAAAACAGTAATAATGATTTTGACAAGAATAATATCGATAAATAATATTTATTTCGGGCACCCCTACTACTTTATTCCAAATATACCATCGATTGTGTCGGTATGAAGAGCGACATCTGGAACAGAAATCAAAGAGCATGAAATCGTAGGAAAACAAGCAGCTTGTGAATAACAGTTCAAAGGCAGTTCAAAGCAGTTCGAAGATCTTCGCGAAATTGTTGATTAGGGTGTAAGGTCAGAATTTTGTTATAGTAGGGGAGCCCACGATGCAAAATGCGGATTTACTCGTCATAGAGATATATTAAGTTGCAAAGCATAGATGATAAGAACAAAAAATGTTATATCATATATACCTTTTCATCGGTGGGGCAAGCGGTTATAGATTTTTAAATATGTGAAAAAATACTCTTGCATGGACATACTCGAGCGCGTCAGATATTGATAGCATCAATGTCCTACGTATTTTTAATAATGTTCTTATGTTAATCTGATCGTTTGCATGATGCGGGTGGTTGTACGTGAGGGTTTGAAGTGAAAAGAAAAAAATTCAATCGAGCGCGTCAGATTTTCTAAGGGGGTGTTAAGTGCACCAAAAAATCTCTCATTCAATAATCTGACGATTTCAATGTGACGAAAACTCGCGGCCATTATTATAATTTGCAAAAAAAATTCGCCATTTTGAAAAACTCAAGCGCGTCAGATTAAGATATATATGGTTCATCTTTATGCTCTAGACGTGCTGTCTCATAATCTGACGATTATCTAGAGGGATTCGCCTAATCTGACGAAAAAACATAATATTTTTCAATTTCTTTAAATTATTGAACTTAATCAATTGAAAAGCTCAGGAAATAGCATGCAATAGCATTTCCCTCTCTGTGAGAGGAAAATATAGGTATCAAACAGCTGCACGCATTAAACTTTATCGACGAATTTTTGTTATTTCGGGTTGCTGAAATCGTCAGATTATATATTTTTTGTTATCCTTGAATTATTTCCTTCAGAATAATAAAAAATTAGCTACGCTCGAGAATGTCGAAATGACGTTATTTTTTTACAACTTTGCTGCCTCCCCTTTCTTTACGTCACTCTCAAACTGTCAGATTAGTGGAATATACGCTTTTTAGCATGTAGTCTGACGCGCTCGAGAATTTCTGATGATCAATTTTTTTTACTAATCTGATCCTTTCCACGGGCGTCCTTATATATGAAGGCTCATATTTGGTGGAGATACTTAACCGAGTACAAGTTATCCCCTCGTGTATTAATCTGCCGCGCTTTAGTAAATCCTGAAATCCCCGCTTGGACTCCCATATGATTACGAGCTTTGTTTGGATTTGAAAAGAGGGTATCGTATTGGAAACTTTCAACAAGTCAGTACTCCATAGAAGCAGAAAAAGATTGGGACGGCAAGCATATTTGTATCAGAAACGTTTTTTCTGACTACTAAATCTGGCGTATTTTTTGCTGATAAATACCGAGAGGAGAGTTCTTCACGGACGTTACCTCTCGTAAGTGTGTTTTTTCACCACGAAGTAAGTATATGTCTCTCCGGCATCCAGATGGTGCACAATGCTCTCATCTAGGAGCAGCAAATCCTCTCTGTAATCGGATCAATGAACGAGAAGGATCTGCAAGACTACATTCCGTAAGGAATCTTGCATAAATGTATGTCGGATATAATTCAACGTACATCATGTCATTATCAGGGGAAGTAGTTGGTTTTTGGCAGAAATCCACACGAACCTACTGTATAGGTACATTGGAAGAGATATATATTCAACATTCTGTCCAACATCCGCCTCATGATTATTTGGTCATATGTTGGGGTCATATGTTGTCTCGAAGAACGGAAGCCTCAATTCCGTTCTTCGAGACAACATATGACTCCTTCCACACCTCAGAAAAATACCGTCTACCCAGACAGGCGTTGAGCAGCCTGAGTACAACTCTACATTCCTTTCTATCATCATCTGGACAACCCCATTGGTCTCGATACAGTGGTCTGTTAGCAAGTCTCTGATATGCCTAACAAGTAGTATTTTTGTAATGTTCTCAATGTAAAGGGCACAAAACTGCCTCAAAACCTTTGCAAATCGGGTAACATATTTCCAGGTTTCGGTATAAAATTGGCCCTAATCAGTTTCCATGTTTTGGGTAAGAATATACATGAAACAAATTATAGGCTCTATCAAAAGACTCGAAACTACAACTCAAACACACTTATACTTTTTATGACTTTACAATTATTTTACTTGTACCATTCGTTTACTTCGCGTGTATCGCTGCCATGAATGAACTAGACTGAGCTGATTCCTCAACGCGTTCGGCTAACGAAGTTTCTAAAACGTTTTATACCTCTTTCTTGACTTCCATACTGTTTTTCTTAGTAATCTAAGTGATTCAGCATGTTTCATGGTCATTCACTGATTCCTTCGTTCTCGGTAGGCCAGAGGCGTGTACAATATCATCTGGAAGTGTATTTGGAATATCTGCAATGGTTACCGGTATTGTTGAAATAGTGCAATGGAAGTGCAATGGAAAACTAAATAATTTCAAGAGCCGTGAGAATTCTTTTGTAAAATTTTCGTTCACCTATTCAAATTATTCATTCCACAATGCTGATCTCGAATTGGGTAGTTTATATTCGTCGAGAGATTGTGAATATAATTTCTCAGTATATAAAAATAGGGCGTTCTTCAAGCAGTGTCCTCAAATTCAGATGGTAACTCCTTGTGATATAGGAAGAAAAGTTCCTATGAACATATGTTCATAAATCTTTAGATTCATTAGTTATTTCAAGCTATATTGATAGTAAATTTTGAAACATTCATGTTCATGGGTTCATGGACATTATTTACATTTCCATCACACTGACTTCAATTATTGAAATAAATAATGGTTTTGAGTACAAACTAGATTTACTGAATTGAATATTATAGGGTCCCCAACAGTGTTATGTACATTATTTAGTCCGAAAGCTAATACTAACAGTGCCGGTTTGAAATATTGATTCATTTGTCGGTAAGTGACAACTATAAAGGATATACAATGCTGGTGGAATGGTTTTTGTGCAGGATAAAATATTTCAAATGAAAGGGTTACTATGGCTGCCACCATAGATAATGTCAGGAAGTTATTTGACAAAAAATTATCACTTGACATGACGAATGCGTCTTGAAATGACCGGTGATGCAATTTCGGGTCTGCAAGGCAGACAGTGATTGAAAGTTATTCAGATCAAGAGCACATAACGATGTTTGCCAATACCCAGTGATTTGAGAAAAATGTGTCACTAAAGATGTGAAAAAGCGTAAAGATTAAAAAAAGACCAAAAACTGGAAAACTTTAGGAACAAATACTAGAATTTTCAAATACATCAGGAATCATATTAAATGAAGCCAAAAAAGAGGAAAAATGAAATTATTTATTAGTATAATCTGATATGATAAAAATAAATCATTTTTGGTTTTCAATTCAAAACAACAAAATCTGCTAGGATAATTTTTGTTTTTCAGACTGATCACGACCATAGGACAGTAAAAGTTATACAAAGGCCGTTTTTTAGCTGATCGCACTGTTTCTATGTTCGAGGTCGGTTATTTAGACAAAAGTTCACCAATTTGGGAAACTAAAATAATCTCATCTCAGATCAAGAATATCCGTGGTTGTTTTTGAAATATTCGCCAAAAAGTAGAATTGTCGAATATCCTTTTTTGCTCTATCGCCTCCATTTCGAAAGATATACAAAATACAGAGGAACTCACATATACGTGAAATGAACGAAGCGCTATATGAATATTTCTATGTGGATTGTCACAAAAGGTACAACCAATGAGCTACACTCCGGCTAATTAATCGATAGTTCTATTTTTGACTCATCTATTTAACAGAGTGAATTTGTGAAAATTAATTAAATTATTTCTCATAATTTGCTTCTTGGAACACCGTAGCTTCCTCGGTAGAATTCATTTCGCTACAGTATTAGCAAAACGCGTCTAGAAATAAAAATGTTTGTGAAAACTCTGTAAGTATTATCATGGATAGTTTAAATTATTCGAATTATTGAGTACTTTTCTGATATTACCACAAGAGAAGAAGCAAATCATCCTGGATCTGAAAAGAAGGAGGATGACTACAAATTGATTGAAAAATATATACTTTTCATAGACATTGAAATATTTCGCATTTGTTTTCAGGCTTTTAACTTTTCCATCTTTTTAAAAGAGCGACATGAGTAAATTTATTTCATAATGTTATGAAACTAATGAGTACTTTGTGTTGCCCAAAAAATTACTGATGAGGTGACCTTCGAAGTACGCCTTTGAGGATGATAGTATTCCATATAACTGAAATGCTATATCGGCACTCTTTCATACATTATATTGTTTAGCGTCCCTATGAATGATATCTGAATTAATGTCATAACGAATGTTTGTAGTTGTTGTGTCAAAAAATACTTCTTTTGAATTCTGAACTTCTATGCATGATCTACACATCTTTGTAAAAAGTTTATTTTGAACTTCCTTCAAGAGTTTCCCACAAATTATGTATGCAGATGGAAAAGTAGAAAGCTACATAGCTTTTTTTAATGTTGAGATATTTGGTGATACGATTTCAATTTTCAAGGATGAAATGATAGAGACAGGATCAATATTGAACTACTTGAAAAGACAAAAACTGATGAAGAAACGCATAAAAATAAAAGTTATCCAATGTGCACTTACTGTAGACTCTCTATTTATAGTATTATAAATTGTATGCTAAGAGTTTGAAAGCTTGAGAAAAAAATAATACATTTGGCGATATAAAATTGTTATCCTGAAATAACTTTTACAACGTTACGCCACTGGATCAGTGTGGAATAGAAATAACTTTAGCGAGAAGAGGGAGCTCGGTACTCAGTCTTATAGTGAGTAAATTACCGAGAGGTCACGAGAGGTGGGAACCAGTAAAATACTCCTTCCTATAACTACTACTAATAATATTCAGTCAGGTGTCAAATCCGGATGAATCAATAGTTATTATCAAGGTATGCTGAAAGTTTCAATTACTAACGCGATATTAGAGTAGAATGGGAGGTTTTATTTCTATCAACAATGTAGACAGCCATTTAAATTGCAAACAAGATTTATATTGAATTGTATAACATCACGGAAACATCAACAATATTGGAACGACAATTAATGTCAGTGCCTGCTTGAAATATTTATTCGTTTGTCGGTAAGTGACAACTATAAACATTATACAGTGCGATTGGAATGGTTAATGTGCTGCATAAAAGTTTCAGAATCGCAATTATATTCGAAATATTTCAATATAATTTACCCTTTTCTTTGAGAGTGGTTCCAACACATATCTGAAAGATTGGAAGGTTGGAAAAACCTTCTCGCGTTCGGAGTAGTTGGTAAAAATTACGGACGAGAACATAGCAGCAAACTACAAGTAACAGCATATATGTGCTTTTTTGAGATCCTGAAATCATGTCATAAAAAACAACTCATCACATCTAAACCAATGTTCCGGCTAAAAATGTACGTCGGATACTTCCAAAGAAATTACATGAACTACGACCTTGAACACATAAAAAATTACCAGTGGAATGAATCAGATTTGAATGAAATGCTACATCAGAAATGGCTATTAGCACCTAAAAAAACTGCTTTTCTCAAGACAAAGGAAAGTGATGGATCGCCACTATAGCCGGAAATGTGTAATATACAGTACGGTCGATCTATCAATATTTTGAGGAGGGGTGAAATCTTAATAGAAACGAATCAATCACCAATGAAAGATACGAAAATGGTCTGTCTGAGAGGATAAGGAGCCCCCAATAATTTCCTTTTTCAATTGAAACTGTCCGTTTGAAGTCTTTTACTTCTCTTTCCATAGCCATTTAAATATAGTAATAAGTTGAATTTAAGTGAATATTATAAAAAATTATCCACATAAAAATGTGAATTGACTATATTCACATACGAGGGGTTTTTGAACGATTCAACTGCTTCTTCGGTGGCCGAAAATTGTTGACCACGCAGTTTACCTTTGATATTCGGGACGCCTTATTGTAAATTACCGTCAGTTTCAGTGACGGCTCGTGCATTGAAGAACAATGGAGGCTCAAGTCATTTTTATGTTGTTGCACGCTTTGCTTAATACTAAAGTTAGGGCATGACAATGCGTAAAAAGTGCATGAGGAGTGTAATACCTGGAGTGTTAGTCCAGATTATTACTGTACTTAGTATCAAATTTAATTATTTACTGTCCTCCATCTGTCACCAATATATCACCATTCCGTAGGACTGCTGGACTCGTGCCAAACGCACGAAGGTTGGTCTTTTGAACCTTAACTACACTGAGGGTTTCCCTTTTGAAATTCCTCCTGTTGAGGTTGAAGCTTAATTTTATCAGCTGAAGGCCAGATCGTAAAGTCGGGGCACTTCACAGTAAAATATTCAGAAAGAAAAGTAGATTTCTAATTGAGATTGCATCTTTTCGTAGCATTTTTTCTAGTGGCGTGGCCGAAATAGTTTGTTGACAAAAGGAAGAATATACGAGATTTATTCTGATTCTGAGTATAGAGTTAAGATAGATAAAATTGTGTGACCAGGATTCGATGAAGTCGACGAAGGCTGTATTTACCTGGTCCTGATTATCGTGAGTGAGGTGGGTGAGGCAGAACTTCGATCTTCAATTCGTAATATTTTCTGACGATGATTTGTGAAACGTGCGGACAAGAGGACAAAAGCATTTTCTGACAGTTCCCGCCATTATCCATCATTATAACAAAAAATGGAGGTCTACATTTTCTCGTTTGTTGACTGTCACGTTTTTAATTATCACCTGAAAAAAAAAGGGGCTGACGCTGGTCTTCTCCGATCGAGTGCGACGTAGTGATAGTCACGCTGAATATTACTGGAGTTTTTTCCCCAACACCAAATCGTTATTTTTACACCTCGACACGTGTTTCAATCAAGTGATCATCTTCAAAGACGAAGATTAAAACTGTTTTAATCTTCCTCTTTAAAGATGATCACTTGGTGATCGAAACACGTGTCGAGGCGTTAAAAATAACGATTTGGTGTTGGGAAAAAACTCCAGTAATATTCATTAATACACCAAAGGTACCAAACAGTGCATCATAAGTAAATAGTCACGCTGAGTTCTAATCGAGTCTCCTACCGATGCTCCTAGAATATTGTCTTTTCCACCCGTGTTAGGAACTACACGTTAAAAGGTAAGACCTCGTTAATCCTTAGCTCGCAAAAGTTCTGACTTTTGGAGGTTGTCGTACGTAGGGGTGCGACAACTGGTTAACGGAAAAACAGATTTTAAACAGATTTTTTTTAAACAGCTTCCTAAGAGTTCCATCGTGTTTTACCACCATTACCACGACGTGTGATAAAGAATTTGCAGGGCGAATTGAGCTAAAACGGCGATAGACATGCAATAGTCGTTCAATTGTACAGTGTGGTCAATTACTGTCGAACCTCAGAGGAGAAAAGTAACAATGCGATCCCGAGAAAGAAGTCATCAAGAAAATAATTGAAAGTTACGTAATTACGTAATTAGTTTCTGCATCCAAGACGTGGTGGCCATCCAAATTTCTCTACCGAGCAAGACGGGTAAGACGAATATTATCGCCCGCTTCGCATACTTGCCGGGAGATTCGGATACCGTACCACCTCTAACTGTTAGACGACTTATCGACTACAGGAAAGGAACAAAGTCCAAATCGTAATGGCCCCTAAACAAATCCATTGGATTTATGTGACGATTGTCAGACTAATGATCACTTATGGAGCAATTGCCTGATGGCCGAAGACTGTACAGGAAACTATTCAGGCGAAGCTATCTGGCTAACAGAGACAGGCTGGCCATCAGTGGTGCCATCAGTACCACACCGTCAGCAAGCATTGATATCCTTTTACATCTACCTTCTCTCCATAAATTTCTGGAGAGAAAGGCTAGATGAACTGCATATAGATTTGTGCACATTGCTAATTGCACAAATCAATGTAATGCGCAACGCAACAGACGACTGGTTGACACTGGAAGTCACAGCGTTCTGGAATTGACCTCTGACTTTATGCCTCCAAATGCCAACTACGAACTGCCTTATAAAGTACTGTACCCAAGTAGAGAGGACTGGATCCCCCGGAAGAAGGAAATATTAACAGCAGAGAGTTGTTTGGTCACAGATGGATCAAAACACCTTCAGGTTCTGGTGCAGGTGTTTTCAGTCGCAAACCCAGGACAGAGATATTGGAAGAATCCAACCACATACACAAGTCAATAAAAATATTCTCGGACAGTCAAGGAGCGTTGAAAGCTCTTGGCTCCTACCATTTTCTGAAGTAGAATATCTAGGTACGTATGAGTTATTTCAACTTGATATAGGCGCTGTTGCCAATATGTGAATCAGAAACAAATCCCTTTAAATTTGAAATATCAATTTGAATACTTTTCGAAGTGATTTAAAAAATTCATGAATTAAACTCAACTTTATTTTGTTCAAACTTGCATTTGCTGTAATAACCCAAATTGAGGAACATTCCGCATTGTGTACAAATATGTGTACAAATATTTGTACAATGTACAAATATTTATATGAACCAAATATTAAGTAGGTATGTTTGTTTATAAAAACGAAATTAACAAAATTCCTTGAAGATGCTGTCAAAATTTCAATCGCGCTTTCGCAATAATTGCATCACGAAAAACTCGACGAAAAATAAATATAAGACACGATTAGAAGTTAATATTTCTTCTTGGAATTTATTTTTCACGATTACTGTGTTCGCATTACCGATGATTCACCGACGAAAAATAAATATAAGACACGATTAGAAGTTAATATTTCTTCTTGGAATTTATTTTTCACGATTACTGTGTTCCCATTACCGATGATTCACCTACTAACGATTTATAATATCAACAATCGAAACGTGAAGAGGCTTAGTTTGAAATATTTCTCTCATTTTTTCTTTATATGACATTTCAATATCATATAATGTTCGATTCTTCTAATTTTTTATATTATAAGTCCAAACCTCTGGCATTCCGAAGAAATATTTTTTCACATACATTCAGATAGATACTCGTGATTTTCTATGATATCAATGGCTTGACGGAAGAAATAATTTTTTGTAGAGTTTCATGGTACTCAGAAATATTTATGCCGATTTTGATGAAACTAGGAATATTTATTAGCAGTGGCTTCTTTTCATGAAATAAAATTGCGGTTAATAATACTAATGGAGTCACAGATTGATATTTGTAGTGAAAATCAATGTACCTCACTGTTTTTCTCCAAGTTTGATATTTTTATCAGATTGGACAATTAATTAGAAAATAATTAATTAACCACACAAAAAAAATCCAATAAGTATTCAAGCGAATTTATGAAAAACAAACTAGATTTCCAGTTGCACAAAAACTAATGTATAGGCTTTCGTTTAAAAAAATCATTATAATGAGTGATATTTTTGCTGATATCTTTTTGGCAACACCGTTTTTGACAGATCACGCGTGAATCGTGTCTTGTGTTATTGTCAAACATGTTCAGGTTGGTCTATAATTTAACCATGAATCGACGAATTAACAACGCTTTCAAATTATTGAATCTTATTTTCAAAATTCATGCTCGGTGAAGAAAGTGCATCGTGCACTTCTTCAAATTTATGGGCAGTTTCGTCGGCCCACTGAGGGAGCTATTCGGAAGCTTGTGTCTAAATTTCGAACCCAGTTTACATTATTGGACATTAAACCACCAACACGCATACGTAGAGTGAGGACCGAAGAAAATATTGCAGCTGTATCCGCCAGTGTTCGTGATGACCGTGAAATGTCGATTCGCCGCCGTTTGCAGCAATTGGGCCTCTGTTACTCCACTACGTTGGAAATTTTGCGAAAGGATTTGGGTGCAATAATTGAAGCCACACGACCTCCCACAACGTCTAACATTTGGTGAATGGGCGCTGGCAAAGTTGGAGGAAGATCCACATTTTTATCGAAAAATTGTGTTCAGCGACGAGGCTCATTTCTGGTTGACTGGATACGTTAACAAGCAAAATTGCCGCATCTGGAGTGCCGCACTTCTTCAAAGACGACAATAGCCGGAACGTTACCGCGAATGGCGAGCGCTACCATGTGATGACTGACGACTTTTTGTTGCCCAAAATGGAAGAATTGAACATGCCTGACATGTGGTTTCAACAAGACGATGCCACATGCCACACGGCACGCGAAACAATGGCCTAATTAAGAGCCGCCTTCGGTGAATAGTTTATCTCACATTTGGGACCCGTCAATTGGGCGCCTAGATCGTGTGATATAACGCCTTTGGATTATTTCTTGTGGGGATGTTAAGGCTCATGTCTACAGGAATAAACCAGCAACGACTGGCGTACGTGAATTTTCAAAAAAGTTTTGTGTTGTTTTGAAAATCAAATCCTATACCTCCTAAAAAATCACCCGTCATGAACACAAATTAATATTAAAAAACTGTTTTTCTTTTTTCTTATTATATCAGTATATAAGAGCAATAAGAGCAAATATTTTATTCGAATAATGTCAGTCATGTATACATGTTGAGTTAGTAGACATTTATTAAGTAATCGACAATTATTAGGATTGATTATCATCTCTTCAGTAATTTTCCCTGAATCTAATTGTTGAAGGTTTTTCTATATCTATTTGCTCATACAAAATATTTGCCAAAATAGTTTATCAACAGTAGAACAATATTTGGTTAACCATTTATTATTCAGATATATTCAAAGTTGAGTTAGTAGTTATTTTTGAGACAATTCCTCTCTACTAGTATGTTGCACAAAGTAATTTTTCAACGAAATGTCGACTAACATGATTGAGTAATACTAGACTATCAGGCCAATGGTTATGTACCTACATGTGTGTAGAAAAAAAAACTTTCACTACAAGAAATAATGAGAAATTTGATAATTGTGAATCAAATTTGGAATAGTAATCTCTATAAACATATTTTATACAGTACGATTTGTGAAACACCTACCAAAAATAAAAACTCCCCTTCCTGATACCAAGACGAATATTGAACCACTTTCGGCAGATACATTACAGATTATTGTTTTCTTTGCCATGAACCTTAAAATTATATGGAGCTCGGGATGGATGAATATCCATTAGAACGCATTCCAATAATACTGTGTGAAATATTTCACTATACAATAGCTACTTCGGACGTGTTCAATACTGGATAAGTAAAATTTGGAACCTCTGGTGTAAAATGAATCTATTGAAAACACGTTTTCCTCACCAGAACAAAACAATACTCATACTCTGTCCATCTAAACAATGGAGTAAACAATGGAGTATTCCAAAACATTATTATGCGTAGTGCACGTGATCTTCCAGACAAGGCTGCTTGTACATAGTCGCACTAAGGAACGACCGAAATTTTATTTCATTTTTTTTTTAATAATATGCGGGTGGGTATAGGAAATTTTTTAGGTGGGGTGTAGAGACACAAATTAGCAGTTTCTTCAGCCGTATTAGTACTTGATATTTTAAAAAATTTAGGTTTTAAAATACCGTATATGTAAACATTACAGGCGTTAAAACAAAACTGACCACTCCGACACTGTAACAATGAATTCTGTCAGCCGATTGCAGTTAAATCTGCAGCGTAAGGAGGCTTGTTTACATTACCCAAAAGATGCAAATGTGCGTGGTGATTATGCTTTGATGACGCATCTGTCTTTCTTTGGATTACTTTGTTTGTTGGGCGGATATAATTAAGTGTTTGATACTGATATTTTCTACATCGTAATTTAATATAATATATTAATTCGAGTTTGACTGACTATTACTACTTGACAATTTCTACTTAATAAATTTATTGCATAATAAATGTTTACCATTCTAGAAATAAACTCATTAAACTGAACCTACAACAAATACAAAGACTACCTGTGACCTCATAACTAAGTTAAATCGTTTATCGTTACAAACAAATGTTATAAAGGAGTATCATTTAAATCTATCATTCCAAAAGATTTAAGTTTCGTACCTTCGTCTTCCGAAAGCAATAGTCCGGTCATATTAGACCAAAAAATAAGAGTAAAGCTACCTAAATCCCCACCAAGATGAAAACTAGTAAGATTTTTTAAAATATGATTAAAAATAAAATTTGAAAGTTCCCCATCTTTCCCCTGTATGGAAAAATTTTTATTCAATGTCAATGGTGAAAAAAATGTACTCAGGAT
>NW_019289877.1:176014-211622 GCF_000500325.1 Leptinotarsa decemlineata
TTATTTTGATTTTCTTTTGAACAACCTATCAAGGATGTTACGTACAGCGCCATCTGCCCGCGAATAGATCAAGCAATAAGGTCGATAATTCTGTCAATACACCACCCGAGCTTGAGAGTTACAAACAAACAAACATACATAAAAGCATACATACATTCAGGTGAAGCTATTATAAAGCGTGTAATAAAATTGTAATACAATGACGAGGGAAACGCATTCCAAATTTTACTGGAACTTATACAATGGTATGGGAGGGACACTGTTAAATTCAAGGTGGATGAAGAAATCAAACTGTAACTACTTAACAACAGACACCTAGATTATTGCTATGTTTATTTTGTTGAACCTTGTTAAAAAATTGAAAAACCTGAAGTTAAATAATTTTTTACTCGTAAAATCCAACTTCATTGAAAACTTGCCAATCAACATAATATTAACCAATGTTTCTGTAGAATCTCAGGTACTTTTTGTTGAGAAAGGAAAGAAAAGCAATAAAGATATTTCGTTCTACACAAACAGTTCAAAAACTTTATACTGTCATTGTTTTAGGTTATATCAACGTCGATCGTTTCAGGGGTTTCGACCTCAACACTACGAAAATGCTTCTCCGAGACATAGCCCAGTTCCACGCAGTTCCTCTAGCTCTGAAGTTGAACGATCCAGAAACATTCGAGAAGAACGTCAAGGCGTATCTGGCTTGTTTCCATCCTCTACCACCTGTTCCGCCATCCGATGAAGGTGGCGCACATTTGATATCCCACCTGGAAAATTCAGAAAATGTCAGACATCTTTTACCGAAGCTGCTAGCGTCCATGAAATATTTCGGCAAGCTCGCCACAACATTTCGGGAACCTTTCGCCACAATAACGCATAGAGATTTGTGGGTGAACAACATCATGATTCGATTCGATGGCAAAAAAGCCGTCGATAGCAAAATAGTCGATTTCCAAATGTATAGTTACGACAGTCCTGCTACAGATTTGTTCTTCTTTCTTTGCACGAGTGTCGAAACTAGTACCCTCAAAGCTCACTTCGACGAACTTATCATATATTATCATAAAGTATTCGTAGAAATATTAGAATCGCTCAATATTGATACAGCGCCATTTTCCTATGACCTATTTCTGGACGAAATAGCTGCAAGTGTCGAGAGAGAACTGGCGCATAGTATTTTCATGTTGACTTTCATAGTTCACGGTAAAAAAGGCGGTCCAGCCGCCGCAGATGATCCTTCTAAACCACCAAAGATGGAAGAAGTTACAATCATGCCCGAGACGACAGAAAAAATATGTTGGATACTTGAAGAATGCGAAAGGAGGAACTGGTTAAATTTTTAAAGCATAACATTTTTATAATTTCGATTATTCATTTATTAAGAAACAAAAACTGCAAAGCACGACGTAGGTGAAATAGAAGAGAAATGTGTTGAGTGATATGGAATCGCAATTTTTTCATGTTGAATTTTATTCTCTGCTGAATGTCTTCCAATGTTGAATTGTAACGTATCTGCAAATGGTACAGGTTCCAGTTAACTTCTCTTATTCGAGGTTGCCGTGCAACTAATCTGTGACATCCAACAGTTTCATTGCCATTATAATTTTCTACTATAAATGAAGTATGACTGATATTCATTAAAATTAAATGAAAGATATCATCTAATGTCTGAGTATATCGGTTACAGAATCTGTCACTTTACTTTATTCAAGTAAACCAACTATAAGCGGGGATTTCGGGAGCCCAAGCGAGGNGGCTCACTCCCTTATTTACAAAGTTTCTGCCCTCTTTCAGATGAACTGGCAAGAATGGAACTATGCCAAACGCTGAAAGTTTGATCAGGTTGCGACAGGGCAGACACAGAGTATGTGCTCTGCTATCAGGCCTAAAATTTCCTTGTGAAGAATAATCACTCAAAGGCTTACGGACCATGGTACATTTTCCTCAATTTGATGAGGTCTTGATCGGTGAACAGTCTGCGACTATCTTCAACACGTGTGTAAGAAACACAAATCTTCAGAAAAGGTGCTTCGGTATCTAACTTTCCATTCCATTCAGACAATTCATTAATTTGCGATTCTATGAAACTCACAATAGGTCTTAAAGGAGCGTCATCTTAGGATGCGTTTATCAGATATATAAAGCCATAACTCACTGAGTAAGCACAACTTTCAGAAAGAAAAATCACGTCCTCTGGAGTTGAAAACTACCACGCATCATTTCATGAATTACTTTCAGAAAGAAAAATCGCATCTTCTGGAGTTGAAAACTACCATGCGTCATTACATGAATTAAAATATTGATGATGAAGAAAATGATGAATTAAAAAAGTTAGTTTTCAGCTCTCGCTGAAAAATTACCATCTGATCTGTTCTAATTCTGGGGACTCATTTTTGACCTGTGAATATCCGAAATCGTATGCGAATGTTGACTACAATGGCTGCAATTCTTGACAGCTCTGATACTTGAATGTGTATCAATATTCATGAGAGCAAATCGACCCAATCTAGGCAAATTTCACGTTGCTCATTTTTATGTGGTTTTGAATAAATACACTCTGATTATTCTCGTGAAAAATACATCTGATTACAAAGCTACTGATTGAAAGCTACTGATTACAAGATCAGTAGCTTTCCAGACATTCAACTGATGCATTAGTCTTTATCTTTAAAATGTACTCTTCGAATGTGAAATATTTATTCAGTTTGGGAGGTACTGGTAGGCAAGAAATAGTCTGCGCAAATGCTTAATAAATCTAAGTTACAACGGAACAGCGAATAAAGGCTTCCAAATGGATTTATTAAATAATTGTATACTAATAGTGATTCAACAAATATTGGTTCATTATGTCTGAAGTAATTATTCAATGATAGGAAAATAATCCTCCACAATAACGTTGCAGAAAATTGATAACAGACATTTATACACATATAATTGGAAGACAAACCATATTATCCTTTGGCCCCTAAAACAAAAATTATCGAATTGGTCAGAGTTTGAATTATTAAAAATTTCAATATTGTAATCAACAGTAAGTCATCAATAAACGACCGAGACTTCAATCGGCCCTATTTGTAAACTTGTACAATCCTAATTTCTTTCAACACCATAGGTCGTGAGAAACATATTGCCATTCCTTGTTCTTAAAAAAAATGTAAATTCCATTGGTCAATTCTGAATTCGGCGATCACCTTTTCCATGCTTTTATCCTTCCATTTCTCAAAGTTCATTAAATTTTAGGAGACATTTTTGAAAACTAAGGTTAGTAGCGCATCTATAATTACACAATACGCACACGTTTGTAAATACACGAAAAGCTCAAGAATGCATGGGAATATTCACGGATCAAAAATATGTCAGCTGGATGTTTGAACTATTTTGTGAAAGCGAGAAGTAAAATGATATATATTTTGAAACTAAACAGTTTTAATACCATAAACGATATCCAAGGATTGAATACTGTCAATTTTCATTTATTTGAGCAATGAAGAAAAGTGGTTTTTTCATCGGCAATTGTTTTTACTGGAGTTCTATCCCAACACCAAAATTTTCAACACCTCGATACGTGTTTCAATCACCAAGTGATCATCTTCAAGAGAAATATTAATCTTCTCCTTGAAGATGATCACTTGGTGATTGAAACACGTGTGGAGGTGTTAAAAATAACGGTTTGGTGTAAACATTCCCCATTGTTTTGGTAAATATTTCGATGAAACTGAATAACAGAGACTCATATATCTTCACCGTTTAATCAGATTATTTCGTTCAGTGCTTGTTTTTTTTCATTATTGTTGATGTTCATCATGAACTTTTATCTAATATATGTCTGTTTTTGATGAGGCGCATATTTTAATGTCTTCAACTTAGAAATAACCTGTTCGGTTTTTTCTCCTACAGATATAATATGTTATGGTATAAGAGATAATTTTTGTAGAACCTTGAGGATGAACCTAATAAAGTTCGAAACAAGTTAATTGTTTTCCATGATTTTTCTGATTCCTTGCCTAAACAATAGGTCAGTCGAAAAACCATTTCGATCACTAACACGTTACAGAAAAGTTCTACTTTATATATGTGCTTCTATAGAATATATTTACTCAATTAATGAATTCTATACCTATATTAAGTTTACCCAGAGAAACTATAATTGTCTACTGAAACTATTTCATTTCCCACGTGGTCCCATACAGCAAAAGTAAAATTAGTTGATCCCAGGTTGGATTCTCTAGGCGATATCCATATTATGAGGCGCTGATATTTTTCAAAAGTTTCCTGTAGTGCAGTACTTTAAAAAAAACTGGTTAAGAACCGTTACGAGGGAAAGATAAACTTCAGTCATAAATTCGAAAACACAAATTCGTAAATAGTATTTGTCTGTAATGACTTTTGTAACCATGAGATGGTTTTGATGGAAAAGGTTCATTTGGTACTATTATAAAAAAACGGTTGGGCAAAAGGAGGCGTGACGTCACCAGATATACGAAAAGTAGAACCGGCTAGGAGTCGGCTTTAGTTTCAGAGGATTTTGAGTAAGCGGTGTGAAAGTCCATTACTTTTTGGTTGATTGCATTCATCTGCCAAAGTTGTGAAAGTATGGAGGATAAAAAAGTTTCAAAAAAAAGATTTTACTGTACATACTCATCAACCCCAAATGCACCAAATTGTCTGTAACTGTTACCGAAAATGAAAAAGTTAACGAAGCCTTGCAAATAGTACAGTTGTGGGAAATACATTAAATGCTGGCGAAACCTTACTTTCATAAGACAATGCAGCATAAATAGAATATTACTGAAGTTTTTTCCCAACACCAAATCGTTATTTTTAACACCTCGACACGTGATTCAATCACCAAGTGATCATCTTCAAAGAGGAAGATTAAGTTCTACACCAAAGGTTCCAAACAGTGCATCATAAGTTACAGCATAAATATGTTTGTCATAGCTTATATATGTTTATTCGACTGCATGATCACTTTGAAGGTGAATCAGAAATGCTTTCATTTTTATGGCGCACCTGTTTCATGGACGTATACGATTTCTCGAAGAAAATTATTCCTATATAGCTACATTAGTTATCTGTTATAAAAGAACTTACCAATGTTTATCAGTTGTACAGCGGGAAAAATGTATAACGGACTCACCTGAAACAAAAAGTTATATAAATAACAATCATAATACGGACTTTTAGAAAGTTATTGTCAAACATAAATCAAGAGAGGAAACTAAATTAGGAACTTTATGTTAATGGACAAATAAAGTTACAAATCAAAAAATTTATTGTTAATTTAGAAATGAAAATTTAAAATACGTCTAATCGAGAATAACAGGTACCACCTTATCAAAATTATAGTAAAGTCATTCGTTTGTCTCATGTCATTCTGTGTTGATCTCAAATAATTTTTTTGCTCCAGTGTTTTTTATTTCTTATATGTATCTTACACGCCCGATGAGTTTGAAATTTATTTATAGTTCTTACATGGAAAAACTCCTTTTTCGGTGAGTCATCTTATGATTACTTCTCACAACTTTAAAAAATGACAGTTATGAAGTTTGTGGTAAGTAGTTTCCATAAAATTCATAGTTACACAGCACTGAAGAAGAATTTAATGAAATTCAAAACGTCGGCAAGAAAACAATTGTTGTTCTGAGATAATTTGATGGTGTCACCATGCAAACCTTTTTAGATACCTCAATTAACGTTTTGATTTTAAATTTGATTATAATTATTAGGTATTATTTACATAATAATTATAATAGGGACGTAAACATCGGTCGCACTTATAGGTGTTTCAAATCTGAAATCAACTCATAGCACGAGAATATCTTTTGTTTACTCAATTTGTCGATCTTTGAAATATCTAGTTCAGGTTGTGCTGATAAACTGAACGATATGTGAGCTAATAATATGTTATAATCGAGTGGTAGTATTGAAAAATAATTTCCTTGTACAATATCAATTTCGGTGTAACATGTCAACAAGCCACAATAAACCCTTACAAGTTGCGGTGGAGGGTCGAATAGACCCACTCACTTTTGACCTAACACGCCAACGAATCATATTTTTCCTCAGAAAAAATATTCTGAAATAAAAAAGCTATCAGTCCCAAAAAAATTCCTTCTACTATTTCTTGGAGACCGAATTCGACCAGTAGCCACATCGTATTTCATTATACGATATTTCATATAGGATGAAGAAAATAACTTTTGTCGGATTTCTATCTAGATTTTCATTTGTTACCAGTTTAACATACCGAAAACGGTCGTAACAAATAAATCATGATAATGCACCAACAATAACACCGTAAACATGCCTCAGCCATTGTATTCACCAGATTTGGACCCCTGCGACTTTTTCCTTTTCCCAAGATTGTAGAGACCAATGAAAGGACGGCTTTGCCATCGAACTTCGGGACATTTCGTGTTCAAGATGTATATCCAAATATTTGTATAAAACTTTTTTGGGATGGTTTTATCTCCCATACGTCCACAGAACAGGCAGGTAAGTACAAAAACACAAAAAATAATGGAACTTTCACGTCGCTTGCACATAAACATCTAAACATCTGAAACCAAAGGCGATTCTTCGTCGACTCTGCATTTCGTATATCTGGTGACGTCACACCCCTTTTATTGAACAGTTTCTCTGAGGTTGCTTCTCAAAGCATCCAATTCATTCAGATAATTTTGTTTCGCTGATATTCTTCAAATTTCGTTCCGATTTCATTTTTGGAATAAAAAAGTGAAAATGAGTATATTCAATATTTATACATTTACTGTACTATGCTAGAATTGAATTTCCTTTTTCATCAATTGCACTATGACATTTTGAAGTTCAAAATAACATACTTTTGGAAATAATCTATTGATATTATATTTTCATATTTATCTAGTCATATCTGTGAGCCGTATCGTGACACTTCTATATAAATATCAAATTGTCTTTAAGAAAATTGAACAGATGTTGATGTTTGTGAATGTATTTACATCATTCCAGCATCGTCTTAAAAAATGTTATTTTTAGACTGTTTTTTCCATAAGTAATACTCAGTACATTGCGTAACCATTAAATAGTTTTGATGAGAAGACGAATCAGTGTTGATGTGCCATAAAACAATTGATGAATCATGTATTCAAAAACTCGTAGCATAAAAATAATTCTTGGACAGATTCCAATCACATTTTGACAGGTGGGATTTTTTTAACAGAAAGTGTAGGCAAACTAGTTAAAAATTATATTTATGTACAACTAGAACTAGAAAATTCAGTTCCTAATAAATGTGGTTATTGTTCCGACTGTGACATATTCAAAATGAAAAAGTTGTTTGAAAGTGAATTGTGAGAAGTGTATTGTTGTTTTCCAAATAAGGTTGGCCTGATCTATGATAATTATAACTAATTATTATAAAGAAGTAAACGTATTTTTTATCAAAACCATTCATATTTTAAAGGTAAATTCAAAGTTGTGATATTATTTATATGAAAACCGCACTTTTTTGCATTCATTACAGGAAGGTTGAATGTATAATCTTCCTCCTGAAGATGATAATTTGGTGATGGAAACACGTGTCGAGGTGTTGAAAATAACGGTTTAGTGTTGGGATAAAACTCCAGTAATATTCTTTACTCATCACACAGATCATTATTAGTATTATATACACACAACCATATGATTACAGTCACCGTCTACGAAAAAAAGTATAAGACTGAAATTCAAAACCAAATCATCTAAAAGAAAAATTCGTACACGCCAGTCTCAACTCCCTACCGTGAGGTATATGCAGGAATAACTAGTTATTCATGCATATGCTGTTGGCGATACAACTGCCGCAATAGATTTTCAATTATTGGAACACACTTGCAGACCGGTTTCGGGCTGTTTGGCCACACGTCAGAGCTAGTGTATATCATCAACATAAAGACGATGATTTCCGATAAGTAATTGAAAATCGAATTCCTTCAGAGTATCATTCCTCGAACTAAGCTGAAGCAGACAACAATAGGTGTGTCATCGCCCCATCTGCCTGTGAACGAGGTAACCAACTTCATATCCGAAATTTGCCCAATTTCTCGCATAAGGAAAGAAAACTTCTCACATATAGTCAGTGGGCATACTTGAAGACAGGATATAAATCAAATCATCATAGGTTACTTTTGAATAATTCTTCTTTTCCCTGTTTCGCTGTGACAATAGAAGCTGCATCTATAATTTTGCTAAACTTAACACCATACGATTCTTCTACAAGTCTAGTAGAGAGATTATCTTGATTTCTCCTCAAATTATCTATATTAACAATTCGTTTAGGCCAGTCTCAACTCATCTACAGTGTAGGTTAATGTACTGACACCTATCATAAAACAACTACCCCCCTGGCTAATACCACGAAGGGCGTTGGACTATATCCGACAGGTGTCAGTGCAGGATTCTTTACATAAGCATTTCCTGCATATGCTGTTAGCGATACAACTGCTGGAATCGGTTTTCAATTATTGGAACGGACACACTTGCAGACCGGTTTCAGGATATTTGACCTCTCATCAGTGCAAGGTAGTGTCCATCATCAACATGAAGTCGATGAATAATAATGGAGTTTTATCCCAACACCAAACCATCATTTTGAACACCTCGACACGTGTTTCGATCACCAAGTGATCATCTTCTAGAGGAAGATTAAACTCAAGTCGATGATTTTACATAATTGAAAATCGAATTCCTTTCAGAGTATCACTACTCGAACAAGGCTGAAGCCAACGACAAACAACATATTTGTCATCCCCCCATCTGCCCGTGAACGAGATAATCAACTGCTTATCTAAATCCCCCAATTGCTCGTATAGGGAAAAAAATATGGATGCGGTTGGTTACCTCTTTCACGGGCAGATGAGGCGATGACAAATATGTTGTTTGTCGTTCGCTTCAGCCTAGTTCGAGGAACGATACTCCGAAAGGAATTCGATTTTTATGATGGAAAATTATCGACTTAATATTGATGATGGACACTACCTTGCGCTAACGGGTGGCCAAATAGCCCGAAACCGGTCTGCAAGTGTGCCCGTTCCAATAACTGAAAATCGATTCCGGCAGTTGCATCGCCATCAACATAAGCTGGAATAATTTCTGTGGAGTATCTTGCATATAGTTCAAAGCCCTTCGTGGTATTGGCCAAGGGAGTAGTTGTTTTCTGATGGGTGTCTATTAACCCCCAGTATAGGTGAGTTGACACTGATCTGAATGAATTGCTCATTGGATAATTTGATTTACAGCCAGTCTTCAAGTATGCCCCCTTGCTATTGTGAAATTGATTTCTCCCCTTATCTGGAGTGGATTTACGTTGGAAATTTTTGACAAAGTTGTTTCAAATGATGACCAAGTGAAGTTATATTGTTATGTGTGTGGCAATATCATCTTAGGAATTACTGGCTTAGATGATTCTTCACAACAAATTTTGGTAAATATTCGTTTTGAGGGCACCTGGAGATTTTGAAAACATTTTTAGTGTACGTATTTTGATGCGTACAATACGAATCCAAAAGAAGAAAGCGGCTCACTCCCTTATTTACAAAGTTTCGGCCCTTCAAAGTTCAGAAAATGGCAAATTTTCAGCCTTCTGTTTGGCAAAATAAACTATTTAAAAACACAAGCATTTATTCACTAGGTCACCTTTACACCTTATTCCTCCTTAATTGACACTTTAAAATTCAACAATCAACATTTTTCTTATAAAAAACAATATAAAAACGAGTGCTTCTTCTGGTGACATTCTTCTATTTCTAGGTTAGTTACTAGTGATATTTCAGAAAAAAGCGGTTGGTATTTGCCGCCGCCTACTATTTCAAATTCGTAGATTATCTTAATACACTACCAAAAACCAATTTACGATCTAAAGAATGAAGGAAAAAACATTTGAATTACTTTAGGAATATTGACAGCATCAGCCGTACCAACTATGCTAATAACCTTAAAAACTTAAAATACACAGATATATAACCAAAAAGCAGCTCCGTATATTTTTTAATATTTATATTGGAAACATGTTGATTGTTAAGGTGAAAAGTGTCAAGGAAGGAGGAATAAGATGTAAAGGTGACCTAGTGAATGAATGCTTGTTTTTTAATAGTGTATCTTGTGAAAAAGAAGGCTGAAAAGTTGCCCTTTTCTGAACTTTGAAGGGCCGTAACTTTGTAAATGAGGGAGAGCGCCACTTTTTCTTTCGGATTCGTAATCTATGCATCAAAATACGTAAGTACACTGAACATTTTTTTCAACATCGCCGGGTGCCCTCAAAACGAATATTTACCCCAATTTCAAAGAGATCCCTTGAAAATGAAAGTGGACAATTAAAACTATAAAGTAGCTGAATATTACTGGGGTTTTATCCCAACACCAAAACACCTCGACATGTGTTTCGATCACCAAGTGATCCTCTTCAAGAGGAACTTATGCACTGTTTGGAACCTTTGGTGTATTAATGAATATTACTGGAATTATTTCCCAACACCAAATCGTTATTTTCAACACCTCGACACGTGTTTCAATCACCAAGTGATCATCTTCAAGAGGAAGATTAAACTGGAAAACTTGCGAAGCTAACCCTATTTATGCTGTACAGGTATACCATACAGGTATACCACACATACAGGTATACCACATACAGGTATACCTGTATGGTATACCTGTATAGCATAAATAGGGTTAGCTTCACAGGTTTTCCAGTTTATTCTTCCTCTTGAAGATGATCACTTGTTGATCGAAACACGTGTCGAGGTATCAAAAATAACGATTTGGTGTTGGAAAAAAACTCCAGTAATATTCAAAAAGAAGATTGACCTGGTTTGGTGTTGGGATAAAACTCTAGTA
The DNA here is from genome assembly GCF_000500325.1 of Leptinotarsa decemlineata. Taxonomy (NCBI): domain Eukaryota; kingdom Metazoa; phylum Arthropoda; class Insecta; order Coleoptera; family Chrysomelidae; genus Leptinotarsa; species Leptinotarsa decemlineata. The sequence continues at coordinate 186,863 of NW_019289877.1, forward strand.
ATATTCATTACTACACCAAAGGTTTCCAACAGTGCATCACAAGTATATAAAGTAGCTATTTCATACAGTTTTACTCAATATTCCACTTGTTTGTGGCATCATTCATAATAAATGAATTTATAAAAGTTCCGGGTACATCTTTTTGAGTTGTATTTCTTTTCAGAAAGTGAAAACCTGTCAATTTGAGAGTATTTGTTTTTTTACCATAAGATCATACCTCATAATAATAGTTCAAACAACGAATCAGCTGGGCTATACTTGGAGCTCAATCAGAAATCTTCCAGTCACTTTTCACTTTTGTTTCAACCAGTTTTAATGCGCTTTGACATTCAAACTGATATTTTGAATAATTATCATCTCATTTGCAAAGGAGAAATAAATTTATCTGTGATATTCATTCGAATTAACGAATTCAACTCACCAAAATTAATTCACTGGTCCTCTAAAATGGTTGCGTGCGCACATAGTGATTTGACAACGTAACAATAAGTGGCTTCAAGCCAGGAAGTTATTGCAGTTTGTTGTTTGTTCATATCAGCAGCAGTGCAAATTGGAACTGTACGTATAATTTTAATAATGTTTGTTTTTGAATGTATTCTTTCACCCCGAAATCGAAGGGTTTGATATCGTGGATTAGATGGGATTTTCTATAAATAGGGGTATATGGTTTCGAATTCGAACTAAATTTAGGTGTTGGTATTCAAAGTATAATTGAATAGTTTCTACTTTTCCAGTTTTATATATCCTATCTCGATCATTCTACATCAAAATCAAGCTGAAGCAGTTTGCTCAAAAATTATTGATTATTGTACTTTCACTCCTTGAAGAATTTTTTTTTTATTTGAATATCATTACAATCGTTATGTTATACATTAATAATCAAAACAGTGACTAAAAGGCATTTTTTCCAATTGTTTAAAAACCTATGACCAATGGTATGATTGCCCATTGTTACTGAATTCTGAATCATGGTGAGGCATCAATATCGATGTTACAAAAACTAATCACGTTCGTTAAATTCTGCAACGCCATACTCATATAATTTCAGGACAAATCGGTGAATTCATCAATATAATTAAAAAAAAAACTGTTTACATGTTCGGAGTCTTCTCTAATTTTTTTTACTGAAAGAATGGATAACGAAGATAATCACGTTATTCCAAATGATGCGAACTTTACCATCAGATTTCTCGAATTTTCATTTGACCATTTCCAACCAATAAGGAACTGTAATTTACTGCAAAAAAAATTGCTGCGAGTCGAGAAGGGTGCTGCAGTTCTGTTTCATAGTTAAGTTCACGTCCGTAGAAAAAACATTAGTACGTATTATTGTTTTCCACATGCAAAAATATTACATAGTACATGACTACTAATGCCGCACATTACTACTTAAATGAAAAAGGTTCCTCTAGAGCGGAAAATTCAATTTTCTGTTTTCGTTATTTGCACCAACCAAAATGTACTGCATGTGAACAAAAGTAACTGTTTTTTAAATAAGTAATAAACTTACTCGAGTTTTATCAGTATCCAAATACCACCCTTGAATAAGTCAAGGGTGGGAGATTGATATTACGTCTACCACCCCATACACCAACTGCGGCATGACAAAATAAATGACACTTGAAAATAACAAAATTTGGACTGGTAGGCCGTGGTGGAATGGAACCAGAAGAACCGAACGTTTCGTATGATACTGTGGCAAACATCATACCTCAGTATGAGCATTAATTGCGAGAACAGACTTGATAGTTCATGCTGGAACCTCTGGCGTAAAACGAATCTATTGAAAACAAACTTCAAATCTCTCAGCAACAACTGACTGACGAGCTACGTGCAAACTATTTATACTCTCAGAGGGTGAAGGGAGTGATGGTAGCATTGTGGCGGGTGGATAGTAGCGGTATGTCCTTGCAAATGCTCACTCCTGATTGGTCCGCACTTTTGCTGAAACATTCTGGTTGGTCCGCACTGTCACTAAGTTTTTCTTATTGGTTCACGTTGTTGACAGGTATGCCGTTGGTGGGAAGCTAATCGAAGTTATATTTCTGGCCTTTTCGAGTACTGAATAACCCTCTTCCTCGTCCGCTGAAATTGTTGGGATGCCTATAGATTTCAATGAACGAACTATGGAGTAGTGCAAGGGTTGAATTAGGCAGAACAGCAGCCCCATCGTATCACACCACGTGGTCTGCCTTCACTCAGACACCGTACATAAGTAAACAGAAGTAAATTCACTCCCGTCGGTGTCTTTGATGTTTCGGGTCGAGATTTTATTTTTTGCTGGCTTGCTGGCATGTGGCCTCTGCACGAGGTTCGATCAAAAAATATGTGACCATGATCTGACCTCATCATTGCTACGAGGAGCTCCCAATAAATGTCTCATATGATTGTGAACTGTTTAGGAATTCATAAAAAAAAACAAGGTGGTGAAATAAAACTATATTTTATGTAGTGAGATTATACAATTTAGGTCAAACACTTATGCTAATATGATTTAAAGGTTTTTCAGAATTATGAGTTTTTGATTTCTTTTAACATCTGTTTTCAAATTTCTATTAGCAATTTCAAAGTATAATAAATTCTTACCCTTGTGAAAAGAGAAAATAAATAATCCAATGGAAAATTACCACAATCAAAGGCACATAAATTGTTGAAATGATTAAGAAATTCTGTCTCTAGATGAATGATACATTGTGAAAATGAATCTGGAGGCATATATAAACTTCCAAACTGTTTGGCTAGTGTATTACTATATGCCTTGAAATGACTAAATACCTACATTTGTTTCATTCAGTATCGTACTAGCCACCGTGGCAAAATTTGTACATACTTCTCATGAATGTTTTCTTGAACATTTTCTCAAAAGATATCCAAGTTGTTGTCTTCTGGAGTGGCTAGAGAGTATACACATTTATCTTTACTCTCAAAGGTTTATAGAGATTTTTTGGAACTTCCACAAGACTCTTCATTCTATTTATGTCTGCATCTGTAATACTAGATATAATCTCACTAGTATCTTCTAGACACTTAGTTCCTTCTGCCTGTGTGAAATACTGAAGAGTAAATGTGTGTAATTTGAATAGGAGTAGGGTTTCTGGCATTTCCACAAGTATTCCAAAATAATTTTCCACACAGTCCTGATTTATATTCCTCGTCAATATGTGGGAGTGTCCTTAACTATGTAGGTTTTCCCAAAGTAGCAGAAATGCCAAAATTGTTATCTGCCACCCCTCAATGAATCTCATTTGTCCAGTCGTGTTTTTTCCTTTTTTTGATATTACAGTTAATTTGCTGAAAAGTTATAAAACAACGATAAAAATAAAAACAACAATAAAAATTAATTGGCGCTCCAGGGCGACTTCATTGATTCCAGTGGCACATTTGCTTTTTCAGCTGCAGGAAAACCCGGAAAAACCTGCAGCACCACTTCATCTGAATATCTTGATTTGCCAATGTCCTCTCTCTCATAGAACAAAATGTAGGGTGTCTCAAGAGGCTCCAATAGATTCAATACATCGCCAGAACACTTCGTGACACGACTATCGTCAAACATATCAGTCCGTTTCGTTTTTGACCAAGGCGTTATAATGACCAAATTCAACGCCAGAACCACAGTGAACAATGACTGCATGAATATTATAATAGTGGTCTGCTAGATTGAAATGTTCATATATTTCGAACTTTCGAAGGAGTTCCTTGCTTCCGTCAAAGGTTGAGTCTTGTTTAAAGATCATCAGTGTTATAATTAGATTGACTGGTGCCTCGGAAAATCAATTTGTTTTGATGTTCTAAAAAATGGTTTATTGAAATCTTTCACACCGTCAAATCTATTTGAATTCAAAATATCCAACATTTCATCCATTTTTTCAATGAATGTAACCGTTCCTATTGCTGCTGATGGTATCTGATTGAAACTGGCATGGTATTCATCGCTGTAGCTACCGAATGACTGAAAACTTGACTGGCTGATTTAACCTTCATCCTTTGAAAGTTAGTTGGAAATAAATGAGAATCAGTAAGTTTGGGTGCTAGTCCATATTGCTTTTCCTTATCCAAGTTGTAAAGTCGTTCAAGATGTCACGATGACTTTTGTTCGTTGTATATTCATCAAATTTCAAAAAGTCATCGAAAAAATGGTTTCTGCCACATTTCAGCAGATGAAAAATATTTTTTTCTCATCAACAAAGAAATATGGCTGCTCTACAGAGATCTTTTCTGGCAAGTTTATAAAAATTAGAACCTAAATCTGAAATGATACCCCTAACTCTCAATTAAATTTTTGATAATTTGCCTAACAGCTTCAATCACTTCAAAACTTTTTATATCCAGTGTTGATGTGGATGAATTGGTAAAAAAGTATGCAACAGGCTGTTTCCAGTTCGAATGTATAAATAATGGAAAAACATACCTTTTTTCGTCAATTGGAAATGGAAAAAAAATGAATGCCGACAGCACCCTGCAAATTACACTTGCTTGACACTTGCTCATTTTGAAACTAGACACAAATTTTTCACAAATACAAAATCACCACTTACAACGACTCACTCTGTAATAATATTCCATGCCTCAATTTGGCTCGCTTGGTAAACGCCTCAGATTCAGTCGGTTGCGAGGTAGTTCGGCCGCGCATAAAATTCGAGGTGGGGAATCTTGACCCAAATATGGCGGAGAGTGAACTTACTGGTGTTTACTTATATACTGTGAATCAGGACATGGTCTGCAACTAAGGGCCTCTACGATCGCGCGAGATAACCACCACGTCCGCGCTCCTGTATTCTGGTGTCGACACCGCGTCTGGTGGTTTCGATGCAAACTGAGCTACAAAAACAGGGAATCTCTTCAGAGGGTTATTTTTCTTCGGCCAATCTGACACTATTGCGCAGCTGACCACGAATTTTATGAAAGCCAAACAGAAATTCATGACCTTCGCATACAGAGGCCACTTTTCTGAAAATACTTTTTTTTTCTATTTTGCTGTCCCACTTTTATGTATATCATTTGGTCCCTGTTGTCAGTATTATCTAAATTTATGAACGCCGTAGAAATTTTTTGATTTACTCGCAGTTCCCCCTTAATTGTGCTTTCTCTTTTTTAAAATTTTCACACGCACCACTTTCAACTGATGACATTTGTTATTTCGGTACTAAAAACATTACGTATTTTTAAGAGGTATCAAATACCTTCCCACAAATTTTGCGCGGGCTTGTAGTCTACAACAGCTGAATAATAAAATTCATTAGCAGAAGAAAATACAAAAAAATCACATGAATGTTGCGGTAATGTGGAAATAAGCAGTTGTTTGAACCAAACTTTTTCAATTTATTACATGTCCCTGCGATCAAGAAGAATAAGTTAAGATTACTTCCATAATTCAATGGTTGATAATACGAGTTGTGTACCAAATTATAATTTATTAGATAAACACTCTTATCTCCGGAGTTGACCTTCACATTGATATTTTTTTAAATTTCAGTAATAGATACACAACGGTCGTGACAATGTCGATACCGACGATATTAAACCTAGAAGAACTACTGATCAACCATATCGATCAGAATAAAAAAATTGTAGGTACGAAAATCACCAGACTCACAGCTCCCGGGGATAACTTTGGTAGTGAAATACTAAAAATTGATTTAGTTTTGAATGACAAGACTGGGAATTCAGAAAACTTGAGTGTAATAGCAAAACTTATACCCGAATTCGAATTCTATCAGGAGATATTCAACATCCAGTGGACTTTCAAAAACGAGAGGAACTTTTACGAAAAAATTATACCATGTTTACAACAATTTCAAAAAGAACAAGGAGTTCAAGATGTGATCGATTTGTTTCCGAAATATTATGGCTCAAGGTGTAATTTAGAGGATAAAGATACCAAAGTAGACGGAAATGCTGTTCTCATTCTGGAGAATTTGAAAATCAAAGGTTGGTTTGAATATTAATAAATAGAATTGAAACTGAAGTAATTTAGTACTTCTCGGTTGATATAGTGGCACAAGCCTTCAAACGTGCAATTCTTTTATTTAAATAACATTATCAAAAGACCAAAAGATTAGAAATCTGTAAAAATCAAAGGAAATCCCCTCATCAATTGGTTAAAAGTCACGAAAAAATATTCTAAATGGTTATAAAATTAGTAAAAAGAATTCACTGTCGGATTCAGATGTTTTTCAAAGAAATTCAATTGTTGACATAATTTCAATTGATATTCTTATAATTCACTGAAATTCATAATGTTCTTCATTCATATAATTTGACGCCACAATCATTTCAAAAAATATTTTTATTTTCTTTTTATCAATGAATGGTATTAATATCTAAGAATAATTTGAAGGGAAATTTTAATACTTCGAATCTCAGATATTTTTTTCAAATCAGTTATATTAGTACTTCTACATTATGGGATGTATTCATTGAGAAGTTTGATAGGATATGAACTACCGAATAATATATCTATAAAGGTGCCAAAATTAATTGTAGATTCAGTTTTGAACTCGAATTATAGTTAGTTATTTTCTTTCACAGTTGTAGAAAACCAGTTCCAAATCCGTCAAGCTACAATTTATTTTCTTTCTGTCTTTAGGTTATTACACGGAAAATCGAAAAACCGGTTTCGACCTGCCTACCAGCAAACTTCTACTGAGGGACGTCGCAAAATTCCACGCTGTTCCATTAGCTCTTAAGCTGAAGCGCCCCCAAAGCTTCGATAGTTATGTAAAACCCCACATGGCTGCTTTCCAGCCAGAACGTCCACCGATGTCCTCTCCGGACATGAATTCCTTTCTATTGGAAGTTATAAGAGATTCAGAAGACTACTGCCGGTTTGCACCCCAAGTGGAAAAATCCCTTTCGCTTTGGGGCAAGCGACCAACAACCTTCAGAGAACCCTATTCCACGTTGATCCACAACGATTTGTGGGTGAACAACATTATGCTCAGAAAAGAAAACAACGAAACAGTTGCCTGCAAGTTTGTCGATTTTCAGTTATACACCTACGACTCTGTTGTGATTGATTTGTTCTTCTTTCTCTTCACCAGCGTGCGAAGGGACGTACTCGAAGAAAATTTGGACTTCTTAATCGAATACTATCACCAGGTATTTGTCGAAACTCTCAGTAGCTGTCACTGCGATACTTCCCCATTTTCGCAAAAGCTGTTTCTGGAAGAAATGTCCGCGTGCGCTGATAGGATTTTAGGTCTAACGCTTTTCATGTCTACTTTCATCGTAATGGGTCTGGAAGGTGGTTTGGATCGTCCTGATCCAACGAAACCACCAAACATGGAAGGAGCTAAAATATCAGACGAAAACAAAGACAAAATTTTTTTCATCTTGTATGAATGCAACCGAAGGGGATGGCTGAATTTTTGATTCACTCCATGAAGTTGAATAGGTATTTTCAAGTTATAGAAAAAAATTGTAAGGTGACTAAAGTTTCATGTAACCAACATGCGAAAATTAAAAAACAATTGGCTAAAATATATGTACAGAGATGAAGCATCAGCACATAAACAGTGCTATCACTTGAATTTTTTGAACGAGACTTCCAAAGAAAAATGTGTCTACCTTTTTATGTAATATGATGAAAGCTTCCGTAACTTCAATGTTGAAAAAAATTTCAAAAAATAAGTCATTTTTTCACTTCAAAGGCTTTTCATTCATTTCAATGTTAATAGTATACTATTATCATTACGAAAATCTTTTTTAAGGTATATACAAAATATATTTCTATTCTCAATTAAAACATTTCATATTACATTCTAATGTTGCCAGATAGTTGCTTGTTACGTGCTTCACTCTGATAAAAGTAGTATCAAAGTTATCATTGGCAGTGAACGTGAAACTTTAATTTCAATGCTTTTAATTTCAATAGTCAATGCTTTCTATATCAATGAAATCTATTCAAGTATTTTGATGATATTTAGGACATGTTCTGCAACTAAGGGCCTCTACGATCGCGCGAGATAGCCACCACGTCCGCGCTCCTGTATTCTGGTGTCGACACCGCGTCTGGTGGTTTCGATGCAAACTGAGCTACAAAAACAGGGAATCTCTTCAGAGGGTTATTTTTCTTCGGCCAATCTGACACTATTGCGCAGCTGACCACGAATTTTATGAAAGCCAAACAGGAATTCATGACCTTCGCATACAGAGGCCACTTTTCTGAAAATACTTTTTTTTTCTATTTTGCTGTCCCACTTTTATGTATATCATTTGGTCCCTGTTGTCAGTATTATCTAAATTTATGAACGCCGTAGAAATTTTTTGATTTACTCGCAGTTCCCCCTTAATTGTGCTTTCTCTTTTTCAAAATTTTCACACGCACCACTTTCAACTGATGACATTTGTTATTTCGGTACTAAAAACATTACGTATTTTTAAGAGGTATCAAATACCTTCCCACAAATTTTGCGCGGGCTTGTAGTCTACAACAGCTGAATAATAAAATTCATTAGCAGAAGAAAATACAAAAAAATCACATGAATGTTGCGGTAATGTGGAAATAAGCAGTTGTTTGAACCAAACTTTTTCAATTTATTACATGTCCCTGCGATCAAGAAGAATAAGTTAAGATTACTTCCATAATTCAATGGTTGATAATACGAGTTGTGTACCAAATTATAATTTATTAGATAAACACTCTTATCTCCGGAGTTGACCTTCACATTGATATTTTTTTAAATTTCAGTAATAGATACACAACGGTCGTGACAATGTCGATACCGACGATATTAAACCTAGAAGAACTACTGATCAACCATATCGATCAGAATAAAAAAATTGTAGGTACGAAAATCACCAGACTCACAGCTCCCGGGGATAACTTTGGTAGTGAAATACTAAAAATTGATTTAGTTTTGAATGACAAGACTGGGAATTCAGAAAACTTGAGTGTAATAGCAAAACTTATACCCGAATTCGAATTCTATCAGGAGATATTCAACATCCAGTGGACTTTCAAAAACGAGAGGAACTTTTACGAAAAAATTGTACCATGTTTACAACAATTCCAAAAAGAACAAGGAGTTCAAGATGTGATCGATTTGTTTCCGAAATATTATGGCTCAAGGTGTAATTTAGAGGATAAAGATACCAAAGTAGACGGAAATGCTGTTCTCATTCTGGAGAATTTGAAAATCAAAGGTTGGTTTGAATATTAATAAATAGAATTGAAACTGAAGTAATTTAGTACTTCTCGGTTGATATAGTGGCACAAGCCTTCAAACGTGCAATTCTTTTATTTAAATAACATTATCAAAAGGCCAAAAGATTAGAAATCGGTAAAAATCAAAGGAAATCACCTCATCAATTGGTTAAAAGGCATGAAAAAATATTTTACATGGTTATAAAATTAGTAAAAAGAATTCACTGTCGGATTTCAACAAAATCTGGAATAATCTTATACGTGTGTTTGGCCTCCTCTCAAACGATTCAGATGTTTTTTAAAGAAATTCAATTGTTGACATAATTTCAATTGATATTCTTATAATTCACTGAAATTCATAATGTTCTTCATTCATATAATTTGACGCCACAATCATTTCAAAAAATATTTTTATTTTCTTTTTATCAATGAATGGTATTAATATCTAAGAATAATTTGAAGGGAAATTTTAATACTTCGAATCTCAGATATTTTTTTCAAATCAGTTATATTAGTACTTCTACATTATGGGATGTATTCATTGGTAAGTTTGATAGGTTATGAACTACCGAATAATATATCTATAAAGGTGCCAAAATTAATTGTAGATTCAGTTTTGAACTCGAATTATAGTTAGTTATTTTCTTTCACAGTTGCAGAAAACCAGTTCCAAATCCGTCAAGCTACAAATTATTTTCTTTCTGTCTTCAGGTTATTTCACGGAAAATCGAAAAACCGGTTTCGACCTGCCTACCAGCAAACTTCTACTGAGGGACGTCGCAAAATTCCACGCTGTTCCATTAGCTCTTAAGCTGAAGCGCCCCCAAAGCTTCGATAGTTATGTAAAACCCCACATGGCTGCTTTCCAGCCAGAACGTCCACCGATGTCCTCTCCGGACATGAATTCCTTTCTATTGGAAGTGATAAGAGATTCAGAAGACTACTGCCGGTTTGCACCCCAAGTGGAAAAATCCCTTTCGCTTTGGGGCAAGCGACCAACAACCTTCAGAGAACCCTATTCCACGTTGATCCACAACGATTTGTGGGTGAACAACATTATGCTCAGAAAAGAAAACAACGAAACAGTTGCCTGCAAGTTTGTCGACTTTCAGTTATACACCTACGACTCTGTTGTGATTGATTTGTTCTTCTTTCTCTTCACCAGCGTGCGAAGGGACGTACTCGAAGAAAATTTGGACTTCTTAATCGAATACTATCACCAGGTATTTGTCGAAACTCTCAGTAGCTGTCACTGCGATACTTCCCCATTTTCGCAAAAGCTGTTTCTGGAAGAAATGTCCGCGTGCGCTGATAGGATTTTAGGTCTAACGCTTTTCATGTCTACTTTCATCGTAATGGGTCTGGAAGGTGGTTTGGATCGTCCTGATCCAACGAAACCACCAAACATGGAAGGAGCTAAAATATCAGACGAAAATAAAGACAAAATTTTTTTCATCTTGCATGAATGCAACCGAAGGGGATGGCTGAATTTTTGATTCACTCCATGAAGTTGAATAGGTATTTTCAAGTTATAGAAAAAAATTGTAAGGTGACTAAAGTTTCATGTAACCAACATGCGAAAATTAAAAAACAATTGGCTAAAATATATGTACAGAGATGAAGCATCAGCACATAAACAGTGCTATCACTTGAATTTTTTGAACGAGACTTCCAAAGAAAAATGTTTATACCTTTTTTTGTAATATGATGAAAGCTTCCGTAACTTCAATGTTGAAAAAAATTTCAAAAAATAAGTCATTTTTTCACTTCAAAGGCTTTTCATTCATTTCAATGTTAATAGTATACTACTATCATTACGAAAATCTTTTTTAAGGTATATACAAAATATATTTCTATTCTCAATTAAAACATTTCATATTACATTCTAATGTTGCCAGATAGTTGCTTGTTACGTGCTTCACTCTGATAAAAGTAGTATCAAAGTTATCATTGGCAGTGAACGTGAAACTTTAATTTCAATGCTTTTAATTTCAATAGTCAATGCTTTCTATATCAATGAAATCTATTCAAGTATTTTGATGAATGAATACCCAACTCTAATTTTGAAGGAAACATTATTTATTTATAACTATACAAATCATGTGATATCTTCTAGCAACGAAGAATCATAAAAAAATTTCATTTGGTCAGTACCGGGAAGGTCATTTCAGATGAAGTGAACCGTCTGAGTACCGACCAAGCGTCTTCATTTCAATCAGGATGGAGCCCAGCTCCCTTACCCTTTTAGCTGATTTTTGTCGAAGAAGGACAAATGGCCAACATACCCTCAGTCATGAATGAGGGTATGTTGGCGGTATGAAGTCCTCAGACATCACTACCGCCGTTCACGGGGTACCCCTACCTGGCTGGGGTGGGATGGATGAAAAAGATATTGGTCCGTTAACGGGGGACATGAGGATCTCATTCGACAGAGTGTCGAGGCCTTCAAATCGGGAGGGGTAGTCTACAGCATAATCTATAGCTTCCCTAACTAAACCGTCTGAATGATAAACATATTCCGGAAAGGTGCATATGACATGCCCAAGTTCAGGTGAAAAACACCCTTACCCCTTGCCACTCACATGACATCAACTGATCCAGCATAAGCTGGGTTAGTTGTGTCAAAAGTTGCGAAAATTCGTGGAAGAAGCACTCTGAAAAAATGCAAACCGCAGACGCTTTCGGCTCATTAGTTGTCATCAGTACGGCATAGCCAAGAGCAACATAAGGCAACATTTGGTTGCAGAAACAAGACAAATGCACGGTGCCATCAACAGAGGCCAGCCTCACTTGGTGGTTTCGATCAGGTCACTTTGGGTTAGAGATATCACTAAAGTCACCACCAGCCAGCTTTAGCTACCTGCGTGACATCCTAGTCCGGAACATAACTATTGAAAGATGATAACGTGTGTTTAAAATCTACTTTTCAGTTAACCAGCTGGCGCCCCTCTACGAACGACAACTCTCAAAAGTCGAAACTTGTGCGAGCTAAGGACTAACGAGGTCTTACCTTCAAACGTGTGATTCCTAACACGGGTTGGACGATAGGGAGTGAAAATCGATCGATTGGCTGAACACCGGTTCGCACAGCGGTCGATTGGCTGAATAGAACTGACCACCCACGTCAACACACCAGGCTACCACTCTACCTTTGTACTTTGACTGAATCAAAAATAGGAGAAATAGCGGACATATCACTCAGAAACAGTGTATAGTATGTATCAGTTTGAAAAAAACCGGCGCCAGAAAGATCACGTTTGAAACTAGTTCAAATTCACTTTTGGCAGAAATGAAAAATTTGGAGTGAGAATAGTGGGGACGTTACGCACCTAGTAATATCGCTTATCGAATAAATACGCATCGTTTGAACACATTTTATAGTCCTCCGCACCCGATAAATTTAATTTGCCCCAATCAATTCGTTGGACCCAATCTATAGTAGAATCGAATCACAAGACTCCGTGGCGCAACGGTAGCGCGTCTGACTCCAGATCAGAAGGTTGCGTGTTCAAATCACGTCGGGGTCATCCTTTTTTTTTATTTTATTACTGCTTTCAAAAAGTAATCAGGCATTCTTTCTCTGTTTATTATCGTATAATTTCGAATTACTTTTATTGTTTGAGATTTTCACAGTATACAGGGTCTTTCACGACGAGCGTTCGTTAGGAATATATGGAGAACGATTCAGAAGAAAAATTTGNTGTTCTCTATATCATTTCTTAGATTTTTCCACAGAGGTAAAAATAGTTCATATCTCATAAACGGTCAGAGATAGGTATAGGACATAGTGGATCAAAGTTGTTCACATTGGTTGGCTGAATACGAAAATTAAATAATATAAAGGGTGTTCTATTTGAAAAAAAAATGTTATGGTCGTTTTTCATAGATACAAATTGAGACGTATTTCACAGACACTCTGTATAAAATAAGATTTGAGTTCCGTTCTGAAATAACAGTCGCCATACTTTATCTCAGTGTTGCCAGAATTTGAGAATAATAAAAATAATACGTTTTTGCAAAAAAAAGTTACAAAATGATAATTATTTTAAAAACTGTGAGAGATAGGTATAGAACATGGTTCACAAAAGTAACTTGGATTTCGATGCAGAATTCAAAAATGATATAATATACAGAGTGATCCATTTAAAACTTCCAGTTGATGTCTGTTACATGTAGATGTGGCAACAATGCGGATATGAAAATATTTTGAAACCATACATCAAAACCATCCACAACGATAACCAAAATTTGAAACTCCCATCTATTTCTGTTCTCTAGATACGTCTAATAGACCATCGAATATGGAATACCCTGTATATGTCTTCTCCAAGCCATTATGCGATCAAGCTGTGAATTTATCCTTTTTTATTTATCCCCATATGTTGGTTGATACTTTTTCCTCTCGAATATTTCAAAAATGATCTGTTACCTTTTGTATGAGGCAGCCGTAGTGCTATATACAGAATTTGAAACAGTAAACGTTCTTGCACAATGGGCCTTTGTATCAGGTATTTTAAAAATTAATATAGATCCAGCATATTTAATGCATCAATAGTTATATGTTATAATTTTTCACAGCATCACTGATACCCAAAANCCACATTCGCCAATCAACAATTAATATTATGTCGGGCATTACCTATTTCTGCTATTATGTACATGTATAAACCCTTTTGATTGTTTATTTTAAACAAGCATTCTCACGTGTTAAATTTTTGAATTTTGTAATACTGTTTTACTAATGTTTATATACATTTCATGTTTTTTACCATTGACGACTCCTATATCATTGTGAAGTGATCATTTTAAGAAATAAAGTTATTGTATTGTATTGTATTGTAACGCCTCTTTCATGTTCGGATGAAGCAAACCAGAATTATTTGCTGAGCAAAAAAACCCTAACCTGAGAAAACACTTTGTTCCCGTAATCCAGAAATGAAATCCCGGCTCCAGCGTCGGGACAAACTCACATCTACAAAAACTCCTGTGACATACAATAACCGAAGTAATTCCACTACGGCTCCGAAATAGGATACCATTCGTTGAAATTCCATCCCCAATTTCATTCGAATGCATATTGTGACCGCTTTGTCGTGATTTTTTTTTGTTTATGTGCAGGCATATATTTTACCGAAGTTGTGCTGGTTTCGCGTTTATCTCAAAACTACAGTGTTGATTTATTTGTTGCGGCCCGGTTGGATTCGAGTAACAATAAAAAAATCGAATGAAAATACTTCATTATTTGATTCTATTGAAACAAAAATTTCACAGCTGTGCTGTGGTTTCGATAGTTCCTGTAATATTTACTTCAATTACAGTGACATTGTTTCAGCAGGCTCATCGATTTTATCATGTGGAAGTCGAATTTGTTTTTCAACACGTTTTTATTAGCTTCACCTGTATGCATATATGTATTATGTATATTTGTTTGTTTGTAACTCTCAAGCTCGGGATCTGTATTCAACAGAATTATCGACATTATTTCTTGATCTATTTACGGACAGATGGCGCTGTACGTAACATCCTTGATATATCAACATTATTGATTGATCTACTCGCGGGCAGATGGCGTTGTACGTAACCTCCTTGATATAATTCGATCTCACTTAACATGTATTTCTTCATTTGAAAAAAGTATTTTTTTATTAACACGCGCTCCTGCTGCTTTATTTATAACCCTCATTTGCGCGCCTGCTGCTGATTTTCAGGATTTAAAAAAATACTTGAAAACACACTTTTATAGCACACGCATGTTTAAAAAACACGCTTTATTAAAATTGATTGCTTCCTTCCTTTCTATGGAAGATTCCCACATTTTTTTGTATCAAGATAGATTAGTAGAAAGCCAAAAAGTTTCTTTCCAAAAAATTAGTCACTACTAAAAACATAACCCTTTCAATATAAACAAGATTTTTTCTGGCTGTGATTTAATCAAATAAGTGAATGAATGTCATTACGATGTCATCGATGACGTAAGTAGATCAAACTTATTCCCTGACATAAAAATCGTAATTTATGAATGAATTGTGTGGTTTTTTCTTATAATATTATCCAGATTGGAACTGAAGAGCTCTAAGGCAAATGTCTCACGGCGAAACATCGTTGTCTACCAGTGTTCCATGTAAGTGAAATTTTTACCTTTCATTTAGTATATTGTGTAGAAATCCTGTGAATGATATCTGATATAATTCCATAACGAATGTTTGGAATACAAACTGAGTAGGGAAAAGTGTTTTTTGTATAATTCAGTGTCCATATGAAAGTATTTGTTTCGAAAGAATTCTTCTTTCGTGTAATTCAATGTTTATATGGAAGTAGCTGTTTCAGGAGGGCTTTTTCTTTCAGTTTTTGTCTGAAAGTTACTTCTTTGTATGATCTACACATCTATGTATAGAGTTACTTCTCCCGTCTTTCTTTGGAAGATTCCCACTTTTTTTGTATCAAGATCAAGTAGTAGAATGCCAAAACATTTCTTTCCCAAAAAATATACAGTTATTGTAAAAGTACCTGTCAAAATACTTTTATGAATTTCACAAATCAAACAGGTCGGTTTGGTTCCAATTTTCGTTCTATTATGAATGTCATTACGATGTCATCGATGACATAAGTAGATCAAACTTATTCCCTGACATAAAAATCGTAATTTATGAATGAAAATGAACGCATATACAATGAATTTCTCGTATAAGCACGTTGACGCCATCAATTTGCCAATCCGCCCCCAAGACAAAGATTTCTTTCTATTCGCTTCATTATCGAAGGAATCTTATTCCATTCTATTCCATCGAAAACGGTTGGCAATTAAACTTTCGAAATTAAAATTAGGAACAGCAATTAGTACATTTTCATTAGTCAGTTAAAGTGGAATCGATGTTGCCGCTAAAAAACAATGAAACCTTCTGCCACTCTGAAGGCGGATTTCGTTTCTCCCATTCCAGTTCATTAGAGAGTGTCCCAGATGACAGTGGTGCACAGGGGATTTTCGGTAAAAAAATTCGAGTGCATGATCCACGGTACTCGCTGATATAGTTTTCTACAGATAATATTATTTTCAAAATTGAGTAAGTAATTTTAGAGTTTATCCGTTACGATCCAACAAAAAAAACAAATCTTTTCTCTTTATAATCTCTTTCCAAATCTAAATTTAGACAAATAATATCATTTTCAAATTTTAGGATGGTTATGAGATAACAATTTCGGAAACACATGAATCGAGGGGCAAATCTTTGAATCTGATTTTTGAAGTAGACTGTGTTAATTACTCTATCAGATGCATTTTCTGACCACAATTCCTTTAAAACTTCTGCGATTGCTTTGATTAAAACACATTTCATACTAGAAATACTAGTATTGATATCTTCCATGTGTGTATCTTTTTTTAGGTATTCCAGCAACCATCCCGTGTTTGATAAACACTGGATTATACTGTTCATTAAACAGGTGTTTCCAAGATTTTTTAACCCATTGAACCCAAGAGTTTTGACTGAAGAATGTATCACCGATCTATTGTTGCAACTACGTTTGCCACTACTATATTCTTCTGAATAAACACGGATACGATGATTCACCCCTTCATTGGACTGAAAGGATAAGGAACTGCTCAAAACTTAATTAAATATTAGTTCTTTTGGGGACTTGGGGGCCTAAGGTACCAAATGTTTCGATTCCTAGTGCATAAAAAATTAAATTACCTCCCAAATAATTGTATTTCCGTGTTTTTGACAATTCCGCTGATGAAGCTGCTGCACCGCTGAATACAGAAGTCGAAGGAACGTGACAAGGAGCCAAAGTATCGACGCATGTGAAATCCCAGACAACCGGTTTTCCTTTCCGCCAAGGAATGAGAGTCATTCCATCTGGTCGTTTCCCATCATCGCTGCAAGTGCCTGGGGGTTCCAAGGTAGAAGGTATATTTGCCGAACTTAAGGCACGTCTGATGACATCATTTACAGTTTGATGACGGGAAAAGCGCTCGGCGCTATATCTACAACTCAATCCATGATATCCTCGGGTGTCTACTTCCACTCCACACTTGCATTTGTGTTGAACAGAAATATTGGAACCAAGTCGAAAGCCTACAGCAACTCTGAAAGATTCATTGTCTAATAATGTACCAAGGGATGAAACTGGTAAGGCATACAACCAGCGCCTGCATGTTTTGTCGACACTGCCTTTATACGTGTCTTATCTATAGGAAATTTAGCAAAGTCTAACAAATTATTTAAGAAATATTTTACAAGAGGGATATCCCAGGTTTGTTGAAGATTTTTTCTGGTTCTTGGCACTTCTAGATTAGTTCGTGAGATCCATAGTTGTTCGGCCTCGCTCAAATTGTTATCCGATGGAAAGGAGGATGGTAAAATTGAATCTATCATATTGATCACATTATAACTCGAAGAGAGGAAGATAGGTAGTAAAAGATCAGTGATTGTCCGAATGCCTAAACCTCTATAAGATGCAGCAAGAGTAGCCTGATGCCATGCATTGCTCTCCAATTGACCATTCAATAAAAGTCGAAAAGTGTTACGAATTTCTTCATCAAACTTGATCAGATAAGTCTGGTGATGCCAGGTTGGAAAACATCTCATGAGTTGGGGGAGCTTTGAAATAGTCAAACAGTTTCTGAGAAGATGGAAAGCTACATGTCTTGGAAGAGCATGAACACGAGAAGAATAATTCTGAAATTATGTAATTTTTACCCAAAAAAAGTGATGAATGATTGTTCTGTGAGAGGGGAACCAAGAAAAATTGAACTAATCCTTTCAATTATTTTGATTTCAGGAGCAACGTCATTGAACTTTCTCGAAATATTCAAATTAGGTTCACTCAGAAAATGAAGTTCACATTTATGGAAGTTTAGTTCAAGCTCAATTTCCTTTGACTTTTTAATAACAGACGAAAGGGCATTGAGAACTTCCTTATGGTCTCCTCCCAGAGAACCGTCATCTGAATTCCAAGCATTGAACTCTGTTTTAAAATTTTTGATGATATTGCCTATAGACAGGCAAAAGAGAGCAGGTGCAATAGATCCAAAAGAATATAACTCTGAATGCTATTTTGAACCGATTTCAAGATGCAGTCTCAATTCAGCATATTGAAAGCATTCTTATAATCCAATTTAAGAAAAACTTTTCCGTCCTTGGACTCGTGTTCATCAATATATCTTCGGGCAGCATAGGATACGGCTTCACAACTACTTGGAGATCCAAAACCATATTGAAATGGACGAGAAATATTTCCTAGTTTTTCCTTCAGCTTGAATGAAGCCAGTTTTGCAACTAAACGGCGAAACACATTGCCATCGATTGCCGTCATCGGTCTAATTCCACCATCTTTCTTTTTCAAAGTACATAATGAAGCACCAAATGAAATGGGACAAATTTCTTCGTTCACAGTACCTGATAGCAAAACATTACAAAGGGCTGTTAGCGATGATAAAATCTTCGATGCAGCAGAACCAGCACTATAACTTATCAAGTCCTGCAGATGAGATGGCCTCAAAGAATCCAAACCTTCGAAGGAACTCGTACGAAAAGACATAATTGCTTGACGAACTTCATTCTCATTCACTACTAAAGGACTAGTTGAAAAGGTGTTAGTTTAGTACCAAATTCGAGTTTTTGGCTGAGGATGCTTGGACTAGAGTTTCCATGCTAAAATTTGCCAGTTTGTCATCAGAACATAAAATTTTCACAGCTCCTGAAAGATCTCTATCTGATACTTTATTGATCACCATCTTGATTAGGATAAACTCCGGATTTTTAGATTTCTTGATAAATTTTATTTCAGCAGGTTCCAATGTTGTTTGATTCAAGTTTTTTGTATAATACTTGCTAGAAGAAGTTGCTCCCAGGATTCGGTGGAATTGTATGTGATACATTCATCGATGGTATTCGAGAGGACAGAAGCAGAAAGAAATCTGGCAGCTTTCTGTATCCTCTTAGAAATGATAGAATTACGTTTCAAAGCAGCCATACTCTTGTGGAAAGGTATGCGAGCATTTTCGTTCTTTGAGACAATATCTAATAAGATTGAAACGGTAATATTTTTTAGGATAGACTAGTTTCTGAAAAAAAAACTTTCTGGTAGGTATTCTAACTCTCTATCTTTATACAAATATTGGGGAAAACTTTCAAAGGAAGTAAACAAGAGAACATATATGTGTTATATGTTATTAAGTGCTTGGTTATTAATGTGTAATGTGCTTGGTAATTAATTTTAGTAGGAGTTTAAGGATTTATTTTCTTGAAAATACAATACCACCAATATTACTTCACTGATAATGTAGCTTTCCATAAGTTCATTGGATGAGTCATTTTTGAGTTTATCTATTTCAAATAAACAAATTACTTCTCTCTATGATCTAAGTTTAGATTAAGTTTCTACGATTGCTATAATAATAACAACATTGTTTTATTGTTTCGATTTCAATATGGGGAACATCCAAATTGGCATCGAGATTTATAAAAAAGTGTTCAAAAAATCACAGTATGAGGCCTTATACACTACTTATATCAGTACCTATCACAAAAATAATTGAAATCAATATATGATACAAATTGTTGAAATATGCTCCAACAAAAAACCTCATTTGGATTTCAAAATATAAAAAGTTCCATGAATATTTTCTCAACTATCAGTTACAAAAAAAAACAATCAAAAATAGAGATTCTTAATTTTTTCGTATATTTCAAGATCAGCATCGATAGACATAGTAAATAAGTCAAATAAATGCCACTGAATTTAGAAGATTTGAGCAATTTGAATAACTCAATTTGTTAAATTTGTAGAATGTACCGCTTATTGAAGAATACAGCAAATTTTGATAGCCTAATATGAAAATGATACCAATCGAAGCGATAATAATTGAAATCATCAACAAAGCAATTCTTATCTTTAAATCGATTTCCCCAAATGGACATAATTTATTTTTTCTCCAAAATCGAGCAGAGTTTTCCCAATCGAACCAAATCACCACAAATTTGCGATTTTTGTTCGATTTTAATCAATTTTTGATCAATGTTACCGATTTTTGTCACTTTTTTGCCACAAAAATCGGCCAATAATTGGTATGTTTTCGCTCTCCTTTACACTACAACTTTCTATTTTTATAACTTACACTCTCTTGATTTGACTTGAAATTCCAATCAAAAATCAGTGAACCACTTATAATATATTCCATTCAAAAAAACCATCCCAAGACCATCCCTTGTAGAACACCATAAATTTCTAGACCTGAACTAGATCGCTCAGATGGGGCGATGACAAACCTGTTGTTTGTTGTTCACTTCAGTTCGAGGAATGATACTCTCAAGGAATTCGATTTTCAATTTTCGGAAATTATCGACCTAATATTGATGATAGACACTACCTTGCATTGACGAGTGGCCAAACAGCCCGAAGCCGGTCTGCAAGTGTGTTCCAATAATTGAAAATCTATTGCGGCCAGGACTGGAAGAAGGTTGGGATTTCCCAACATGCATAACTTGGAGATCCCATACTTTGAAATTCTGAGTTGTTTGAAAACTTCAAAAAAGTTTAATTTCTCCCAAGTAAGAGAACAGTTCACAAATTTTAAAGTAAAAATTTAACAAAATTCCCACTTTTCGCTGATTTGTTGACTTGGAGAAGTTGGGAAATTTCGGGCTGTGAAGATAGACAAAATAAATAAAGTTTATTATAGCTCATTAAATAAGA
This sequence comes from Leptinotarsa decemlineata, assembly GCF_000500325.1. Classification (NCBI taxonomy): domain Eukaryota; kingdom Metazoa; phylum Arthropoda; class Insecta; order Coleoptera; family Chrysomelidae; genus Leptinotarsa; species Leptinotarsa decemlineata. The sequence continues at coordinate 207,705 of NW_019289877.1, forward strand.
TAAAAAATGTACAAATATACATTTGCTCTTACTTGAATTTTGATACTTTTGTAGATTTCTAATGCAAATTTACTCATCAAACCGACCGGTTTCACATATACAATAAAAATTCATAACATTACATTTAATAAGCACATTCGTAGGTATTCAACAAATGTAATAAATAGTTGAGTGAGTTTAATTGTTCAAATTGTTTTATTATTCTTTCCTCTTGAATGTAACTTGAAATTAGATTATGGAAGTATGGAATAATGAAAAAAAAACAATAATGTCTCAAATTATAAGCATTTTTGAAACATTTGTTAACTGCAGCCTTTTTGACTAACTACAGTAGTTGAATTACGAATCGTTCAATAACGACTTTTTAGGTGAAAGATCATTTCGTTTCAAATTTTCTTATACATAAATAGCTGATGCTGGAAATTCATGGGTGGAGGTGTTGTAACATTATTGTTTGGGGCTTGAGTTTTTTCATTGGTGGCCATCACTAAGAAAAATATGGCAAAAACGGTGGTCTGCCAATTGCGGAACAGGACTGTTGCTGTTCCGAAATTTTGACTTTGAAGGTAACATGCTTCAAATACCATCAAACTTTGCTTCGTTCAAGTGAAGAAAATATGTTATGTAGTCACATGTTAAATTAAGTGCACAGGTTTTTCATTACGGATCGAGCCATTCGGTTTCTTAAAATATTCAGCCTTGGACGGTTCTGACCGGGTCATATTGAATGATCCTTGAGAAATAAGATCAACGTATGCGTTGACGGCACTTCCTAGTGGAAAAAGATCCCCATGACTCAAGAGTAGGCCCCTTGCTGAACAAAGCTCAGTTCAATCAACTTCTTTGTCAAGGAGGAGCTGAAGAACGACGTTCTGAATTTTTTATTTCATTGTTATTTTTTACAACTTTAAATTAGTTATGTAGGTTATCAAAGTAAGATTCTGAAGTTGTCTAAAATACCTTCTCCAGATGTATCATCGCCTCTTGAGGTATCATTAGTGATGAGATAAGGATTCCCCATATGTTTGTGTTTCTTGTAAGCAAAAGGTGTCCAAAATACATGTTTTCTATCGTATACACCAGTTTACAACTTGCTGAGTGAATCATAAATATTACATAATTGTTTGGTTACATGTTTCAAAATCCAAATTGATAATCACAGTTAATTATAATGAAAATTTCCAAAACAACTTGTATATCTACCTAAATGAGTACCATCACTGATGAGCAAACTTGAACAGATTACAGTATGCTACGTTATTATTGATAATGATATAATCAAGTGAATTCCGTGTTTTGCAACCTTTCAACACGAGAATAAAACATTTCAATAATCACAATAGGTCGAGCAGAGACAGCGGATAATTTTGACCATTAAAGTGCATAAAATTATTGAGGAAAATTCGACAGTAATTCCGAAATTAATTTAGAAATTCTGAGAAAATGAAAGAACATGTTTGTTGCCAATTGTCATCCTATCAAGGAGAATTAAACTTACTGAAATATGGATAACTAACTAATTTTGTAGGGAAAATTATTTATTTATAACTATACAACATGTGATATCTTTTAGCAACGAAGATTCATTAAAAAATTTTCATTTGGTCGGGACGACCACTGATAGATCGGTTTTGTAGTACTTGCTCCTCATCAGTACCGGGAAGATCATTTCAGACGAATGAACCGTCTGAGTACCTGCACGTCGTCTTGACCTTGTTCAGGTTGGAGCCCAGCTCCCTTACCCTTTGGACTGATTTTTGTCGAAGAAGGACAAATGGGTTCATGACTGAGATGTTGGCGGCATGAAATCCTCAGACATCAATGTCTGAGGTGGGTAGGATGAAAAATTTGTTCATCTTTTCAACGGAGGACACAGGGGCCTCATTCGACAGAGTGTCGGGGCCTTCTATATTAGGTGGGGTCGTCTACAGCATAATCTATAGCTTCCCTAACTAACGGATTTTCGTGAGTTTCCGCGCAATCAAAAACTCGCCGATTCCTCGACTGAATGGACTGCCGAATGGAAGGCAGTTGCAAATCTCTGTGGATGGCTTCATTCCGCACGAACCATGGAGCATTCACAATCATCCTCATTAGCTTATTTTGCAATACCTCCAGAATGGAGATATTATATTTCACCGCTCGTCCCCAGACGCCTGGAGCATACATGATGACAGGCTTGAACATCGTGTTATAGATGGTAATCTTGTTTTTTAAGCTCATTATTGATTTTCTGTTGATCAGAGGGTACAGACTTGCGATTCGACTCTCGATCTTTGCTTTGACGCGCATAATGTGCGGATTCCAAGTGAGCCTACGGTTCCTTTGAAGGCCGAGGTACTTTACCCGCGCTTGCCTTCCAGAGATTCTCACTTTTCTGGCCGGAGAAGATAGCAATCTTCCCATGGTTATCGCCTGAGTGTTGTGCGGGTTCGTTCACTCGGATCTTCCAATCGAGGTACCAGCGCCCGAGGTCGTCCAAAGCACGTTGTATATAGACGAAGCCGAGCTCCCGACCCATGGAAGATGAGAGGAGAGCCGTGTAATCAGCGTATAAAACCGTTTGAGTATTTCGAACAAACAAAATTAATTCCAACAAGTCACAAGCTCTATCAGTAAGATGTCCACTTGCATCTGCAGACAAATTACGGAAACAACTCTACAAACACATACTCTGGAGTGGGGAGTCTGAATGATAAACATATTCCGGAAAGGTGTATATGATATGCTCAAGTTCAGATGAAACACACCCTTACCCCTTGCCTCCCACGTGACAACAACTAACCAATCATAAGCTGGGTTAGTTGTGTCAGTTAGTCGATGCAGTACCAAGGCAAACCAAGTTCGTACAGAATGGATGTGCACCATGTGCAAAATACCACTTTGCCTTTCGAAAACCAAAAATTGTTTTCATGACTACCACTTGTAAATTTATTCATAGTTGCATTGTGGTACATATGATGTAATACATTAAAACTCATACATATTTTTTCTGTGAAAAAAATTTGCTAAAAGATTTCAAAAGTGTTTTTTCATGCCTTTGAGTAGTTTCTGAAATAAAAAAAATGTGAAACACATATATTAGTTTTTTCGTGCAACAAGGGGATATTTTTCTATAATTTTAGCGTGCAACAGTTAACCAGCTGGCGTCCCTCTACGAACGACAACTCTCAAAAGTTGAAACTTGTGCGAGCTCAGGACTAACGAGGTCTTACCTTCAAACGTGTGATTCCTAACACGGGTTGGACGATAGGAAGTGAAAATCGATCGTCCGGCCTTGCGGTTCGTTACACCGGTTCGCACAGCCGTCGATTGACTGAATGGAACTGACCACCCACGTCAACACACCAGGATACCGCTCTACCTTTGCACTTTGACTGAATCAAAAATAGAAGAAATCGCGGACATATCACTCAGAAACGGTGTATAGTATGTATCAGTTTGATTTAAAAAAACCGGCGCCAGAAAGATCACGTTTGAAACTAGTTCAAATTCACTTTTGGCAGAAATGAAAAATTTGGAGTGAGAATAGTGGGGACGTTACGCACCTAGTAATATCGCTTATCGAATAAATACGCATCGTTTGAACACATTTTATAGTCCTCCGCACCCGATAAATTTAATTTGCCCCAATCAATTCGTTGGACCCAATCTATAGTAGAATCGAATCACAAGACTCCGTGGCGCAACGGTAGCGCGTCTGACTCCAGATCAGAAGGTTGCGTGTTCAAATCACGTCGGGGTCATCCTTTTTTTTTATTTTATTACTGCTTTCAAAAAGTAATCAGGCATTCTTTCTCTGTTTATTATCGTATAATTTCGAATTACTTTTATTGTTTGAGATTTTCACAGTATACAGGGTCTTTCACGACGAGCGTTCGTTAGGAATATATGGAGAACGATTCAAAATAAAAACTT
>NW_019289878.1:0-80361 GCF_000500325.1 Leptinotarsa decemlineata
ATTCAAAATTCATGGTGCTTCCATATGAACCCAACGACGTCAATGGGTTGGTCCGAACATTAAAAAAATTGAATATGAGAGTGCAAGTACACTTTACCAAGTGATGGGCAGTCCGAAATACAAGACATTAGAAAAAGAAAAGTCTGGGAGAGACGAAATTAGCTGCGAAGATTATGATAGGAAATATATTGGTCAATCCGAAGGGACTATATCAGCTCCGTACAAGGAACACATTTCGCATATTTGGTTTCATAGAGCGGAGAAATCTAGTGTCGCTCAACATGCAATAAAAAACGACTATAGAATAAGTGAGAAATGTTTAAAATTGTTGAGACCGGCACACAAGAACAGTTTTATGGGTGCCTTGGAGAGCTCGGAAATCGAAAAGTGTGAAATGATTTCTATAAATAGCGACGAAGGTCCTATTTCGAACAATCCTCTGTTTGGTATTATACGTGATAATTCTAAATGTAAAGAAATTAACATAGAGGAGATACATAACAAATTGGAGGTAGTCTAGCATAGGAACAACAACAACTAGTAGTTAGGCAACACTAACAGTTAGTAGTCAGGCTTCTAGCATATAAAAATACTAACATAGCAGTAAAATTTAGTCATAATGACCTCATGAGGACGCTAAATTAATTGGTGAAACGCGCGTCGAGATATCGTATTTTTCTTCTTGTGTTGGAAAGTGTTTTCAATAGAATTGTGTTTTCTTTGATGAGAAGTATTTGCATTGAATTTCGAAATGACTATTTCTTCACAGTTATGTGAAAGCAGTTTTGACGTTTGTCAGTAATGAAATTTATAAAAATAACCAGTATCTCTTTCGGCTATTTTTCCAAGTCACGTGGAAAATTTGTACTTTCCAATTTCGAAATGATGTAGTCACTGCTTTCAAAACCAATCATCTCTAAGAGATAATTTATGTGCTTATGGAAAACAAACTGAACATACACGAATAGGATAACGATTAGCAATTCATCAAATGAATTAACATAAATTCATGATGAATATTTCAAGTATTTGACAACTTGAGTTACAAATCTCTGTGGTCCAGGTCCATTTTCATCATTATCGATCAGAGCAGACGTACTTTTCAACATTGAAATATTTGATAAATTGATAGATGTAGCCATTTTTACAAGACTAAAGAAATTAATTCTAAACGTTCAAGCCAGTCCCAGATATACCTACATAGTAGGTTGAATGGACTGATGCATATCAGAAAACAACTACTCCCCTGGCTGATACCACGAAGGGCACTGGATTATATCAGACAGGCGTCAGTGCAGGAATCTTCACAGAAAATTTCCTGCATATGCAATAGGCCATACAACTGGAAAAGTAGGCTTTCAATTTTGGAACGGGCCCACTTGCAGACCGGTTTCGGGCTCATTAGCCACTCATCAGGGCAATATTGTGACCATCATCGACCAAAAGTTAATGATATTCCATAATTGGAAATCGGAATTCTTTTAGAGTATTTCATTCCTCTTCCTAAGTTGGAGCGAAACAACAAAATGTCACTTCATCTAGTGGACGAGGTACTAACCAACTGCATATCCGAAATTTGCCCGATTCCTCTAAATAAGGAAGAAAAACATTCTCATTAGTCAGTGGGCTATGCTTTAGATTTGTTTACTGCTTGTATTCAAGAATAGCCCACTGACTGATAAGAAAAAATTAATACAAGATAGGAGATCATCATAATTATGAGAAATGAAATATTATATGTGCTTTCACCACTTTTGTTCGTATTAGACTGAAAATGTACTTAAAGGCCGAAACTATAATTCATAAATCTGCATAGAACGATACTTTTGACCTGAGAGAATCTAAAGAAAATTACTTTTCAATACCAAAACGGCAAATCTGAGATCTGCTACCGGTCGGTCGGTAGCTGGGCGGTTCGACGTGGGTGCTTTATTCACTCACTCGAATTGATTGCCGTGTTGGTCGGTGGTTCAAGCTCTAGTCTGAACGACCGATTTTCACTTGCTATCGTCCAACCCGTGTTAGGAATCACACGATTAAAGGTAAGACCTCGTTAATCCTTAGCTCGCACAAGTTTCGACTTCTGAGGGTTGTCCTTCGTAGAGATGCGACAGCTGGTTAACGAACAAACAGATTTTAAACAGTATAACATTGAAGTAATCGTATATTTCAGTAATTCTGAGAATATTTCTTCAGAATGTAGTTTCAAGAATATACGACGATCTGAATTTTATTTTTCCCTGACATTATCTCGGCCTCGTGACCGTTGAACCCAAAATCAATCTTGCTGTGAATGGTATGGCCTATCTAGACGATCTACACGGATAAATTGGTTCTGATATTACAAATATTGATGTGACGAGAAAGTCTGGTGAGCTTTATTACACCTTTGGAAATTCGAAATTATGAGTGATAGCTTTGAAATTGGCAGTAGGGGACGGTGTAATTTGTTGAGTAATAATTATAAATGCATGATGCTGAAGTTATGGTCTGAATATAAACTAATTTCAGAAAGAAAAATCAATGTTTCTGGCTGTAAAACCAGTTACCACCTTCATAATTCTTTATAAATAAAGTATGCAAGGAAGACACTACTGGCAATATACAAATTGAATATTAGTATGAAATAAGTTGAATTTCACTCTGAATGTTTCATAATTTCATATATATTCTTTGAATGAAAGGCGATATGCCGTCATGAGTAGAGAACCTGTGATTTTTGGGTTAAAAATTCAGCTAAAACGTCAATTTTTTCATCGTATCATAATTAACTAATCGAGAGACTTGTAGATGAAAGTCATCAACGTGAGTCACGATGAGACATCACAAGTGCTCCAAAATGTACAACGACTTTTGAGTCCCTTTGGGGTACCTATATTATTCCATGTAGATTGAAAGACAGATATTTCCAGCATTCAGTTTTTCAGTAATATCTATTCATGTTTTGCATTTTCCGTGAAACGATACAAATGATAAGCAAAGTAAAAATTTCTCATTGGACTTCCATTCTTTGGAATAAAATTGGTGAACACATTCTTGAGGGTTGAAGGTTTCTCCCATAATTGACGTGTTTTTGTTTTTTTTACGAAAAGCTGATGCCTTGAGGTATGTTTTCAATGGTTTTTTTTTGTATATTGAAAATGAAATTCATTTACATCTCATTGTTCATTGAAAACAAAGATTCTGGAGGATATTATAGCTGTAATACAGTCTATAGAATATCTACCTATAAAAGGCAATTTTTGTTTTGAAAATGATTATATTCCCCTGAAAGAAGTTACTTCAGTCACTTTCTCTAAAAAATATGGAAGGATGTAATGGAAGTGATGATGAAAAAATGTTCAAGCCAATATTGTCAGTATATCGTAGCGAGATGATTCGTATCTACAATCGCGTATGAAAACGCCGAAGAGCCTGTTTTTTTTTATCTCGAAAACTACGTATATAATCGGGAAATTCAGATTGTGAACCTGATCCCTCTACAATTCAGAGCCACTCCATATTTTTCAAATAGGAAAAGAGGTCGTTTCATTCATTGAAAATTATTTGTAATCTCTATATGACGTTCATTTCGTTTTGCACTTTGATGGATATGTTTCAGAGGAACGAGGATGGACGTTGTTGAGCTTTATTCTGCTTTGGAATCTTATTCTCCACATCACTGCAGTTTAAGTTTACAGTTTACGCATTCAATGAACGAGAAATACAGTACAAATATTTTCTCCAGCACACTGTACCCACTATCCACAACTTCTATTGATGACTTTGTTATTTTGTGAAAATTCATGGTCCCATTAATGAAATTTATACAAACACTTTTGTCCAATTTCCACTAGTTATTTTATTTTCACGACCGGTTTCGGGTTCTTTCCCATTATCAACTATAAAACTAACATGTGAAATCTGAGAACTCGGTTATATGTACATTACATCTATTGAAGACAACCTCATGATAAATGGACGAAGTGTCAGCTGAATCTGTTTTCCAACTCGACCCTGATATGAATATCAGAGGTCGATTCCAATTTTCATTGAAAATAATTTTGTTGAAAATCAATTTGATTCAATATCCATTTATCGGGGACATTCATCCACGAAAAATGCAAAACAGAAGAAAAGTCCTATAGCAAATGAAAACACCCCAAAATCAAATTATCTTTCCTATTTTCTATTTAACAGAATATGAGACATCTCTCTATAGAAGACGCACTTAACATCACATGATAGTTTCATCAATATACACCATTTCAAGTAACAAAATATGTTCACAAAAATATGGAGGTGAATTGTTTACACCCAGTTTTCTCACGCTGTCTGCTCAAAAAAGTGTGGGTGAATTTTTATTTTTCTCAAAAAAAATACACATTTATTGATCCTATTTTATTTTGTCCCTTTCAGAGTCATCCCTCTCTGATAGGATACACTTGTGACAGCGTGTTTTCCAATCCTCAAAGCAATTCTGACATGTGCTATTTTTGTATGTCCTTGAGCTTCAATTTTTATTTCCTCAATCGTCGCAAAACACCGTCCTTTCCTGAGTCTATTCAATTTTGGAAACAGAAAAAAGGCACGGGGGCCAAACCTGATGAATACGCTGGCTGAGACATGATTACGATGTGGTTTTTGGCCAAACAATTATGAGCAAATAATTACAAGTGAGCAAGTGCATTATCGTGATGCAAAAGCCATGACTTGTTTCTCCACAATATCGGATGTTTTCTCCGTAATGCCTCTCGCAAGCGGCGTATAACTTCAAGATAATAACTCTGATTTACCGTACGACCATGTGGCAAGGAAACAGTGAGTTGAACCTTGACTGTCGAACATGGCGTGCTTTTTGTTGTACTTGGCTTTACTGAGCTCTAACATTGGTACGATTGGAATTTGATTTCCATATACCCATGATTCGTCACTAGATATGACCATTTCAAACCAATCTGGACTGCCGTTGATGTCATTAAACAATTTTTAAGCGATGCTCATGAATTGGTTTTTTAGTTGAAATACAGCAATTCTTGAACGAACTACGCTGACACACGCTTCATGCACAAAATTTCTGAAAAGTTGCTTGGTATAAACCGATATAACGACATTCTCAGTGATACGCCGATTATCCATAAAAATATTCCTCATTTTCTCACAATAAAAGAATTAGGCCAATCTCAACTGGTCTAGATCCTACGGTTCGGTAGTTCAAGCTGTTAATCAGAACTTCACAAAATTCACAATTCCACCACTAACACAAGCGGATGGTTCAATTGCAATAACAGCCATAAAAAAAAGTAAAACTACTAGCTGAACAATCTGCTCTCCACTCCACAGTCGATTTTCTGAGAAAGGCACCCATTATTCCTACACTAGAATTCACAATGCCGGAAATTGCTTCTCGATAGCATCCAGTAAAGCGAATTTTGAAATAGGTCAATATCAACAAGGCATCTGGCCCTGATGAAGTGCATGTCATCGTTCTTAAAAAGTGTGCAAATGAACAACACCAGTATTTTGCAGACTTTTCAACCTGTTTTGCAAGAAGGCTTCAAAATCTTGAGCTATCATCAATATGGCTTTCGAAAACAAAGACAAACTGGCGACCTTCCATCGTATATCACCCATATTTGGAATACCGCAATCGAGAAACATGGAGAATCAAGAGCTTTTGCGCTTGATATTCCAAAGGTGTTTGATCGTGTGTGGTATGAATATTTGCTGGCCAAAGTTTAATGCTATGGCTTGTCGGATCATTTTTGTGTATGGCTCTTCAGCTTCCTGAGAAAATGTTTCGTGCAAGTGGCCGTCGATGGATATATCTCGAATACTTTCACCATCGACGCTGGTGTTCCCCCCGGGATCCATATTATCTCCAACCCTCTTTTTATTGTATGACTTATTGGAAGAAAACAAGAATCCAATATATAGCTTTGTTGACGATGGCATACTTGTCTCGTCATTCCATTTGAAATCCAGGCACATCTTGGTGTGATTTCGAATTGGAATGAAAGTAGCCAGGTTCAATTCAATGCCACAAAAACCCAGGCATCCGTTTTCTCCAAGAAGATGAATGAAACCGGATATAATAATGTCAGGGCAGACAATTCCTCTTTCTGCTGCGATAAGTTTGTTGAGGGTTGAAATTGACACCAATCTCTCTTGGAACAATCATGTCGCTGGAATTACAAAGGCTGCTCCTCAAAAGTTTGGAACACTGTTCTGAAACAGAAAGCTGTACACACCTCAGCAACTTCAGATGCTTTATAAAGCTCAGATCAGACTTTTTTTGGAGTACTGTTTTCATGTATGGAGCTTTGCCGCTAAATATACCCTGAAGTTGCTGGATTTCATCCAGAAAACAATCATCCGCCTGACTGAAGACGTGAACATCATGTGCAACCTTGCTAGCTTGGAACATCGAAAAAAGGTTCTTTCACGGAAAAAGTTCAAGTGACTTGGCACATTTGATTGCACCAAGAGCGGCACATTTCAAAAATACGCGACGAACTGTTTGAGAACTCTTTCATCTGGAGAACTGCGTTTATGTGGAATAAACTTTCCGATCAAATTCTTGGATCAATTTTTGTCGATAGCAGAATATCGCAGGACTCACAAAACACTTCTGACTTTCACGCTTCTCTTCAGCAAAATAAACATGCTGAACAGCTGATTGGGTGAACCTATGTTTGAGACGAGTGTACCAACATGAAAAAAAAATCGACAATCGTGCCTAGGCCTGGAAATTTCAATATTCACTTCACTATTGGAACAGTTCACGCATATCAAGTTTTTCAATAACAAGTAATTCAGGAAAAATGGAAAAACATACATATGTATTCAGATAGTGAACTAAAAATGAGTGTTTCTAGTCATTTGTATAAAATTTCAGATTGAAGTCGAAACTCGAAAACTGAAGTCTGAATTTTGAGTTTGAAGACAAAATTTCCTAAAAATGAAACTGTTCAATACTGTAGTGTGTATAATCAACATATTTTTGATAATTACCATTCTGAGATTTGAAATTTATAATTTATTTTTCTCAAACTGTAAAATATTTTTTTCATACTAAATAAAGAGAATAATTGTAAATGTCTTATAACTCTAACTTTTCCACAGCTGACAATATTGTTTCAAGGTAACTCATGTAAATTGTTGCTGAAAGTGTTGGGTTTAAAATTGAATTTCCTCTAGTTTCGCACTCTCAAAAGGCGACAATTGCTTTCATGTTGCCGCGACTTGACTGGTTCTACGAATACAGCCGTGAGTTGCTCCCGGGCACAATTGAGAAATACATACTGTCGACTTTGTCTCTGGTGAAAAAAAATGAGTTTTTTAATTCCATTTCAAACTACTACTCATATGAGCAAGTAGGCGGTACAAAGGTACAACTGGAATAGAATTTGTATTTTAGTGAATTTCAGAAGTTGTAATATAATTGTGGGAAATGTTGGACGAATACTGTAATTAACAAAATGTGTACGGAATTTCTAAAGAATATACGGGGGTGGTCTAAAAAGTTCCCGACGTAACAAAGATACAAAACATTTTTTAAGTTTTTTTTTTCAACATGGTCTACTTTCAACTCTACACTCCCATCTCTGTAACCCGTCCAAATGGTACTCGGGGTTTTTCTCTGCAAAATAATTGTTCACGAAGGTGATTACCCCTTCAGTTGAAAAAATGTCTGTACTCCGAGCGCAGTTTTCAGATGAGGAAACAAAAAAAATCGCTTGGGGCTGGATCTGATGAGTCAGGCGGATGGTCGAACAGTTTAAAACCGTCGTTCGTGAAATTTCGCCTTGGCAATCGCTGAGATGCGTTATCTTGGTAAAACAGGATTTTACTCTTCTGCAAATGTGGCCGTATATCCACAAGTTCGGCCTTCAGCTTATCAAGTAATGATGCTTCTGTAATGGTTTCTCCTGTTTGAAGATAATCGAATGAAAAAATTACATGACTATCCAAAAAAATAATCATCATCACTTTTCTAGTCGAAATAGTAGGTATATTATACACCTAGGGAGAAAAGTACGGTATTCTCGCCCGCGATGTTGTCAAAATTTCGAGAATGCCATACTTTTCACCCGAGGTGCATATACAATTTTTTCTCGCTGTGGGATTGAAAGGTATTTGGATCCTTTGGTTGATTCAGTGCAGATTTAAAATTCAACTGTTGTCACGTATTTCAAGTTGTCACAGACAGTTTGATAAACAACTCATTCAAAAACCAATTTATTGTGAGATTTTCACCAAACAGTTTTACAAAAACGTGTTTCGCCATTCAATAGCTTCTTCGGGCGTGTCTTTACTAACTAAATTCTACATATTCAATGCTTTATTAACCTAATTTTACGTTTGGAAGTATATAAATGTATATGTGTCCCTGACTTTGTTATCTGTTTAAATTCTGTTTTTCCGTTAATCAGCTGACGCCCCCATACGAAAGACAACTCTCAGAAGTTGAGAAACTTGTGCGAGCTAAAGACTAACGAGGTCTTACCTTTCAACGTGTGATTCCTAATACGGTTGCAGGATCATCCCAGCTTCAACCAGATACATTCTCTCGAGAAAACTATCTGGTCGAGGCAGGAATCGAACCCACGGTCTTCAGATCGTGAGTCGGGCGCACTACGACCGCGGCCAATTCCACAATGAATGAATTGAATTACGTGAGCTTATGTACCAGTTTCCATATCTCAAAAAATATTTAGTAATGGGAAGTTATTTGATTCAATTTGATCATTCAATGAAACACCCGAATTATGAAATTTTAAAATAATTGAAAAAGGTTAAAAAGATAATGCTTAACTTCTTAAGTAATCATAACATACTATGCGAATCTCAATATGGATTCAAAAGCCATAAAAACACAGGCGATGCAATCTTCTCTTTTCTGGAAAATGTATATATTGATTTGAAGAATAAAGAATCTATTGGGGCAGTGTTTTGTGATTCCTCAAAAGCGTTCGACTGCGTGAACCACGAAACACCATTATTTAAATTACAGTGCTGTAGCTTTAAAGGATTATCATATAAATGGTTTTACAGTTATCTAACAAGCAGAAAGCAATTAGTAAAATTCCAAGGAAATACATTGCAAATTGAGAATAATTTATCAGGTGTACCACAAGGTTCGGTTCTGGGTCCTATCCTTTTTCTGCTTTATCTGAATGATCTGATAACCATTGACATTAAAGAAAAGTTCACACTTTTCACGGACGACACCACGATCCTTTGGCGTGGGACGAATGAAGATAATCTCAGAGACATCATAACCCTGGATCTCTATAGGGTTGAACAGTGGTGCGATTCAAACTCCTTATGTTTCAACACGAATAAAATAAACACAGTTTGCTTCAAACTCAATTTTGACGACTTACTAATAGAAAATCACGCTATAGTTAACAAACTCACACAAAATTTTTAGGGGTATTTATAGATGAAAAATTAAAATTTGATGAGCATGTAACAAATTTATGCAAAAAAATATCATCTGGTTGTTATGCAGTTCAAGTTGTTTCTAACGAACTCAATCAATCCTCAGCCAGAACTGTGTATTTTTCCTTGGTAGAGTCGCACTTGAGATATGGAATTGCCATTTGGGGCTTCTGTAGTCAGTAACTACTGAATTCAGTATTCGTATACAAAAAAGGTCTGTCAGATACATATGTAGGGCAAAATCACAAGACCACCGCAAACCACTTTTCATCAGTCAGAAAATTCTTACTGTACCTTGTTTATTCCTTTTAGAAACCGTTTGCTTAATTCACAAAAAATACTCCAACTTAGCAGTGAATAATAACAGACGTTACCAAACTAGAGGAAGTCGGAATTTACCCTTGCCAATTCCAAAATCAACAATTACAAAATTTTCTTTGATATATGGGAGCAAGAAAATGTACAACCACCTTACAATGTGCTATACAGCAATAGCAAATTTAAAACAATTCAGAAAATTGGTTAAAGGAGTACTTTTGCAAGAAGCCTACTATGACTTAGAGGAATATTACGATAATGTATTTTAACTCTTAGTATTTCAGATGCTTACATATCTGTAATGATTTATTTATTCATTATCTGTAATGGTTTATATATTGTATTACTTATGTTTATTCGTAATTCTATAATATTGACTTTCAAACTTTTTGCAAATGTGAATTGGTCTTTCTATTCACTAAACTACTTCAATGCTTTATTGAAATGAATGTAAACACTTTTGTCTAATTACCACTAGTTAATTTTATTTGAATTACCGTTTTCAGGTTTAACCCCATTATCAAGTTTTATACTTGGGTGTTCAGTCCAAACTCCAGGATAAAAACTATTGTTGCCTATGTTCATTTATAAACAACTGCGGCATGAGTTTTCTCTAATGCGACGGTTTAAATAAAATATACATTTCTCTCGAGACAGGTTGGGTAGGATGATCCACTTGACGAGATCTGAATTCCTAGAATAACCCTCTTTTGAGATATGGACCGCTGTACATGTATATCTCTACCAAGAATTTCACGCTAACATGCTCTGATACTCTTCCACTTTCCGTAAGGATTGATAGAGAACTTCAATCCAGAGGTAAAAAATTAAACTATGAAAATTAATTCTTCATAATCTGGTTTCTATTTGTGACAATGCCTACAGTCAAACATTTTTAATCGAAAGAAGTGAATATTGAACTTGAATAGATTTTTGTTGTATTAATGATTCAATCAAAAGTCATCAATACAGAAGAGTATGGTCGGGTATTGAAAAATCTGTCAAAATCTGTTTTTCCGTTAACCAGCTGTCGCTCCCCTACGAACGACAACTCTCAAAAGTCAAAACTTGTGCGGGACTAACGAGATTTAACTTTATAACGTGTGATTCCTAACACGGGTTGGGCGATAGGAAATGAAAATCGAGCGTCCGACCTTGCGGGTCGATCCACCGGTTCACACAGACCTAGATTAAGTGAGTGAGGCAAACCACCCACAACAACCCACCAGGCTACCGAGACATTGCTATTTCCCACTCAATCAATTGAAATAAATTATTATAGGGTGTGACAACTCAATATTTTACAATTAAACGAACAAATTTTGTTATACGAAACCATCAAACAACAAATGACAGATTACAACTAACAAAAATTCACAGTGATAACCTGATAACAGACATCTTTTCGATTTGAATTTGAACGAAAGAATGGAAAGAGTTTTCAAATCGTTTGGGATTTTGTTATAGAGCCTAATTAAGTTATACGAGAATGACGATCGAAACTGACTCATTGAATACAGTTGTGGCAAAAGTCTAGATTTGAATCGTACTTTCAGGTGGTGAATGTCAGTCCGAAAGGTGTTTTTATCATAAAGCTTCTTTGTTGATTTAATCTCATGGAACAACGTGCAGGTATGAATAATTTGTCTATTGTGAATTTTGAGGCCAAACGATTCCCCTCAGCGGTCTGGATACGTGACCGAGTCTTGTATGACCTTGGATCATATGTACATACATGAATTCTAAACCATTTGTCACGAATAGCAGACGTTTAAATCAGTAGCAAATTGCCAACGACTCTCCTCGATAGGAAGACTCAACAAATTTTCTCTGGTCTTGATTTCTGGCCATAGTGACCTAGAAGGCAATGAGGCTGCTGAATCCCTTGCAAAGGAGGCTGCTGCAAGCAGCTTCATCGGACCAGAACCTGTCATTGGCATCGCTTCAGGCTTTGCCAAACAGAAATTGAACTTCTGGATGGCAAGAAGATTTATGGACTTTTAGCAGAATCTTCCAGGATTGGCTCAATCCAAGGCGTTTCGAAGATTGATACCAAACAGTTGATGAAATACAGTAGGAATAAACTACGATGTCTAACAGGCCTTCTTACAGATCATTGTCATTTGAATCATCATATGCAGATACTCAAAGTATCGGAAGACAGTGTGTATCTGCCCTCTTTTGAAATATAATGAAACCGTAGAGCACATACTTTGTGCCTGCCCCGCTAGGGACCGAATCAGGTTTTTAGAGTTCGGCAGAGCGGTACTCCTACCATCTGACCTGAAAGACCACTCACCATACAAATTAATCGGCTTCCTTAAGAAGCTGGGTTTATTTGGTCGCGTGTGAATAGGTGTGAGCCATAATAACCCCTTGCGGGTTGCGGTTGAGGGGCAAATATACTCACTCACGTTGGACCTAACCTAACCTAACGGACGGCGATTTCTTTTAGAAATTGCAAGACTATATGTTGTCGTAGTTGTGGTGGGAAAGGACTGATGACTTACACAAGAATTTTATTTCTTTTTCTTATAATATTGTTCTGTTTGAAGTTGAAGAAGGCACGTTGTATGATGAGACTAATGTGGCTATTGAAATTTAGAGAATAGTATATATGAAACCAAGATTTTTGAGTTGTAGGACAGACCACGTGAATTCACTCCGATATGGGTATCCAATGAGTTGTGGCATCGATTGCATGCTTTTTTTTCTACCAAACAACATCGCGATGGTTTCAGAAGAGTTTATGTAAAGACAGAATTTGGAAAACACGGTAACGATGAATTCAATGTCTTAATTCAGATGAAAGTTTGCTAAAAGAAGATCTTTATCTTAAAATGATACATAATTTTGTATATCATCTGCGTATTGGTGACAGCAACTGAACTCGTTAGAATTTTTAAACTCGTGTGCATAGATGGTGAATAGAACAGGTCCTAAAAAAGAGCCCTGTGGGACTACATTCTCCGTGTGCAGGAAGTTGAAGTAACCCAACTGAATTCTTTGTGAAACCAATATAAAATTCGGAAGATATATGGAGTATAATATTCGAAGTAGGTTGACATCTATATGCGAAATGACAAATAGTGTACAGTTTGCACAAAGTTTTTATTGTGTGAGACGGAGAAATTTTCATGGAAATGAATTGTTATTAAGATAAATTCAAAGTGAAATATGTGATGGAACTGGTTGAAATTTCTTGAAAACCCATATCGTTTTGAAATTACTGTTTATTGTGTCATTAGACTAGTGTCTAGTGAACCAAAGTATCCGACTGGAAAGCGCATTTGTGTTTTCATTTCGATTTGAGATTTTTGGGTTCAAACAATGATTTGGTGTATCATTGGTGAGAGACTCAGATACCTAGTATTCTGAGAATGATCTATACTTCGTAGAAGGTTAAACCAAGAAGGCTAAAAATTGTTCTCAACTTCCTTCTTTATTTTAAAAATGTGTCACGTTTGACTTGTTAATTTTATCTTACAGAATGATCATTATAGTCACATCAAGTACTTTTGTGGCCATCCCATATCAACAAAACTATATCCTCAGGAGTATTTCACTAACAAAACATCATATCTGCAGTGGTAAGATATCTTATGAAATAAATAAAACCGTAGTGCAGGACAAAATACTTTACGAGAATTTATTTCCAGAAAAATGGGTTTCCTTGAGCAATAATTCAGAATAAACTGTTGTTTTTGTTGGTGACAGAATGTATATGAAAGATAAAATGCCAGCCGGGGTACTTCAGTAGAGTGACATTAACTTTCACAAGGTAAAGGATGTCATTATTCATATCGAAACTATGCTTGCAAGAATGAGGTGAATAAAATATCTTATCTTGACCCTACAAGAGATGTGTATAGTTTATTCATTTTTGACATAACTGACAGATGATCGTGCTTGATAGAATTGAGTCTGTTATGGATTATGATAGAAAAATGAATAGAAAACAGTTGCGGTAATGAGTTCCAGAATATAGTCGAAATTTCTCATAGAACACTGTTTGACACACGATTAGTCAACCGCGGGTTTGTGATATTTCGCATGAAATTGTCATTGATTTCATTCCAAAACCGACAATTATCCATAAGAATTGTGAAGTTACTATATGGAAAGGTTATGTACAAGTCTAGAATTTCACCAAATTTAAAATACACGAGCAATCAACATAATCTATTATTTGAAAGTGAGTGTTTGCTACAATTGTTGCTCGAGGATTACTTACAAACTACTATACAAAACATGGTCTGGGTTTTTACGAATGAAGGCTGGGATTAGACCCGTCATAAATTATAAATGGGCATTTGGAAAAACCCACCACATGTTCAGAAACTGCATCAGCAGGGTATTACCATACGGGTAGAAGACCTAGACTTCCAAGAAAACGATTGAAATTTCACAATAAAAAAAATGTTTCACTTGTCATTTGAACAAATATTTCAAAAAGGTATCAAAAAGAATGATGTGAAGAGACATTACCAAATATTTACTATCACGTGAGGTAGAAGAGACTGAAATTCTTACAATTTTGTATAATTTTATTGAAGTGATGGCCAAACTGCATCTTGATGGTACAGAAACAAGGTCAGATAATCCAATTAAGAAAAAGCAACGCCCACTAATGATATTATAAAACCAGAGTCAAATACCAGCACCGTAGTCATCGCGTTCGGAACGGAAGAACCAACTCGGGCACTGCGACTGTTACCACATCGTCTTTGGTGATATCTACCGCAGTAGTAGACGAAACGTAAAGCATAAAAACCTGCAGAATACAGCGAAAAATAACGAAAACATTTTATTGACACTTGTTTTTCACAATAAGCTTTTCTTGTGAATGAACCCAAAGTTATTGCAGTGCTGTTCACTTTCATTTGTATTAGAAGAAAATGTAGAGAACCACAATGAGTCATTAACAAAACTGCTTGTGCCCCAAATTCCGAAATAATAATTTTCAATATAGGCTTCGCCCCGAACAATAACCCCTCCATTCTAATTTCCGCATGCCTTTTCAGAACTATCTGAAGGATATAATCAAAGACAATAAACACTTATCAAAGAAACAAACTTCTTGCTATATTATTCAAGTTATACCACATTAATTAAAGCTCCCCACAATTCGACGTTGGCAAAACGCAGGACTATTATTAAATGGAACAATGATTTCGAGAAAACATACGCTGTGTGAGTCTCTTACTGAATGCATTTCTATTCTGATTCAATTCATAACAACTTGTCATCTACATTATACTGTCTTTACTTAGTTTATCTGGCATATTTGGAATAGGTGTATGAAGCCGAATTATTCATAGGCGTATATTGACCTCTTTTTAACATTCAGTAAAATGAAACTCCTAACTGTTACGAATATCAAATAGCACCTACTTGATAATATAATCATATCACATTCCTCTTTGAAAATTCTAACCTGAAAGATGTATTTTTCTTGTTCTACGAAAGCTGACTGATATGTATCAGTTGGATACAGCTAGGATGCTTGGATTTATTTACAGAAATGGCAAGAACTTCAACAGTATAGCCACCTTAAAATTGCTATATTTTGCGTAGGTATGCCAGATCGAAGTTAGAGTATGGCTGTTTGTTATGGAATCCGGCTTACGACTACCATAAAACATCAATTGAGAGCATGCAAAGGAAGTTCCTAAGATACCCCACCCCCACGAGAGGCATTGATCATAACATATTGTTGAGACGATTTGATATGACATCTTTGGAAAATAGGAGAGTTGTCCTTGGTATGAAATTCCTGCATAAATCACTCAACAATAATATGACAGTACGCTTCTTTTACCCGAGATCAATTTTTCAGTACCAAGAAGTGAAGGTCGACACAATCTGAAATTCTATTGCGAAGCATCACGCACAACGATCACCATTGAATTTTATGTGCAGTAACTTCAATAAAATCTGTGAACACTGCGATATTCATTTCGACTCTCTGAACGCCTTGGTATCTTGTATCCACAATCATTTTTAATAATACTATAAATAACTTTTGGGTCAGTACTGTTACACTGCATGATTGGGTAATCCTGTTGGAAATGAATCCCTTTATTTTGTTACGTAATATCGAAATCAAAAAATTTTAGTATTCGTGCCATGTACTGTATTCAAATCATTCACTGTCAACGAACTAAATAAATTAAAAAATTGAATAAATGAATATACAAAAGTTATTCTTGAAAAAGCTCAATAATAACAAACAAAATAACATATTTGTGAAACTTCTGCAGGGATCCTTAGTAGTAATGGATAAAGCAAGTTACCACAGTAGACGAGTCGACAAGCTGCAGACATAGTTTTGGAGGAAGGCAGATTTTACTGAGTGGTTACAAGCTATTCCTTTCGAATCAATGATGTTTGCATCGCAAGGCATAACACGACCTTCAAACTGTGTGAAGTAAATACATGCCTATACAGTGCTTTGGAAACAGTCGACCAAAAAGCTTGGGAAGAATTCATCCACAAAACAATCAGAATCGAAGCAGCAGACATGTGGGATCTGGATGATCGCATAGACTCATTATCAGAAAAAATAATTCCAGTTCTCATCAATACTACTGAAACTGTTTCACCCAGTGAAGTGTTTCTCAACGAATCCCTGTAAACTTTTTTCAGATCACAAATCATAGCAATATGTTATTTGATGTACCTAAGTATTTCCATTAAATCTTTGAAATATTTTTTGAATAAGCTATAAAATCCAGTGAAAAATATGAATATTCATTTTCAAACCAATAACAATTCGCAAACTAGCTTTCACTCATTTTTGACATGGTTTCTTATTTGGGATTGTTACCCTCCACACACACACATTTGTGTTAAAATGTACTTCACTGTTAACCAGGATCGCCCCCTTACGAACGATAACCCACAAAGGTCGAGACATGAGCGAGCAATGGACTAACAGGAGGTCCCGGTGTCAAGTTACAAAATCCTGAAGTGTGTTCCTCAGTACAACCACACTTTTTTACTTCTTAAAAATGGCTTCAAAGTGGAAGCCGAAACGTCGAAAAATGCAAAACTTTGAGCGCGGTTCTACCCGAAATTCAGATGTTCAAATTTCTAACCCGGGAAACTTATTTCATTTGTATACTTATCTGGTGTCGTTTCGTAGACTTTATCCATCTTCATTATCAAACCTATGATCAATTTGAAATTATTAGTGTCGATAATGATGATATCAAATTGATTTGCATCAACAGACAAATTAAAACTACAAATAATAACGTATTGATAAAATAGATTGGATAAAGGAAATGATTAGTCTTTAAAACATCACCAGATGATACATATTCATTTTTTAATGCAAAATTTTATGAATTCAAGTTACTGACAAATTATATATTTTTTTAAAAAGCTCGTTTATCAAATCCAGTAATGTTTGAGGTTTCTACATTTGTATTAATTTTTGAATCAAATATTCTGATTTTATACGATAACTAGTCGTAGCCCACGGCTTCGCCCGCTTATGATTTGTTAGTGGTAGTACTAATTAGTACTATGTTGCTGTATCGCTGCTGTTCCAATGTTTTGACAGAATCAGAATCAACGAACTTAGGCGTGCGCGGCGTTATAGAACAGTGCTTTCAAAAAATTTTTCTACCGCGCCATCTAGTGGAGAGTTACAGAAAAATTGATAGCCTAAAAATCTGCTCTATGAAAAATTACTTATACAGGTCAAGTTTCATCACGATCGGTTGAGCGATGTAGAAGTTTATCACTTTATTATATTTACGCCATGGCTACAAATGAGGTGAAAAATATCTTTGAGAAATTTAGGCACCAATTTAATTTACATTTTTTACTTTTATACTTCATAATCACACTAGTATAAATTGTTCTAAGATAAGTAGATTCAGCATTTTTAGGTATTTTGATTTTATATACCCTGATTGTCGAATAGTACTCGTTTTCCCTGATTTATTTATTTATTTTGGAAGGTTTTTGTTGAAAAGCAGCCAAGGCTATCACTTCACATTTTCGTCGACACTTATTTATTGTTCTGTAATCTTGTATTCCATTTTTACTGTGTTGATGAATGAAGACGATTATTATTATTACTAAAAAGAGTATCATTTACTTTCCCAGCAGACGGAATCCTGGAATGTATATTCATTTATAACATTCATTTGACGATAATTGTGAGATATGAATAAGAATATAGATTTTGTGGCAACCTAACCTAACTTACGGAACCGAATGCTTATATGTAGTGAAAAAGATAAACGATATAGTATCGAAAAAGTGAAATATGGAATATCGATAATATTTTCAATATAATGTTGTACCGTTTGAAGAATAATGTTTCTGAAAAAATTGAAAAATATATGAATGAAAATTAATAGGTTTGCTGTCAATTCTGACCAAATGCATTTCTCTTTCGACTGAAGTCGAACACGAATATTTCTTATGGAAACCAGCACACATATGTTTATCTAGTTCCGGCATTCAAAAATGACACGTTCGCATATTGACGATCAAAAATTTGTTTTTGATTTTCCAGTTGCAATTTTGTCACTGCCATTCACGTACTTCGGAAGCAGTTGGATTACGACTCGCGTTGTATCACACAAAATAAAGAGATATTCATTTAATAATATCATGGGTTGAAATAACAATTGATAGAATTGTCCATCATTAAGCTCTGTTTTAATTAATTAATGGATGTCAATTTTGCTATATTTTTCAGAAATTTTCAAAGCAAAATTTTTAAACTCATAGTGGGAAACTATCCTGTTCAGTGTGTGCTTGGAACAAACAACAGCCGGTAACTTTCAACGAACTAGATCATTCTTAATCTTCGAGAATGAAAAGTTGTCGTTATGCGACCAGCTTAACCGGACTATACTGTGGAATTGAATTCTTCTGAAAAGAATTCGTTGAAACAACACCCGTCAAGTTTTTGTCAGAAGCGGGATGTGCTTCAGATAATGCAAACACGTTTCTTGCTATTAAAATCGCATTAAACGTTGAAAACTTGTAATTCCTCTCGTACAGTATTTCGTGTTGAACGCCTACTTTCATAAGCATGAGGGGACAAAACACATGTTTGTGCAGATGCTGGGATGTACCTACAATTAGTCTGGTCAAAAATGACATTTCGCAACTTTTGAGTTTGTCTCCATTATGATTGAGATAAAATTTGATTCGTAATTTCACTCAGAGTAATTTAAGAATCGATTCAAATCTCACGAATAAATAGTAGAAAATTTATAAGAAAGTCTGTTAAAAAACGTCTGTTTTTTTGTTAGTATGTATGATGGAATTGACCGACACTTGATGAGAATCCATAACTAACGTATGGTAAAAACACTTTGTTGTGAGAATTTCACTAAACGATTTTACAAAACGCAAGACGTGTTTCGCCATACAATGGCTTCTTTGGGCGTGTCTTCACTGACTGACTCTACACATTAAATGCAACCTCATTCTACAATTTGAAGTACTTACATTTCAAGTATCTGATTTTTACCTAGGTTTTCAATGAATTGAATAACCTGAGCTTATGTCCCAGCTTCCACATTTGAAAAAATATTTAGTAACGGGGAGTTATTGAAATATAATTGATCATTCAGTAAATTACTCGAATTCCTGAATCTATTGATTCCTACACATTCTAGAAGATTGAGTTACAAACTCTTCTCTTCTAAATGTAACACATCGTATTCATGATTGAACTCATGTACTTCTGCTAAAAGGTGGTTTGTAAATATAGAATTGGGCTTTCTATTTACAAAATTACTTCTATGATCTTCAATTCTTCGAGAAAATGTTCTTCCTGTTTGGCCAATATACGATTTTGAAAAAAAGCAAGGATATTTGAGTTTTCTGAAAATTCCCATTTCACTAAAATTCTGTGCTAATACCTATGCGGTATTTATTTGAAAGCACTGTTAATGAGATGTCTACATTTTTTTGAGATCCTTATCAACACAACTAATGACGAGAAAATCGTTAATATGGAAATTCATTGCATAAAAACGGATTTGGTAAGTAACATTAACTTTTGCCTTCAAATATGGTATAAGGTAATATTTTTTCAAAGCAATATTTCTTTCACTCTTCCAAATACTGAACAGTTTTTCATTTATTTATTTTATGAACAATTTATTGTGATTAAATGAATCTTCATACCCCATTACTGTACAGAGTGGGCAAAATTGAACACTTTGAAAGGAAAACTCCTGTTTTTACACTGGATAGATGAAAACTGATGATTTTTTTGAGCTAGAGCATGTTTAAAGAAAATGTGCATTTTCGGAAAGATGCTGTAATTTTTTTCCTGTCAAAAATGTGTTGTCTCTTTGAGAACATTTCCAAAGCATTTTTTACGTAGAATCCTATAGTATAACTTCTTTTTTCAAATGAGATATCAGTAGTTATTGATGGAAAACTATTTTGGTCGACGAGACACCCTGTCTTTTTCTGCATATTCCGATAGAACTTAAAATATCGTTTCCAAAAATGTAGTATGCTTGATTTTTCACCAAATTCTTCTGTGAAATAAAGAGCTTCTTGGTTTTTTCATGTGGACTTCGAAACGCACACTTTGATCAAGAAGATTTCGTTCAACGCGGCGACAAAACATGAAGAAATTGTTCAGTAGTAGCTATCAAATATTGAGAAACGTTTCAATTAAACTTATAACAATGTATACTTCATTCACTAATAATAAATGAAACTTCAACGATAATAATAATAATGATAAAGAACAAACAAAGGAATATACTGCTTCGAAAAGATTTTTGAAATGTTCACCAGCTTCTCCTACCCACAGGCGACAAATTTCCCGATCGTTTTTTGCCGAATCAATGAATTCAATTGGAGTGAGAGAAGAAAA
This sequence comes from Leptinotarsa decemlineata, assembly GCF_000500325.1. NCBI lineage: Eukaryota > Metazoa > Arthropoda > Insecta > Coleoptera > Chrysomelidae > Leptinotarsa > Leptinotarsa decemlineata. The sequence goes on from NW_019289878.1 coordinate 20,618, forward strand.
ATTTTGCATCACTGCCTCTTCAAATTCGTATCTGGAATTGGTAGGCAATTTGGAAATAGGATCTTTCAAATTTCCTCAGAAGTAAAAGTCAATAGGCGTTAGGTCCATTGACGTGGCCGGTCAACGATTGGGTTCTTGGTTGGCTATCCAATTATTACCAAAATTTGCAGTCAAGAGAATGGCGGCGTCAGTGGCAATTCATCAACAATGTGATAGAAATTGCTTGCTGCTTCTGCATTTTCCCCGGTTTGTATACCTACAACAGGCTATCATATATTTAATTTTTCATAATTCTCATACTTCATTGCAAATGTGTTCCAAAATTGAAAGAAAAACATCAATTGAATAGCGTCTTCACTGCCAAATCAAAATTTGAAAGTTCCCAGTAAAGATTTGCATTCTGTTTTGTCAAAGCCTATTTGATCAAAGTGTGCGTTTCAAAGTATACATGAAAAAACCTAAAAGCTTTGTATTTCAAAGATGAACTTGGTTGGCTATCCAATTATTACCAAAATTTGCAATCAAAAGAATGGCGGTGTTAGTGGCAATTCATCAGCAATGAGTTCAATATTCTGTGTCGTAATCTTGAAAAATATCTCTGAAAGGTTGTCTTCTCTCTGGATATATCTCTCGTGATAGAAATTGCTTGCTGCTTCTGCATTTTTCCCGGTTTGTATACCTACAACAGACTATCATATATATAATTTTTCATAATTCTCTTACTTCATTGCGAATGTGTTTGAAAATTGAACGAAAAACACTAATTGAATAGCGTCTTCACTGCCAAATCAAAATTTGAAAGTTCCCAGTACCTAGAGATTTGCATTCTGTTTTGTCAAAGCCTATTTGATCAAAGTGTGCGTTTCAAAGTATACATGAAAAAACCTAAAAGCTTTGCCTCAAGAAAAAGTGTAACAGCCAGCCCAAAATCCACACCAAATTATTACTTTTTCGGGATGCATTGGACGCTCTCTGATCTCATTATGTATTGGTATTTTCCAAAATTCAACAATTTGGTTTGTTCACATATCCATTTATCCAGGAATGGGCCTCATCTCTGAAGATGATTTTTCAATGGAAATTTGGGTTAATTGCCAACTGCTCCAGATCCTGTTCATCGGTTTACCTTCAGTTCCCAGGTCAGTTCAATTTTGTGATCCACGAAAAATAACTGCAGTAATTTCAAATATTCGCACAAAATTAACGTCCCCTTTTTTTTAATAAAATTTTCCATAACTTCCGAAACAAATTGTTCATGATAGTTGGCTTGAATCGTAGATTCCTCTGGGTAGAGTTACGAATCAATTGAAACCTTAATCATAACTTTCAATTAAAGCGAACTCAAATGTTGCGAAATAGTTCTTGTGAACTAGACTATAGGCCCGCAGTCTACGGGCTAGTGTTTTGTGAGATATTTCTCGAGTTAATTATGTTTTATAGTTTTATATCATGGAATACTGATCATCGGGCCATAATGGAGCATGTATAAATAATATCAGAGTCAAAAAATTTATTATATTCCATTCATTAGCTGTAAGTGTCAGTAGTCATGTAACATAATGTTTTTTAAATTGATCCTACGACGATATCGTAATTTTCCATACATATTGGAGGAGTGGAAACTTATAACGTTTTCAATAGCCCAATCAATATACCGAGTGGACAAGTAATCTAGTTGAATTGACTGGTCACGCACCGGTCAAACATTACTATTACACCAAATATCCATTATACGTACGACAAATTGAAATACTTGTATATTCATCAGGGGGGGATTTGATATTCAGAAATGGAATATTCATACAGGGTCAGGAAACTACGTCATGATCATAACTAGACGAAATATGAAAAATTGACAGTGTGGTAATGATGCCAAATCAAGCATTGCTCTTTTGCAATAGACTCCACAACAGAACTGCAACATTCTTCTCGATCCGCGTGTCATCAACCAAGATAGCCCTAAACAGGAGTATAGTTTGTTTGATGAAGCCAACTTGGTCGGTAAAATACGCTTCAGAAAGAGTTTTGTAGTTCTGTTGTGTGAAAACGGTGTTTGTTTGTTTAGGGGTTATCCTATATTTCTTCGATTGACGACTTATTTATTTTGTGGAAATTCGTGTTCACTGAGGATACACTGAAAACACACTTTTATCTATTTTCCACTATATTTCTTTATTGTTGACCGGTTTCGGCTATTACACCATTTTCAAAACTAACTGATTACATTTAGATCTGAGTAATTTATACCTATGTTGCTTATTCTATCATAAATGATTTGATATACCTGATATACCTGATACCCGGTACCTGCGTTTCATATACCTGTAAAATCCATGAACATAACAAAGCTTTCAATATAATGTAGGTTTTGGGACACCACAGAGTTGAAAAAAGACCCCACAAAACCCTCCACACTCCATCTGAAGAAAAATCTTGAACATTCTACGTTCCATTTTCCCACAGCATGGGACAAGAAGAAGACTACCTGCATGAACCCTCGTCCACCTGAGATGTATGGACTAATTGAACCAGACAAAGAAGGTAACCCAGCCAGACCGGTAGTTTCATATACCAATACCCCTAATTATAAGCTGTCAAAATTCTTAAATTGCAAATTCAGGGAGATCACCAATTTCAAACCTTCTCACACGATACTAAATTCTATAGACTTGACAAGCAAACTCAACAACATAAAAAAAAATTAACAACAACATTAAAGTAGTATCGTTCGACATCGAGAACATGTTTCCAAATATTCCAACAGATGAATGCCTTTCCCTGATTAAAAACATGTTAGATAGACATAATACTAACCCATATGTCAACAGTAAACTCTGTGAACTGTTCAACACGTGTTTAAAACAAAACTATTTTAAATTTAATAATACATTTTATATACAGAACTCAGGCCTACCGATGGGATCACCGATAAGTCTGTTACTAGCTGATATATTCCTAAACAATTTAGAGACTAATCTAATTTTGAATAACTGTCTTTCCCATAAACATATTGTGTTCTGGTTTCGATATGTAGATGACATATTAGTAGTCTTCGATGGTTCCACTAGACAAATATCTCATTACTTGAAATTCCTCAATAGTCTATACGATAAGATCAAATTCACCGTAGAGATAGAAGAGAACAATAAGATGAATTTTTTAGATCTGACAATATCCAAAAACAATGATAAACTCGACTTCAACATTTTCCGAAAAAACACATTCACAGATTACACAATACCTTTTGACTCTTTTAACCCGATTTCACAGATATTGTCTGCATTCAGGTCAATGATACATAGGGCTTTCACAATAATATCAGGTATATCAAATCATTTATGATAGAATAAGCAACATAGGTATAAATTACTCAGATCTAAATGTAATCAGTTAGTTTTGAAAATGGTGTAATAGCCGAAACCGGTCAACAATAAAGAAATATAGTGGAAAATAGACAAAAGTGTGTTTTTAGTGTATCCTCAGTTATCCTATATACAACAAAGGTTCTAGTTCTGAAGGGTCTTTCGTTAAGCGCTTTTTATCTTTCCATTTGAATGAAACAAAGTGTGTAATATATCAACTAAATTTCTTATTCGTTTGTAAGACACATTGATGTCATTGTATATGAAATAAAACGTTCAAATGTCCGCCATGACTTCTCTGGGTGGAGCGTATCCGAAACGTCCAATTTTCCATGACTGTGGCGCATGAATCAGGCTGAATTTGACCGATGGCATGGGTTATATTGGCTTTGAAGACCGCTGTGGTTTGGAACACTTTTGCACATACCTGCGAATAAAAAAAAGACATAAGTAGAACTCTAACGGGATCAAATCGCACGATCTCGGTGGCCAGTTCACATTGTCTCTACGTGAGATGCCCTCAAATCGTTGGTGCAGAATATCCAATGTGGCATAAGCTGTGTGACATATAGTGCCATCCTTTTGAAATCACATGTCATTGGTGTCCAGATCATCCACTTCAGGACAAAAGAAGTTGGTAATCATCGACCTTCATTGCTCGTCGTTGACAGTGATGGTCTGGCCAACGTCGTTCTCAAAGAAATATCGACCGATAACGCCGCCAGCTCAAAATTCACACCGAACAGTGACTTTTTCGGGATGCATTGGACGCTCTCTGATCTCATTATGTATTGGTATTTTCCAAAATTCAACAATTTGGTTTGTTCACATATCCATTTATCCAGAAATGGGCTCCATCGATGATTTTTCAATGGAAATTTGGGTTAATTGCCAACTGCTCCAGATCCTGTTCATCGGTTTACCTTCAGTTCCCAGGTCAGTTCAATTTTGTGATCCACGAAACGCCAAGTTCTTGTGAGCGATGCGAAGTCGACTGCTTTGGATTCTCCTGCACACTCTCACAGACAACGGCAGTGTTCTAAGCAGATCTTAGATTTATCAACCACATTGCGAATAATTCTTTCGGAAGTACGATTATTGCGACCGTAAAATGAGCGGAGCGCGCGCTACGTTGCTCGAACAGAACACTAGTTTTGATAAAATAATTTCATTATTTGCAGCTGCTGTTGAATACTGTATCCATCATGGTACTTTGACAAAAGAGACTGAATGAATGACAACTAATTTTTCACATATAGTCAGTGGGTTTACTTGAAGACTGGCCATAAATCAAATCACCTAAAGGAACAATTCATCTCAACTCACTACACTGTAGGTTGATGGAGTGGCACCGATCAGAAAACAACTACTCTGTAATTTCATAAACTACAATTAACGATTTGATCTCCACAAACTTTATTTGAAAAATATATCACATGTTTCGCTAACAAAGTAGCTACTTCAACAGTGAATTGAGTACTCACATCACACACACTCAAATCAATGTTAAAGAAGCTACTGTGTTAGCGAAACATGTGATATATTTTTCAAATAGATTGTAGAGATCAAATCGTGAGTTGTAGTTTGTAGTTTATGAAAATTCTAAACGAGTAGTACACTTTACTTCACAAAATTATTCAATAATAACTCCCGTGCCGATGGTAGAATGGTACACTATGTTAGCGTACTTATTCCAGTAGCTGTTCTTCAGTTCACTCACCTGGCTGGCTTCGCCAACGGCGTGACAACTTCCTTTGTTCAATTTCCTCCACCCTGACCAACTTTTCTGTTTCATTCTGATGCATCCACTTGAAAAGATCATTTCAAAGTGAACAGTCAGTGGTTGACAATGTTTCTTCGTCCATGTCAGACTTACATTGTCGAAATGGCGTTAACAGACGCCATGTGGAATAAAGACTATGGTTTCTAGCAACCAAAGAGGTCTTGCTTGGTACGTTATCTTTGTGTTTTTTTTCAATTATTTTCCTTATTTCTCCACTATTATTTCTCCATTTTGTTGTTTGTATATTATCAACATTTCACTTATTGTTCAACATTATCATAAATGCATTCCCATTTGAGTGTACAGTAAAGGACTTTTTATAAAATTATTGTTCTCATATTATTGAGTATCATACTCATTGTTTATCACCACTCACTTCAATACGTAACCAATCTTATTCTTATTCCTTTAAATATTTTGAATTTGTTAACAGCTATCAGATAACGGAAATCAGTCAGAACTTCCAGCAGTCACCAATGGTGTGATCCTTGTCATAAGCTAAATGCGATAGAGCAAATCGTTTATCTGCCTAATCACCGAGTCTCTCCATCTACTCTGTAATTTGAAACATTTTTTTTTTCAGTTTTCGTTCCTTGTATAAATTATCGCAACTCCCCTTAGAAGATGAATTCCTTGTTTTCTAGTGATGATATTTATTTGTAAAGCTGTTTGTAGTATAATCATTGGAAAGGTATCTGTATTATTTTTTTGTTATGCGTTGAACCCTGTGGTACATCACCTGAAACTGCTATAAACTCTCAGCCACCTCGCAACCTGACCTTCACTTTCTTGAGTTTATGATCCACAGTTCTCACCGTGAAACGGTGCAAAGTCTCAATAAGTCCAATAAGTAAATGTGGAAGCCATAAAAATATACGAATAGGTTCAATACCTCTCCCTTGGTTAAGCAATAGTTCAGCGTGGCTTTGTTGGAGGTTTTTGGAGTATCGAACACTTCTTGAGATTCAAATTCAGAATGGATTTTCCATCATGGTGAAAATTTCTCCAAAATTTTCAAGGTTTTCATAAAACTTTTTCCATTAGGATCAAATGATTGAGCTTGACAAGAACTCTTCAATTTAGTTCTATATCAGAGAACTCTGAACTGGTACAAAGTTCACAAAACATTCGAGTGGAAATCTTACACTGAAGTGTTTAGAAACGTTATAATGAGTTTTCATCCAGTATGGGTCAGTTCTATTATATTTTTCAAATAATTTCCAGTATAAATCAGTGTTGATATTTTGTTGTGTAGAAAACATTGTTTTTCCTTCAGATTCAGCTATCTCAGTAATAATAGTGTCAATCCTGAATGATGATTGATAATTTGTGAGAACATTTAGCTGCCTATGATACACACAAAAGCAAGTTGAACCTCCCAAGATCATCACTAATACCACTGAACCACGAACTGACTCAGTGATAACACCTTCTTTGAGCATACTATGAAGCATTTAGTTTGCTTCTTTCTGCTTGATTTATAGAAACATTTTTGAAGCCTTTCTTATCGATCAGTCATCACTGGTGTTCATTCCATATTGTACCAGGTTTGTTCACCTCGTGGATATATGTGGCAGAGATATCATGGTGATCTCATCTATACGTCCACTTCGTTCTGATTTCAATTTTCTGTTGCATTATCTGCAACTGCAGTTTCTTTCATACTTCCCCATTTCATTGTGGTTATCTTCTGAATGGGAAGTGCAAATTTCTAAGTATACTTCTCAGTTGTTATCTATGTTTATAATGGACCTAGTGATGGTAAGGTATGTTTGAGTGTGTATTTATTGTCTTCAGTATGCTTGATTTTGTTCCGTGAATAACTGGAAAAGCCTCCTTGAGTTATCCTTACTGATAAAATTATTCTCTATATTTTCCAAACAGCGTGCATGCATCACATTCCAAATATGAACTACTTGTAAGTCCACATTCATATTCGGCTAAAGAAATTGCATTGAAAGTTCCGCATTGCACGAATTTATTTTGGAGTTAATGTAATATCAGAGCCAGAAGCATTTCACTGTGCACTTATTCAATTATATGTGGTATAAATTGAACCCGACCCAATAAACCATGATTGAATTAATGTCAGTTTTTCAGATAGAGAATTCCAGTGGCGCCTTTGCTAAGACTGGTTAACGGATCCAACAAAATAATAATAAATATATTAAGCTGCCACTCGAAATTTAATGATGAAAGGTTAGGAATCACACGTTGAAAGGTGATACCTCGTTAATCCTTAGCTCGCACAAGTTTGTCAACTTTTGAGAGTTGTCGTTCGTATAAGGGCGACAGCTGATTAACGGAAAAACATATTTTCGAACAGATAAACATAAATCTATGATTGTGTACAGTACAAAAAAGTCTCTGAATATTTTTCAGCTGATACCGTCAGAAGTGACGGAAATAAAATTGAAAAATGTCAATTGATACTATGACGCATATTGAAGATCAGAATGAATGTCATCAGTAAATTTTCAAGTGAGGCACTCACAATTTGATGATTGTTGAAGAAGCTAGTGAATCTGAAAATTGAAAGGTTGTGTCTCATGAACTTGAATATTTCTTTGAAAGAGACAACTCTGTTTTGTATATATAACAATAACTGAAATATTCAGTCCAATATATCTCACAAATATTGGGCAAGAGGAAAAGTTAAACATTGAAAGACATGTGCGTGTTACAGTGATATTTCGGTCTCATCGATCAGGACAACTTCTCTTGCAATCGATCAGAATCAAGACGTCTAGCTAGACGACACTGAATGTTTTCGTTGAAAATCGTGGAACTCCAAGTTTTGTAACCACTTCGACCATTTTGCGTGTAGTTCTTGATTATTATTTAATTTCTTTCGTATCGGAGCGGTTTCCAGTCTAACGCGTGTTTCTTTAATGTTAATTGTATTACACAAGGTCACACAGGTTGCACGCAATCTGGTACAATATCTGAATAAACTCACTTCCCAATTATTACAACTTTATTATCGACAGGCATATGATGAAAATATATATTTTCAGTGATTTATGCTGCTTTCCCTATCATCAAAGTGTACTATTTTCGTGGAAAATACTTTTTCATGAATAATTTAGTTATTTTCGAAGAGAACGAGAGCTGACCGTATTATTATTACAGGAAAATAATACGATTTGGTTGAAATGGAAGGTTATAAGGCAAACTGGCATTTCAGCGTGTGAAAATTGTTGTTAATTATTGAAACATGGAAAGAACCAACGGAACGGAAGTTTTTCCCGATCATACCATAAAGAATGGGATTTATAAGGGAATTATTTCGAAAGATATTGGGTTGTTACCAAACTTTTGTCCAGCTAATTTTCCTCCACAAATTGAAATTGAATTGAATTGGCATAGTGCTCAACTTCAAATTGCAGCAAAACTTGTAGTTGCAAAAAAAATGGGATAAAGTGTAAGGAATGTGGTAAAGGGGAGAGCTGTTCAAATGCTACTGACCTTGTTGATTTTAATGAAAACGCCAATGAAGATGAAGATGAAGAAGACGATAGAGATGAAGGTTTTGATTATATTTTGGAAATAGAGTTAGATAAGCGAAATAAAAAACGATTAGCTCATGGAAGATTCAAACGATCAATCTTCGGATTTGAGGATACTGATTCAGAAGAAGAAGAAGATCAAATGGAAGAAGATCATGCTGTTGAAGAAACGGTAGAAGACTCTCCAACTTCCAACGTTAACGAGCCAAGTTGTTCCCGAATTTCTTCCTTTAAAAAAAAACGTCAAATATAAACGAAAACCGTTAAGAACAATTGCAATACTGTGAAAATAAACAAAATAAATATAATCGAATTAATTTTATTATTATTCAAAAACCTTAAGTCATTATTATAAATATCTTATATGCTTGGACACAAAAAATTATTTTCTCACGAAAAAAATTTCGAATAAAAATTAAAAGAAATGAAGTAGAATTTCGACGAGAAGTCTATTGAACTGTTAAGTATATAAAGGAAACAGTTTTAAATGGAATACACAAAAAAAAATTGGATCTATAACATTATAAAATAAAATGCATTCATGTTCAACGAAGCTCCAGTCAACTGAACACAAAAATAGTAAGTATATTGTTTAAAGAATTAGCAATAAGAGTATGAATAATTAGTAATTTGATAGGCAATTTATCCCTTAACAAAATTGTTCTGGAGTTTATTGCTTTATCTGCATAATTTGACAAGTTAAAGATCACAAAAGATACGAAAAAGTCAAAAAAATACCGAATTTTTATAAAAAATGCATGTAATAGGTAATAAATAATAGATACGAACTTAATCCTAGATTTATCTGAAAGGGAAATTTATTCTCTCTAAAAAAGACTTTTGTCCTCTATCGTTTCTCTAATAGTTTGAAAGATACATCAATTTTTTAATTGACAGATCAAGTAGGCGCTACAATTACCGTATTGTATGATATTAAAAAGTATTATAATCAATAAAAAAAATTTGTATGGCACTTTTTTATATATAGCTGGAAAAAAAAATTTCAATCATAATTATCTCTAGACAACGAAATAGCAAAAAAAATTTTTCAAGAATATTGAATTTCTCTATTTGTTCAAAACAATTTAATAAACAAATTACGTAAAAAATGTATATCCTATGTTGATAACTGCCATTGTTCAATGTGAAAACAGACATAGCTGGCTATCAATTGAAAAAAAAATGTATCAACAATTTTTAGATATTTCATTTTGCAATAGTTATAAAAAATCCTAAGTAACAAATTAATGATTTTTAATGAACTTTTATCACAGGATTATATGAAGTATAAATATCAAAAGTGCTCCACGTAGTTTAAAATTTATAGACCGATTATTCATACCTTTTATTCCATTATTTATGCTAACGGAGATTGGGAAAAAATTTGTTAGTTAAGAATTGAACTTTTTCGAAGTCAAATTGAAATTATAAATAATGGGAATAGAGTTTCGGGAGTCGGGACTTTTTTATCGGAAATTTCCTCCTCTCTAATCAGCTTTTTTCAAAATGGTTCAGATATTAATATTTTTTGAGTTATAAACGAAAAATTGAATACCATTTTTTTTTAATCTTATTTTGTTAATAACAATTGCAATTTTCTACCTGCACCAAAATCCTTCAAAAAAATTTTTCTAGAGGTGATTCCGAATCGGATAAGCTCATATTTTTAGGACCTTCCTCTCTATTTTTCATGTTTTTGAACCTGTTGATTAGACTAAATGATGCTTATTTTGTTAGAATTGAATGAGTATTCACTAAGATACTTCAGTTTGAAATAGACGTTGCGAAACGGACAAAACTTTTGAAACAACCGATTTAATTCAAATATAGAAGTATCGACAGAAAAAAATTCAATTTCAGTGATAAAGAAATTACTTCCTCTTACTATCAACAAAATCATTAGGAAAACATTCGATGGCTGAAATATCAATATTTCGATACAATGCGATATTTTGAAATAGTCTTCCATTTCTATGTAATAACTAAAGATGATCACAACATTCAGTGCTTTCAAATTATTCAGATTATCATATTATTGTATTATGAATACCCCCTGTCGCTCCTGAATGCCAGGAAATTTCATTATTTCGAAAATTTCAAGGAGAGTATTTGATCAATTTCAAAAGCCACAGATAAAATCAAGTGACATGCTTGGATAATTTACTTTGTGTATCTAGAAAATCCCCCATAGTTTCATATTTGATATTAATTGTCATACATAAATTTAAAACCCTTAGTCACTACGGACGGGTCATTTTGACCCACAAGACATGACACGAGCCGAAATTTTTAGTTTTAAGTGTGAGTAGTGGGGTGATTTTTTCAGTATTCCCCTATCGCTACATCATCTTTGTTCTGTGTTCCTGTGTTTCTGTGTTTGTTGATATTGCTGTATTTGGGTCAAATTGACCTGTGCTTAGTTTGAACGGTAGTTTTATATGAATCATAAGGTACGTTTTATATTCCATTCAATGAACGAGTCATTTTACAGTATGAATAGGACACTCACTGAAGCTAAAATTTTACAAATTGTTGAAAATGAACAGTTTTGGGAGGATTGAAATTTCACAGATAATCCAGATGGCGATAAAATATGTTCACAGTGCAAGACAGAGTAGATGATACTGAAGGTATTCTAGATGAAGGAGAGTGAACCCGAGGAAAATGATCATGAAGAAATAAGCGAACATGATACTGATAGCGAAACAGAATGGATGCCTGATGAAGAACAAGAATCTGCTGAAGATGAAAGTGAAGAGAAGAAGACTGAAGAAGCTGGGGAATATAATATAATCGTCAAGCTTTTCATGGTGGAGACAAAGGAAATGGTCAAAAAATGCACCAAATAGAGGTACACAATACATGCAAATTCCAAAAAAGAGAATATGCAACTGAAATATAACATGTTCAAAAGAAGGAGAAATTGCCAATTGCAGTTCTCTGCTTCTTTCATTAACAATACCAATCAAATAGAAATAGAGGCTTTCTTTGGACTGCCCTATTCAACTGGCATTTCCAAATTAGGTCTTGTGGATATCAGATCTCTATGGGCCAGTGTTACTTGCAAGGCTTTCTTTCTTGTTACCCTCTATTTGATTCGATGATGATAGTACAAGAGAGGAAAGACTGAAGGAAAACAAGTTGGCCGCAATATCTGAGGTATTTATTCAATCCGTCTAAAATTCAAAGAGTTGTTACCCTCCTTTTCAGCATTTGACCATAGATGAGCTTCTAGTTCCAATTAGAGGTCGCTGTGGATTCCGAATGTTCATGCGAGGTAAGCCTGCCAAATATAGATTAAGGTACAGGTTTTGGCAGATGCAAAAACCCATTATATGGTAAACTCCGTAATATATTGTGGGAAACAGGCACCAAGTAACCCTTGTTTAGAAAAAGAAGACAGACTCTCACTTCCAACACATGTAGTTATGAGGGTGAAAGAGTGAAAGGGTCCAATAGAAATATAACTACCGATAATTGGTATACCTCTCTAGAACTTGAAAATGCCCTGAAAGAAGAAAAGTTGACATTAGTTGGTACTTTGAGGAAGAATAAGTATTTCATTCTACCAGAATTTCTACCGTCCAGAGGAAAGGAAAGTGGTAGCTCTCTATTTGGGTTGACTTCCGATATGACGATTGTTGCTCATGTTCTGAAGAAAAACAAATCTGTGACACAGCACATGCTGTGCACTCATATAAATACCTAGTTGATGAAAAAATCAAGAAGCCAAATGTTATATTATTTCACAATAGTACGAAGGCTGGCGTAGATGCATCAGATCAAAAATTCGCCAGTACGTCAAGAAGAACTCGCAGGTGGCCAATGGCCATATTTCACATGATTTTGAATGTTTCTGGTGTGAATGCATGAGTTACTCATCAGCTTTCACCAGTAAGAGAAGAATTAACGAGAATAGACTTCCTATAATGATACTATATCTTGAAAACAAGAGCTAATATATAATTTTTATGGTCACTTTCGGTTTTAACACGTGGAAATACATTAAAATCATCTAATTTCAACCCCGAAACAAAAACTTTGTTGTAACTAACGTTACTGCAGTTTCGTCCTATACGGACATTTTCAAACTTATACAATAAACGCAGTAACAAAACTGCAGTAACGTTAGTTACAAATAAAAGTGGTAAAAAACATAGCAATTTTCATTTTTCTTTTCATTATGATTTCCTACCACGTATCAACGGCTACATCCATCAATTTATTCCAATAAAAAAAGGTATATTCAGAAATGTTCAGTCTTGGAAACAATGCATTTCTAGATATATGTTCATATCAGCTCCTAAACACGCCCTCAAATATTTCTAATGAAATCAAGGAACACCCTGCCTACTTTGATGTAGATGCACATGTAAATTACAAAGATTAACAAGTTCTGGTCTTTTAACGTGCGGTTCCTAGCGATTTTCAAAGGCAGAGAAAGGCAGATTATATTTAAAAAACATAGTTTCGCAGCTTTGCAGTCCAAAAAAGCATACACATTCTGTTAGGAGATCGACTCCGTGTTTCTACCCTGTAGGAGAGTTGCCTCTTACGCTAATGGATATCAAAGGATAAAAAGTAGCTGAACGCGAGTACGAACTGATAACGGAAAAAAAAGGCTAGCAGACGAGGAGTGGAATGGGACAGTGTGTTGTATGGTCAATCTCAGAGAATAAGTTTAATATATTGGTTGTGGTTGCGGAATATTTCAAATAAAACATTATATTAATCAGTTTACTTTTGATTCTTATTATTTTACTACAAGTCAGAAGTGGGATAGTGATCTACGTGAGAGAAGGTAACAAAGCTGTTAGAGGCCGAAAATTTACAATGCCGAAAGGAAAATCAAAAAAAAGGAACCGACGTATTTCCACATCATCATCCAGTAGTGATTCTTCGTCGGAAGTAAGGAGGTTGAAAAAAAAAGTTAAAAACAACTCAAAGAAAATTGAACAGAAAAACCGTGAGTAGAAATATTTAAAGTAGTCTGAGTATTGATGAATCGTTGATTCCCGAATTCAATCCGGCATGTCAAGTCATTGACTGTTGAGATGGGTACAATATATGTACAAGGCTCAATCACATATGAGAATGTGTGACTGTTGAGANGTACGACTCTTTAATAGAAGAGTTTTCTTTGTGGGAGAATATGAAATCATCTCTTATCGAAACTTTTCCTAGTGATGTTAAATTCGGAAAATTGTTTATTGAAGCTGCAAACTATTCACATGAGAAGGGACAAAAACTGAGTGATTATTGTTTCGAAAAACTTGCCAAAATTAAAAAACTGAATTTAGATATCAACGAGACGAATATCATTGATTCGATTATTGAAGGTATAGGAAATGAACACATTAAACTTTCCGCTAGGGCAGCTAAGTTTACGTCTATAGGACATCTGGCTAATTACCTGGACAATGCAAATAGTATAGGGCCTACTACAAGTATATATAACAAATCATTTCGCCGTGATATGCCCGGTACATCGAAGAGTTCTTATTTTGATGATAAAAAAAATATGCGGAGTTTTCAAAAAAATAGCAGAGGAGAATTGAATAAAAACTTTGTGAAAGCCATACGTTGTTATAACTGCAAGGGTAATCATTTAATGAGAAATTGTCCAAAACCATTAGTTAGATGTTCAGTTTGTAAAAGAGCTGGACATTCACATCAACACTGTTTGAGTCGAAATGAAACAAAAAGCGAAGATGTAAATTCTACTAAGTCCAAGAATTCAAATGTGTTTTTGAAAACTGCGTATATAAATAATTGTGCTTTGAAGAATTGTTTAATTGATACAGGTAGTTCGTGCACTTTGATAAAAAAATCTATAGCTGGAAAACTTAAGCTGACCCTACAAAAAATGCGTGAAGGTATAGTTTTGCGCTGCTTTATGGGTAATATGATGTTATGTGATGAATTTGTTCATATAGATTTGAGTGTAGATGAAGTTTCATTCCAAGTAAATGTATATATTGTTGAAGACAAATTGCTGCAATATGATGTCATTATCGGCTGCGATTATTTGAATAATGCAGATATTGCCATCGTTAAAATTGGGGATTCCATCGTCCTTAGACGAATTTCCTCTTCAACCTGTTGTAAAATTAAATCAATAGCTCCAATATCCGTACTAGATGAAAGCACGATAAAAATCGGCGATGTAACTTGTTCTGAAAAGTCGCTTTGCTTTGAATTATTGAAAACTTTCAGAGATAGAATAGCGTTTACGTTGAAGGACCTTGGAAAAACTAATATCATTCAGATGCACATTAGATGCAAATCCGAAGAACCAATTGTCTATAATCCTTATCGTATGTCAATTCAAGAAAAGGATATACTCAATGGGTTATTGCGGGAACTTCTTGATAATGACATTATCAGGGAGTCTAGTTCTGCATACGCTAGCCCAGTTCTTATGGTAAAAAAGAAAACAGGTGATTATAGGTTATGTATAGATTATCGACGCTTAAACTCTGTTACTATTAAGGACAAGTATCCTTTGCCGCTCATAGACGATCAGATAGATATGTTGGGAGGAAATAAATACTATACGGCTTTAGATTTGGCCTCGGGTTTTTATCAAATACCAATGGCAGAAGACTCAATCGAAAAGACTGCTTTTATTACGCCATTTTCACACTATGAGTTTTTGAGAATGCCGTTCGGGCTCACTAATTCGCCGTCCGTTTTTCAAAAATTGATAAATACTGTGTTGAAAAATCGACTTAATAAAACGGTGTTTGCATACATAGATGACTTGATAATACCTTCCATTAGTGTTGAACAGGGAATCGAAAGGTTAAGAGATGTACTAAGTGATTTACGAGAAGCTAACCTAACACTGAAGTTGAGTAAATGCAGTTTTTTTCAAAGTAACTTAAATTATTTAGGACAAGAGATTAGTTATGATGGAGTTAGGCCAGGTGAGCAGAAAGTGATGGCCGTTAAAAACATGAGATCTCCCAAAAACGTTAGAGAAAT
Organism: Leptinotarsa decemlineata; assembly: GCF_000500325.1. NCBI lineage: Eukaryota > Metazoa > Arthropoda > Insecta > Coleoptera > Chrysomelidae > Leptinotarsa > Leptinotarsa decemlineata. The sequence goes on from NW_019289878.1 coordinate 36,259, forward strand.
TCGTCAATTTCTAGGCCTATCAGGATACTTCAGAAAGTACATTAAAGACTATGCCAAAGTTGTGGCACCTCTTACACGACTACCTAGGAAAGGTACACCATTTCTGTGGTCGGACGAACAAGAAACAGCTTTCAAGGACGTCAAGGTGGCATTAACGACCCGGCCAATATTGTCTATCTTCGATCCAACGCTGCAGACGGAACTGCATACAGATGCAAGTTCTGTAGGTTTTGGTGCCATGTTGTTGCAGCAGAAAGACGGGAAGTCCAGGGTAGTTGCCTATTTTAGCAAACAAACGAGCCCTGAACAGAAACATTATCATTCCTATGAACTTGAAACTTTGGCAGTTGTACTAGCCTTTCAAAAGTTTCGAGTATATTTGATTGGTATTCAGTTTAAAGTTGTCACAGATTGTAATGCACTTCGATCTGCATTCGCAAAAAGGGATCTCGTACCTAGAGTCGGAAGATGGTGGTTACAGGTTCAGGAGTTCGATTTTGAGGTTATCCATCGACCTGGATCGAAGATGGAGCACGTCGATGCACTTAGCCGCGCTCCGGTTGAGAATTATATTGATATCATGAGTATCGACGTTACCGAAGGTGATTGGATTCTTGCTGCTCAATTGCAAGATGATCAGTTGAAGATAGTTAGAAGTATACTACAAAAGGGGGTTATCAATAGAGACACTAAGCAATATTTTGATATGTATTTGTTGAAGGACGACAAAATCTACAGAAGGATGGCAAATGGAAAAGCTTTGTGGGTTGTTCCTAAGTCTTCACGATGGCAAATTTGCAAACTTTGTCATGATGATTGTGGGCATTTTGGATTAGAAAAAACGTTGAAAAAAATCAATGAAAATTATTGGTTTGCTGGCATGCGAAGGTTTGTAAAAAAATATGTCAATGCTTGTTTGAATTGCCTCTACTACAAACAGAAAAGCGGAAAAGAAGAACGCATGCTACATCCGATTGTAAAGGCTCCAATCCCATTCCATACACTACATATAGATCACATAGGACCATTTGTAATCAGCAGTAAGAAAAACAAATATATATTTGTAGTCGTAGATGGGTTCACAAAGTTCTGTTTCGTCGAAGCTGTAAGAGATACTACCACGAAATTGGCTGTAAAAGTTTTGCTGGATATAATACACATTTTTGGAGTACCGGTCAGAATAATTTCGGATCGAGGATCAGCTTTTACTTCAAAGACTTTTGCAACATTTTGTAGTACCTACGGGATTAAACATATTCTTAATGCTGTAGCTACTCCACGTGCAAATGGACAATGTGAGCGATATAACAGAACTATTTTGAATGCTTTACGTTGTACTGCGGCTGGTGCCCCCGAAAGCAAGTGGGACAGCTTTATTAAACAGGTGCAGAGTGCTATAAACTCCACGTATAATAAAGCAATAGATATGTACCCTATGGAAGCCTTGACAGGTTGTAGGGGTAAAACTATGGCGGAGAGCAAAATTTTAAGAGAAGTACAGCAGGACTTAGGACGAGCTGAGTTACCTTTATTGAGGAAAAGGGTTCAGAAAAGACTAGCAAAGGATCAACAGGATCAGAAAGAAAGGTATGATCGCAGGAGGGCGAAAGCCAAGGTATATTCGGTAGATGATGTGGTAATGGTGTTGATAACAGATTCTCCAAGTACCGGTTCCAGTAAAAAGCTTCTACCAAAGTACAAAGGTCCATTTAAAGTCACTAAGGTTCTATTCAATGACCGATATGAAGTTCAAGATATGAGAGAGAATTTCAGAAGATTAAAGACAGTGACTGCTGTAGACAAAATGAAACCATGGATAATTCTGAAAGGTGAGACATTTTCAGTGGTCATCATATGAGAATGTGTGACTGTTGAGATGGGTACAATATATGTGCAAGGCTCAATCNGTTTCACAACGAAGTTATGTCAAATATTCTACGATCATTGAAGTGTTTTTTTTTGGCGAGTTAAACCCTTTATTTGCAGTGAGAATTATTTCCTGAGAAAAAAATTGTGTTCGAAATATCCTAATGCCTGTCTATCTGCGTGTTATCTATATGAGTATCTAATAATCAACTGTTTCTAAAATAGTCCAGAACGAATCGACGTATGGGTACCAAAAACTATTTCACCCCAATTTTTTTTTTTGAGTGATCCTCTTGAAATTACCCTACTGATAATTCAAATGCATGCCATTTTGTTCAAACCGAAATTATTTGAAAAAATTACAAGGAATTTTTTCCACCATTACAATTTTTGTTTCATTTTGAAAGGATTATATTTTCAGGAGTGAATAATTTTTGGAAAAAAAGTTTTTGTCTTTCTACTACTTCATCTTGATACAAAAAATGTGGAAATGTTTCAAAGAAAAGTATGTAACTCTATATATATATACCGGGTGTCAACGAATCTATTAGACAAGTCATAATTTCTAGACTATCAGGAGAATTGAAATGAGATTTGGTATAGTTGAATGGTAAAACTTTCTTTCCCAAAAAATTAATCACTCCTAAAAATATAACCCTTTCAAACACTTGCACTGTTTGACATTTGACTACTGACCTATTATTTTAGTGGATAAAGGAGACAAGTGAGTGCAAAGCTGTGCCACCTAATGGATTAAGGAGGTATCTACTAGTTTCAGTCAATAAAAGGGACAAGAAGGTTAGATACCTCTTTCATTCATAAACTTGTGTTGGAAAATATGCACATACCTTCTTTTTGACGTACAAATTCTCTTTATTTTTTATATTTTTGCTGCAAAGTTAAAGTTAAGTGACAAATTATCACTTACCCGTTTTATCTAAGGGGAGAAGTTAATTTTTGACAAAATGTCACTTACCTCCTTCATCCACTCGACTCTTGAATTACACTACAGAAAATTTCTTTCGAAACCAAAGTGTTTTTGTATAATTCAGTGGTGTAGGGTAGAAAATAATAACTAACTGATAACTAACTAACTCATTGTGTTTGTCAGAGCAATAACATCCACAAATAATATCAATCACCCAATGCTATAGTGTGTAAAATATTTTTTAGCCATGTTCAGCTAACTGTTGAAAAAATCTGGTAAAATCTGTTTTTCCGTTAACTAGCTGTCGCCCTCCTAGGAATGACTACTCTCAAAAGTCAAAACTTGTACGAGCTAAGGACTAACGAGGTCTCATGTTTTAACGTGTGATTCCTAACACGGGTTGCTGATGCGCATTCATGTGGAAATTTGTTTGGGATATTTTCTAGGATGTTTTTCATTTATTTGATTTAAATAATTGATGACTGAGGTTAGATAACATTTGAACTGATTATCAAAATGCGTTCTGGTTTAACCAAGTGTCCGAGACTATTTCGGACTGTTTGAGATTTTTCGCTTGTACACATCATGTCTTGCACAGTTTCCAAACAGTTTTGGATGCTAGGACCAGAACAAACCTATTAGTGGCAAAAAACTGGGTAGGAAGTGAGATAAGGAGAGAGAAAGAAGACCGACGACCGGCTTAGTTCTCATCCCTACTACGTGCTGTTTACTGAGTGAGAACTGACACCGGTAGACACCTGGCGGGATTAACTGATCTATGATCAGTATTGATAATTACTAAATTACCGAAATGACTATCAAAAAAAGGGGTTGGTGCTAGAAGAATTAAAAGAATTAAACAAAAAATTACGTCTAAAAAATAAAAGAAATATTTGGGGTGACGTACCTCTATCACTAAGCAGTATGAAAAATAGAAAACAACCTATTCTCAGAGCACAAGAACCTACTGTTGTAGTTAGTTGGGAGATCTGTTCCAAAAGAAACACAATAAACGAAAGTATTGCAGAATACATATTCGCGAAAATGCCACATTGGTGAAAGAAAACTAAAACAATGCAAAGCAACAATGCGACTTGAATTAATAATGGAATGATGGAATACTAAGGTGAGAAATTATGAAGGACAATGTTGAAGAAAATGGTGGAATTTAGTAGAATGGTGCATGGAAACTGATTCTTCAAGCCAAACGAATCAGAAGAGCTCCACTGATGACAATAACCTTAAGGATGATAAAACACCATTTCTGGTAATGCTAACTATCATTCAACAACAATGTAATACTCAAAGTCTTAGTGTCAACATATTATTTGAAAACCAATAGAAAAAAAATGATCTAATAAGTAATCAATGAACACTTTATTGTGGAATGTTTCAATACATAGTTTCACAAAATCGCAACACGTGTTTCGATATACAATAGCATCTTCAGGCGTGTCTGATAAACCTGATAATACATGTTGAGATTTTGTAAAACTATGTAGTAAAAATCTCTCTATAAGTTGTGTATTTTCATCAAGTATCGACTTATTCCATCAAATGATCCCATAGGTATTTCAAGTTCTTTTAAATAGCTATGAACATCAAATGTTGAAGAAAAACCACAATTTATTTCATCGACTAGCGCATTGATTTTTTTTCAGAATCACTACTTTGATTTTTTTTTCAGCTGAGTGTCTTTGTATTCTATTTGCTGAAGTTATGGTAGTAAACAATAGACTTGTTGGTTTTGAAAAAACATCTGTATTCACGCTCATTCGATAAGTAGATGATATACCGCATCATTCATGTATTATGCAGAGACAATTATCAATGTTGGGAACAATACACTCAAGTTGAATAATTACTTGTTTCATTTCCTTGATTTAATATGATTATGCCTTATAAAACTGACATGAGAGAAACTGATGGTAAATGGAGATATGACTGAGTATAGAAATTAAGCACAGAAAATCAGAAATAGATGTGATATATATGTGTGATATATATGTGAATTGATATTCTAAATAATACAAAACTGAAAATATGGTGAAGAAAGTATCCACCTTGTTTTCTGAAGAGTGTTATGAGCACAATATTCAGTAATTTTATGAAATCATGAAATCTACTTTTGTATCCGTTGGAAACAGATACATCAGAACAAAAATGATTTCTCTAGACCCGCGTGTCACTAATTGAGTTAGCATCATCAGGAGATGAGTGAAACTATTTCTAGCGGCTATATCAATATTTTCATATGCATGCTTATGTTTTGAATTCATATAAAGACATCAATATGGAAGTTAGAAGTGGTTTTACTCATCTCCTGATAATAATTTGGTTAGCGAAACGCGCGTTTAGACAGTTTTTTTATTTTGGCAAGGGAAACGTTTTTTAAAACATTTGTTTCCATCGGAGGTTTCAAATTTCACCTATCAAATTAACTTTCAACAAAATTGTCATTTTCTTTCTAATTATACATTACACATTCCATAATATATAGAAAAGCCCTCCCCTCACGACTACCAGTTAGAGTAAACGTCTTTGGACCGAAGTAACTTTCTGCAGGCCGGACCTGGTTGAGCGTCTCTCAACACTTTGACAGGAAGGAATCCAAATAAACTTATAATCTGGTAGACATGTATCATACAGAAATTGGGTGTATATTATTATTAGCCTTATCTTTATCGTTTGTTTGGAAAGACAGATGTGTATGTATTTCATTGTGACGACGCTATAAAAAAAATTATGTTCCGTCTGAATATCTGAATTTCCCCGACTCGGTAGAAAACATAAGGAACAAAGGCGTTTTCGGATATAAATATCTTATATAGTTACAGATGCAAACATATTGTATGGACCTTGAAGTAGATGGATTGAATAATGAATGTTTAACCAATAATTATTTTTAATACATGCATGAAAATCATACATGTTGTATATAGAATGTGCGAAATTTTAGAATTGAAGTTGACTAGATTTTTTTAAATTCCAGCAATACAATGAGATATCGGCTTTATTTCGTTCTCATTGGCTTACTCTGTATATATTATTCATCATTATTCGTAAAAATATCACCCGTTCTATTCAATTCATTTCTTGCCCCGTCTACTATTTGAGATAATCGATAATTTTATCTGTCAAAACATCAACAGTGACATGTGAGGAAATCACGTAACCCGATGTTAGTGAACATCACTCGAAACATCATACAAGACCTTCACTGTCTTTTTCGTAAAATGAATTTGAATCCTGGAAATTTTTTCTTTAATTTTCTCAACAGTGCGCCAAGAAGTGATCTCGAATCACCAATCAGAAGGAAGCCTCCGTTTGAAGGTACCTACTTTAGTTCAAGTAATGCTGTCTGTGATCCATCACAGCTTGAATCGCGTGACCAATAATACCCGCACAGGATGTATACTACTTTGTATACTCGTTTGTATACTCCTATGAAATGGATTGATGTGAGAGCACACAGTCATTATTTTACATAAGTCAAACCCTGATATTCCGTTTCGGATTACATTATGCCGTTAACTGGCTATCGCTCAAGTGGAAACAGTTGATTTTTTTTCTCAGTCCATTATTGTATCAGTAATAAATTGATTTGAAGCAGTTCTCATTATCAACCAAAAGAGCAGCCGCACACTGGCAAGCAATTTTTAATCACAAAAATGTTGAACGGTTTTATTAAAAAACAAAGATTTCAATGTAATGATGTAGATAATGTACTGGAAACTGACGAATAATTAGAGAGGTCCTAGGTAGCAGTCATCACATCACTCTCCTCTGCAATCAGATGAAAAATGTGAAATAATTGGACGTGGCATAACCTGAGTAAATATAAAATACAACGCCCAACGATTTTATTATTTTTTAATCTGATCTATACCGTAGATTGCTGAGGAGAGTGGTGAGATGACTGTTACCTAGGACCTTCCGATTCATTTTCAAGTTTTCAATACATTATCTACATTATCATTATCTTTTTTTCTGTCGATAACACCGTTCAACATATTTCTTTACCTTCATTTTCAAGTTTTCAGTTTCTAATGTTGTAACTCAATTCTTTGCATTCTGTTTATATGAGTCAGTGCATGAGTGTTTCAAGATTATATTTAATCCGCCATTTGTAGCTGGGATATCTTTTTCAAACTGTATATTACTATTCTACTATTCAAACCCTGTCATTTGATTTATTTATTTATTTATTCAAAATTTGGGATACAAATGAGTAAATACCCATAGAAGCATCCACTGGTAGTATTAGTGGTTACAGAGATACACGACGTCAACAGATACAAGAAAAATTAAAATAATGAATTGATAAATTTTGTATATACTAACCAATTATTCATTATTTTTGCTATGAATTGAATATTCTTTCCATAGTTATTTTAAATGAATTCAACGTGATAGAGAAAACATTTACGTTACTACAATATTTGTTGAAAGAACCACACATTCTAGTAATTTGGCCAAATTTGTGTTGAAATTCGGACTGGCAAGTAATTTTCTGTTTCTAGTGTTCCTATGAGGAACATGATGAAAAGTAATTGAAACTTGAAATTGGGTGAGTCATAACAGTTTGTTATAATTTTATAAATAAAAACTAAGTCGGTTATTATTCTTCGTTGTTCTGGAAGCTGTATTTTGTAGTGGAAGATTGATAAACATATTGAGGTGATTGTGGAACAATATGTAATCCACCATTTTGAAGCAGCAGCCATCTTGGATTCACAATGATCACGAATTCAATGAATTGTATTGTCATCAAAATTAAATGTGTTCACCAAATTTCAGATCAATTTGTCAACAGAAAGTGGGACAAACTTCAATTAATGAATTTGACCCAAGCAAACAAACAAACAGGGCAAGTTAAATAAAATCGTTTGTATGAAAATAGAATACCTAATTTGTTTTGAGATCACGTTCTTGTTATTCCATTAGCATTTTGTTGTGAACCAACTTGTCGCCAGACAACCAGTTAAAATACGCCCTACAATTCTCAAATCGTCCATCCATAATCCTGGTGCCGATCAATGGATAGTTTTGGAAGAGGTCCACTCAGATTCACAAGTACTCTTCAAGAATTGCTAACAAATCATGTATATGACTTCCAAAAATATTATGAAGCACTGAATGATTGTTCAAATGAGCTGACTACACAATTTTACATGCGAATTTTGACTGTGTTAGATCCACTGAAAATGCCTAAAGAAAAATTTTTTTTATATTCACGAAAATCATCAACAAAACAAAATCGTGCCAAAAAATGTGCCAGGAAAGTCAATGAAAATGAAATTGAATAGCAACAATGATTCAAAAACGGAATAGTTATATATTTTGTAATTGTTGATATTGTAGACTTGCTTGTTGTCTATACTTCTGAGTGCTTATAATGAAGGTTTTCCAGTCAGTACCATTTATATTTTTTTATATGGTCAGGTACCACAGATTATGCTACTTCCACAGCTCCTCAATATTTCAGGTTGACAATTAATATCAACTCAGTCATCTGGTTAGTTAACAGCAGTTCTTCACTAAAATGTTACGAATCGAAGCCGCTGTGATTCAGAGAAATCGACCAAAAAGCTGAGGGAAATAAATATCAAAAAATATCTCTGCCATAACCTCGACCCGAGACCATTACTCTTCTTATCGTTGACAATGCGGAAATCCAATTTGTTTCGTGTTTTGCGATACCGCATCCGATAATGCTAGAATTTCACCGAATTGTACCTTTCGCTGTATTGGATTCCAATTCAAATATGTGAAACATATTTTAGCAATTATTATGCTGGAGTATCGGAGTTTTTGTATCTATTCAGTTTCAGTATTTTAATGAATTGAAAAATCACAAAACTTTCAATTTTATGGGTAGCAAGAATATTTTTGACGTAATGAATGGTCATACCCTGACACTAAAAGGAAAACCCATCGACTTTAGACACATGGGAATCACTTCAAAGCAAGGCTCAGGATGTGGAGTGTACTCCAGATCACTAAGCCTAAGGATAAATTGTGAAGTGAAAAAAAATACCAGCGTGGTCCAAACAGAACTGGCTAGTATCTCATCGCCACAAAAGAAAAAACGAGGAAAGGAATTTCTGGCAAAAACATAACAATCTGCATCCACAGCAGATAAGCCCTATTAGCCTTGAACAGAAAACGTGTTACCTCAGGGTTAGTACTAAAGTGTCACTAATATTTGGCCAAAGCCTCGGTAGATGATAACATTATCCTGAGGTGGGTTGAAGGGCACGACGGGAGATAAGGTAATCGCATTGCCGACTCTCCAGGCAAGGAAGCGGCTATACTAAGAATTTCCGGACCCAGTGGCACCTACGGCCTGATGACTTCGACAATTGCGTAACCAGCCAAATGTTTCACCCTTGCTCAATCTTGCCAGGATCACCTTGAGCGACCTTGGGAAGCTGGCGCCGAAACAATATCTGGCGATGACCAGGAAAAATCTACGCTCAACAATAGGAATTCTGACTGACCACTGTCAACTAAGGAAACACCCATATAATATGGGGCTAGTGGACACACATCTATGCAGGATGTGTGAACAGGAAGATGAGACTGTCAGGCATGTCATATGCGAGTGCCCGGAGTTACAGTCAATAAGAGAGTGTGTTCGACGAGTCTTGGCCTACAACTTCCGATAAAAGAGATGTCTTTCAGTGAGTGACCTGTCCATCTTCCTGGGAAGGACAGGATAGACAATGACCAAGGAGGACAACTCTTCGGGAGGATGTATAATGGGTCACATGTGGCCTAAGTGCTGTGGGCCTACACTCGCCCTCCCTACTCTATAGATACAGATCACTTCAAAGCAGTGCTATTTTTTTTTCAAACTCCGAAATCCTACAGCTTCAACATATGAGTCGAAATATACCTTACGCAAGAATCCACTGTCATAATTTTTCAATGGCATAACAACGACAACATTCGAATAATCAGATTGTTTCAAAAGTTCTATCCGATTCAGTATCATGTGGTTTATGGCTCCATGCTGTCTGGTGGTTAATACTGATCCTTAGAGATTTTTGTACTCTATACATTGATTCGGTTCATTTCTTCTCAAATTTCAGCTTATTAGACTTTTGGTCAATTTTTCTACGTCTACTACTTCAAATTCAACCAAAGCGCTGCCGAAATAGCCAGATATTTGACAATGATACTGTGGATCAAAGCGCTGTTCGAAATTTCGTTCCGCAGATTTTAGTGTCGAAGATGAGTTCTGGAGTCGTCGTCCAGAGTAATCCAGAACGAGGATTTGAGGACCCTGGTGGCGACTGATCCATCACAAACGGTGCGTGGGATGGCGGAAAATTTGGACGTCAGTTTCCATGCGGCTTTTGATGGTTTGAAACGTATTGAAGAGGTCAAGAAGTTTGAAGAAAGGGTGCTACCTGATTTGAACGATCAACAGAAGTTGTCACGTTTCGAAATTTAATTTTTTGCGCAACCAAAACGATCTTCTTTGTAGACTCGATCGTCATGTGTGAAGGAAAGTGGATCCTCTACGACAACAGAAGGCGATCAGAGCAGTAGTTGGACACCGATGAGCTACCCAGACACTTCCTCAAACGAAAACTCACCAAAAAATGTACATGTTTACCGTTTGGTGGTCAGTTGCTGCTGTGATTCACTATAACTTTCGGCGACCGGACCAAACCATCACAGCAGAGTCCTATTGTGAAGAAATGTACCAAAAATTGCGTCAGCAGTAACGGGCACTGATCAACAGAACAGGTCCGATCCTACTCTACGACAACGTTTGTCTGCAGACGTTGAATGAATGCAGCGTCGAAGTTTTGCGTCACTCTCATATTCCCCAGACCTAGTTAATCGACTACCATCTTTTCAAGCTCTTCGATAACTTTCTCACCTGCAGAACCAGACAGAAATGGCCTTCGTCGACTTTATCGAATCACGAGCATTCAATTTTTATGGTGACGGAATTATTCGACTTCTGTTAAAATTGAATAATTATTCATTGAGATATTATAGTTTGAAGTAGACTCATAAAAACTGACAAAACTTCCGAAACAACGTAATATAATGTTTATTGAAACATATGTGGATTTTTTATCAACTGAATTTTGACTCTTCAAGCCGATTGAATAGGTTGGATGTATTCGGTCATTTCAAAGCAGCTTTCAAATTCATCATTTCGCTACATCAAGGCGAATATATTCATGAAACACTTTATTGTGAGATTTCCACTGAATAGTTTCACAAAAACGCAACACGTGTTTCGCAATACAATAGCTTCTTCGGGCGTGTCTTCAGCGAAGTAAAGATTGTGACCTTACAATAAAGCTTCTCTTGAATACGTTATGTATTTCCACGAAGAATCACATCTTTTGAGAAAAACAATCAATAGTGAATGTCCCGATCTTCACAGAATAGAACTTTCTTTGAAATATAGGTAACTTTTAGATGTATGTTAAGTTACGTACAGCGCCATCTGCCCGCGAATAGATCAAGAAATATCAATGAGGTTACGTACAGCGCCATCTGCTCGCGAATAGATCGAGCAATAATGCCGATGATTCTGTCAATACACATCCCGAGCTTGAAAGTTACGAACAAACACATACATACAAACAAACATACATACATACATACAGGTGAAGCTAATATAAAACGTGTAAAAAACTAAAAGAACCATTTTTAAGTTCTAGTTGTCTATCAGCATTGAAAAGCAGAAATGGGTCCGTTTTCATTTGAGACAACTTCTCCAACTGCTGCTGAAGATGGCTTGGTTTAACAACCTGGACAATGATGGAACCTGCACACCAAAAAGTCTATAGAAGCTGCAGTGATTCTGTTTCTAAAAAAATCTGTTTTTGAAGTGAAAATCGATGGTCCGGGCCTTGCAGATCGAACCATTGGTTCACACAGCGGTCGATTGAGTGGAGCAAACCACGTCAACACGACCGGCTATCATCCTACCTTAAATTACTCCTGTAGCATATAAAAATAAGCCAATATATAGGTAGATTATTAGATATATTGACTTAATTTTCGAGAATGGAATGTCTCAAAATTAGTGGAACTACTTATTATCTACATTTCAGCAGATATGAGTTGATGAGCCCCATGTAGTCGTCGACCAGAGAAGTAAGACGATACATATCTAACAGTCAAGCGGCGTTGGAAGCTCTTTGCTCCTACCGAGAAACGTTTTAATTGGTAGCAAACTGCCAAAAACGACTCTCCTCGATAGGAACTTAACAGATTGTCTCCGGTCTGGATTCCTGGCTATACTGGCCTGGGAGGCAATAAGGCTCTCTTGCTGACTCTCTTGCAGGAGGGTGGTGCAAGCAGCTTCATCGGACCAGAACCTGTCATTGGCATTGCGTTAGGTTTTGCCAAACAAACACTGAACACCTGGATGGCAAGAAGATTTATGGACTTCTGGCAGAATCTTCCAGGATTGGCTCACTCCAAGGCGTTTATTCACCCTTCGGAGCTTGATTCCTAACAGTTGTTGGACTACAGTAGAGATGAACTACGACGTCTACAGGTCTTCTTACAGGTCACTGTCATTTGAATCATCATATGCAGAGACTTGGACTGTCGCAAGACAGTGTGTGCCGCCTCAGTTTCAAAAATGATGAAACAGCAGATCATATACTGTGTGCCTGCCCCGCTGGGGACCGAATCAGGTTCTTTCATTTCGGCAGATCCGTACTTTCACCATCTGACCTGAAAGACCACTCACCATACAAAGTAATCGGCTTCGTTAAGAAGCTGGGATTATTTGGCCGAGTGTGAATAGATGTGAGTCACAATAAACCAGTGCGGGTTGCGGTGGAGGGTCGAATAGACCCACCCACTTCAGACCTACCTACCTACCTACCTATCTTACAGTTTTCGATCTCTGGGTGAGACGAATATCGCCAGAAAAAAATAGGATATTATTCGTTTTCGAAATGAGGGATGAGGCTGGATCTGATTTACGGACAGTAAGCTCATGTTCATAGGTTCTGTTGGAGACTCTTTTATTGATCTGGCTGATATAAGTTCTAGAGCAGGTGGAACATGATATTTCGTAATACGCCCTGTGCCTAATCAAGTATCGTGTCCTCAGGTGTTCATACAAAACTGAAAATTTGATTGTTGGCTCTGAATACTGTTTTTATATCGTGCTTCTTCAGAATTAGGTTCACTTTGTCGGTAACTCTATGCATATGAGGTAAGAAAGCTTCTGAGTGTTTAAGAGCTACGTGTATGTACAATGATTATAAGTATACACGAAAATTAATAACCAGTGAGTGCTATTCACGAGATGATTCTCAACATTGTTATTGAAGATACGTGAATTCAATTTTTTTTATTCGCGGACATAACACTCAAAAATGGACCAGTGTGGCTCTGACAAGGCCAATAGTTAAAAACGCATGGCCGTATCAATAAAAATTCAATAATAACATACTTATGTATGTTATTATTGAATTTACTTTACTATTCAAAATATATAAACCCATGTAGGTTTTTTCGAATGAGAATGCTGATTCGAAAAGTCAGCAATAATAACTATCGATTGTAATGGGTAAAACAACTTTGGAAAATTCCAAGGAATTTAAAAATTTGTAAAATCTCCCAATATATAATCCATTGGTTTTTGGAAAAAAAAAGTATCTTCTAGAAGAATGAACACAGCATATTTTGAATAGAATTTTTTATGCACCAGAAAGTGCTTTTAGCATATATCTATATCATTTTACCTGAGGTTTATATTTTAATTGATAAATTGTACGTGTTCGTTAAGTGGTCAATTTGGAATGAGTTGCATCCAAGACGTATCAACAAAAACTCAATAATTACATATTTCAGAATGAACTAGAAGGCAAAAGACCTGTAATAATTATTATAGCCTCCACCTATCAATTATGAAGTAGTCTGAATTTATAACGGAAATAAAAATTCCTCAAAGCACTTTAATCACCATGATTTTTAGTATCAAGCGAACTGTGTCGTTGATTCTAATTGAAATACCTTTATTTATCTGGTTGATGAAATAACATTTTGGAAACGTATTCCCATGAGATTGTATAACCAATAGACGAAGTGATCCAAAAGGAAGGTTTGTATGTATAATGGGGAATGCTCCTCAATTTGGGTTATTACAGCAAATACAAGTTTGAACAAAATGAAGTTTAGTTTAATTTATGAGTTTTTCAAATTCACTTCGAAAAGTATTCAAATTGATGTTTCAAATTGGGTTTTAATTTTTAGAGGGATTTGTTTCTAATACAGATATCGGCAACAGTGCCTATATCAAGTTGAAATAATTTATACGTACCTAGATATTCTACTTTAAAAAAGGAAAATCATCTTTATAAATCAACAATTATGGCAAAATATAAACTATAATTCAATACCACCTCCACAAGCCACATAAACAATAGTTGTTTTGTTATTTATTTATATAGAGGAAGATAGGTTAGGTGCACAAAATGTCATATGTAACAGAATGTTTCGGAACTCGGAACATAAGTAAACAGAACAGCACGCCTCTGAAATATGTCATCTCTGTTTGTCTCATACAGGTAATAGATTCTTTGTCCTTTATTAGCTATAACCGATGTTGCCAAATGGTGAAATAGAAACGAATCCCTTTAAATGTTGAATGCATTATTTCATTCTTTTTTTTTGAGTATTTAAATATTTTTTTAAAGAAAAAGGTTGAAATGATAAGTTTACAATGCGTTGTTTTAGAGCTCTTTTATGAAAACTACTTGATTTTCGTCAGGAGGAACATTCCCCATTTACCGTTTTGTGTTGATTGGTTTGGAATATGACGATGTTATCCGTGCTGAGTTGGGGCGATGTGGAGCCGAACATCTTCAATTGCTGCCTTATCACTTTGAGATGTAATAAAAATATCCTTTGTTGTTTTGAAATCCACCACCACCTTCTAAAAATCCGTTAAAGACTACCATCGTTTTGACTTACTGCTATAGTGAATTTGGCATATTAGATGGCAGATGATCCAGCTTATATTTTCTAAAAAATGAAAGACTTTGAAGAAACAATTTTCGAGAATTGAATTAAATTTAAAATATACTCATTCGAAGTTTGATTTATTGTTTCAATATTGTTTCATGATATACCGTGAGTAAAATCAACCCTACTTTTCCATAAATGAAAATGCAAATTTCTATATCACTAAATTTACATCAAGTTGGTTTCGAATATATCCGCATATGTTGGTCAGTTTTCAAGGAACCACCCTCATGCATACGTTTGTAGGAACATATTTGATCACTCAAATACTTGAAGACGATAATCTATTCGCAAATCCCTTACTTTCCATCAAGATGAAGTTATTTCAAATTGTATCGTATCCGTACATGAATATAGGGATGGATCAAGGAAAACAAAGACCAATAAATGACCTGCGGGATGCCCCGGTTCATCATTATTAGACGTTTTCAGGAATACATTTTGAATCCAAATTGTTTATCAGAGAGCCCACTCATTTTTACGATTCATGCAAAACTGTAGGTGAGTGTATCATAGTGGTTCTAGAAAAGTCAAAAAATTTGCAAAAATACTTGTACGTCTGCATGAAATGTGATATCATAGCATCTCAATTGAGACACCGCATTTTCAATTCGATTTTACATTACATCAAATCGATTCTCAAATAATCGTACAGATAGATTCCACTATTGAATTCTTTTCAAAATGATGTACTGAATATTTCGAAACGAGAAATGAAGAAAAGGAGATTCATTACAATGTTGACGTTCGGACCCGAAAAACTGAAAGTGTTTCGTAGTTGTAATAGATTTCGTAGTTGTAATAGATGGAAATTTGTAGTTGCTTCATACTATATCTATAAATCAAATGAATGATCACAATTTTGATCTACCAAATTCACAGTAATATAGAAGTAAAAAGTAAAAAAAAAATACTGGAAATGATAGGTTAGGTCAGATTAGGTTCAAAGTGAGTAGGTCTATTCGACCCTCCACCGCAACCCGCAAGGGTTTATTGTGGCTCACACCTGTTCACACTCGACCAAATAAACCCAGCCTCTCAACGAAACTGATTAGTCTGTATGGTGAGTGGTCTTTCAGGTCAGATAGTGAGAGTACGGCTCCGCCAAACTCTAAAAACCTGATTCAGTCCCCAGCGGGGCAGGCATAAAGTATATGCTCCGCTGTTTCATCGTTGATGAGGTAGTCGAATGGTCAAGGTGTGAGATTTACACCTTCATACCCGCGACAACCTTCTCATATGAGGATTATTGCACGTCAGCTACACCTGATGATTCAACCGTGCAGGGCTTTTTTGCCTCTGGTTTTGGTGAATCATTATTTGAGCGCAAACGTTTGCAAACCTGCTCATGTGGGGTTTGTTCCTCCACCTGAGACAGATTCTGCGTACGCCGCTCATAAATTTTGTGCACGGCGGTTTCATAAGGTACCCCGCTCTTGAGAAGACGACTCAGTCGTTTCCTGGCTGCACCATCAAACCTCTCGTAGGTTCAGTTATTGTATCAGGAGTTGGAGAGTTAGAAGCTCTCGCTCCTGATCTAAATTCACATAGTCGTAAGCTCGACGTTCATCTCCTCTGTAGACTCGCTCCTGATCTAAATTTACAAGGACAGTTAGAGTCGTGAGCTCGACATCCATCTCCTCTGTAGACTCAGCATCAGAAAGATACAAAGATGTCATATCTTGATATAATAATCATACAAATATTTTCATGACGATTAAAAATTCACAACGACTAATTTTCAAAGCAATCAATATTCCAATGGAGAATGAAATGTTACATGTTGATCGCCTCATGCTACTCAGAAATTTTAAAGGTGAGTTCACTTGAGGGTGCTCTACCACGCAATCCTTGCTATTTTGAATATTATTACATGGATTTTAATGTGGAAAACTAACCTTACTAATCTTAAAACATACATCTATATCACACAGTTTTCTGCATTTGTTGGGTCACTTGAGTATTCATCGGCAACAACCAAAAGAGGAAAAAAAGTAATATGGAAAATGAGAAAACATGAATACTTGTCAAAAACAGGCTGAAAAAAAAGGATATACGAGAAAAAAAAACGTTGAATTATGTTAACTTGCAGAAAATGCTCAAGTTTTTTTTTGAATGTATGAATATTACTTTGTTCCTAATACGAGTTACGTGAAAGCAGATATCAAGAAGCGTGCCTTATCTACAGGAGCCCGAGACTTTGCAAACTCATTAGATTTCAAATCTTGTAATAATTGTCTCAATAAAGATTCATTCTTTGTACTGCTCTCGAAGAGAATAAACGCTTCTTTGAGTCTTATGTGAAATGGTTTTTTTTAAACTAAGTTCTCGATTTCCAATACATAATTGGCGCAGTCGGTAGGATAGTTACCTGAAAGCAGATATCTAGAAGCGTGCCTTATCTACAGGAGCCCGAGACTTTGCAAACTCATTATATTTCAAACCTTGTAATAATTGTCTTAATGAAGATTCATTCTTTATACTGCTCTCGAATGTTTTTTTTTTAAAAAACTAAGTTCCCGATTTCCAATACATAATTTGCGATTTGGGAATAGAATTGTGGGTCATATTCATTCATAGCTAACTAGAGAATGCAAAAAGATTGTAATTATTCAATATTTTTTCATAAAGGTTCACAATCTGATTAGAAATTGATATGTAGAAGTCAGAGAATGAATGTTTTCAGATAATTTGAGCAAATCTACACACTTCGAAACCCATATTAATATCATAAATAAAAACCTACTTTCTGAGCTTATGGAGGTAGAAATAACGTACGAAAGATAATTGAGGCATCTCATGGAAACCATATTCGCTTTCAAGCACCTCAACGAAATTCCTCATTGCTTTCTCGCGGGAAATAGGTGCGAGCCACGTGACTTCTTGAAAACCCCAGCGATATATTTCACGTAGCTCTACGCTCTGTCAGTAGTTGTGTGAGCGTGAACCGTTTCCAGTTGAAGAAACAAGATTTCCCGAGACTCTCTCCTTCGGGTCATCCTTTTCTTCCAGCAACTGTATTTATGTTAATGCGGGAATAATTCAAAAGACCCTTTCAAATATCCTAGAGACGGATAAGAAGCGAATAAAAATTTCCTGCAGAATAACTGTAGGTAGCATTTGTATGCATAACAACACGTCTCGGCATTACTACGAAAGCAGAGGGAACCTTTTCGGAAGTAGGCGAAATGCGGTAACGACACGATATAAATATGCCAAAGCGATGAGAGTTTCAACTAAATTTAAAAATCATCTAAATGATCCTAGATATTTGTTATGACAAATAGTTTTCACTTTGTATGTTTTTTATAATCTCAATTAAGATGTGGGTATTTTGTGAATACAACATATCTCTAGGAAAGTTATTAGACGTTCTCAGGAGTTCACCGAATGATTACCGCTATATTGTGCAGCATGATGTGCTCCTGTCTAAGCTGCACAGATATGGTTTCATTCGACTGAATACAGAGTTTGTTGTCACACAGAAAACAGTTTGTGAATATAACCTTGGGAAACGCCCAAGGCATTCCCCAAGCCTCTGTTATGGGGCCAATTTCATTTTTATCTATATGATTCACATCGACCTTATTCCAAGATGTGATCAGAACTCTCTTCATTCCAACTGGATTGTTCCGAAATGTTGGTGTTCTTTTTGAATACTCTTTGTGAGCAAAACGAAAGCAGAATCAACATCTTTGACCGCTCTGGATAGAATGATTCCGTACAGTCTATCTCGTCTTCTATTTGTTAATCCTTTGCTGGAAAAATCCTCACTTGTTGACTTTGTAGTAAATGTTCAAGAGGTAGCAAAAACCAAAATAAATTTCTGGAACTTCAACTAGCGTTTCCTAATATGACTAGTAACCAGTCTGTGCAAAGCACATAGATGAATAATCTGAAAATGGAACTGTTAACAGATGATGATCGATTGCATGCGCCAAGCTAACTGACTGTTATAAGAAAACAAGTATAGCTGAGGCATCAGTCAATCTAATAATAACACTGATGATCTTCAAACATGACTCAACCTCTGACGGAAGCACCAAACTCTTACGAAGATTCAAAATAGATGAACACTTCAATCTAGCAGACCACTATTATAATCTTCATGCAGTCATGGTTCACTGTGGTTCTGGCGTTGAATCTGGTCNCCATTCAAAACTCAGATCAGAAACTTGGTTACTTCCGTGCCGGAATAAATCCTTCATTATCACTCAAAACAAATTTAGAACACTGAGTTGATAGAGGCCATCAAATTGTTGATGACAACCAGAAAAACATAATGATTTCCATCAATAACTGAATTAATATTTCAGATGGTAGTGTCATTTATACGGAACAGAGCCCATTTTCCTTGGTCTATCACCGTAAATATCTACGATATTTGCTCAGCGATAACTGATATTTCGTAAGAGTAAACTCGAAATATAATGGTTTCATTTCAATTATACCGGATGAGCCAACATTTCTATGGAAGGATAATTGTTGTAACAATTGAATGAATGATTGAAAATATCATGATTCCCGATAGAATCAACTGTTCATCTGACTTTTTTGGACGGATTAGCACCGCAGTAACGATACCTGATACATCTGGCGTAAAATGAATCAGGGAATGATTAGTCATCTCTTGATGATGTCGAGAGAAAGAAGTTTCGTTTTGGCGATAAATAAACTGGGACAAGGATTGTCTAATATTGTGTTTTTGAGTAAAATAAATCAAATTTGTGTCACAATCAACCTATCGAATGATGATGGGCTCCGCACTAATGAAAGCGCAATGTATGTTAGTCATATCATTCATGAAGTTAGGTTTCACTCTGCACCATGAGAACATTGGTGATAAAAAACTTTCGTACGGCGTAGAAAAATGAATGATCAAGCAACAGTTGGAAAAGGTATAATATAATACAAACACTAGCTACTAGCCGAACAATTTGCGTCCCACTCCACAATCAATTCTCTGGGAAAGGCACCACCAACTATTTTCTCAATAGAATCCACAAGTCAGAAATTACTTTTCGACAGCGTCCAGTTAGGCAAATTTTGAAACGGCTCAATATCAACAAGGCGTCTGGTCCTGATGAAGTGCCCGTCATCGTACTTATGAAGTACGCTAATTAACTGGCACCAGTATTTTGCAGACTTTTCAACCTGTCTCACAAAAAAGGGTTCTTTTCTGTTGGAAGATTGCTCGCATTCAGCCTATTCCCAAAAAGGGCAAGAAAACTCTTCCAAATTATTAAAGACTGATAGCTTTGCTATCAGTGGTATCAAAAATTATGGAGAAATTTGTATACTAACATATCTATTTTCCTTGGTTCATCACCGTAAATATCTACGATATTTGCTTAGCGATACCTGATATTTGGTGGGAGTAAACTCAAAATATAATGGTTTCATTTCAATTATACCGGAGAGCTCAATATTTGGAAGGCTACAACATCTTGAGCGATCATCAATATGGCTTTCGGAAACAAAGATTACCAGGCGACCTTCTATTGTATGTCACCCATATTTGGAATGAAGCAATCGAGAAACATGGAGAGTCAAGAGCTCTTGCGCTTGATATTTCTAATGCCTTTGACCATGTGTGGCATGAGGGTTTGCTGGCCAAACTTCGATGCTACAGTTTGTCGGATCATGTTTGTGTATGGCTCTCCAACTTCCTGGAAGAACGTTCCCTGCAGGTGTCCGTCGACGGATATCTCTCGAATTCTTTCACCTTCAATGCTTGTGGTTCTCAGGAATCCATATTGTCTCCAATCTCCGTTTCATTGTATATCAACGACTTATTAAAAAACACAATCCAATATATTCCTTTGCTGAGGACAGTCATGATATTTGGATTTTGGGATATCGGCTGCGGATGCACATCTTCACTGGCAGTAGGGAAGTGAATATTTTAATGCGGATCTAGAAGTAATTTCGACATGGGGTGAAAGTAACCAGGTTCAATTCATTGCCTCAAAAACCCAGGCATTGGTTTTCTCCAAAAAGATAAATGTCTTCAAAATGGATATTTTATTATCAATTCAGACAATTTCGCTTTCTGCTTCGATAAGTTTATTGAGGGTTAAAGGAACACCGATATGTCTTGGCACAATCACGTCGCTGGAATGGTGAAGACTTCTTCTCGAAAGCTCAGAACACTGTTCCGAATAAGAAAACTGTACACATCCCAGCTACTTTTGATGCTTTATAAAGCTCAGATCAGACCTTCTTTGGAGTATTGTTCTCATGTATGGAGCTCCGCCCTAAACATATCCAGAAGCTGCTAGATTCCATCCAGAAAAGAGCCATCCGCCTGATGAAAGACGCGAACATCACTTGCAACATTGATACTCTGGAATATCGGAGGAAGGTTGAAGATTTGTCTCCCTTCTATAGATAGTTTCACGGGAAAACGGCATCAATGTGGCTTCCTGAGAATGTTTTCCCAAAAGGATTTTTTCTCCAGCGATTCAAATCCAATGTGAACCACTACTTTCGCACAAGCACTGCGCTAAGAGCGTTTTGAGATTTGTAGTGCTTGTGTTTTATCCCTAGAAAAACCAATACCAATATTTTCTTACCAACCAAGTTGACTTTATCAAGAGATAAACTATATCTGTTCAACTACTACTACTATTCAAATACAGTTTTGCTCACTGGGTGAAACTTCATTTCTGGTAATGTATTAACGATTGCTATTGCTCAAGTACAAATTAGCGAGATATTTCTCAGAAAACTCCTCGCTATTTTCAACAGAACGGTTCCTAAAATGATGAATAGCGGATAGGAACTTTTGTGGCTAATAATAGTTCTCGTGCGACTTGTTGCTATTTTCAGTCATTTCAACGCATTCAATAGTCTTCTGCTTCATACCAATTTCTATGGCTTGCTGACTTCTTTGGTGCCAGAAATTGAATATGCATATTGTGTTCTTCAAAACAAGTTTCAATAGCTCATTTATTCTGACCACTGTACCTCCTGTTGGAATCCTCATAATATTTCCATAGATAAAAAATTCTTCAGTTTTCATGATTCCATGTTCAGTGTTTCTCAACATTTGTCGAAGTGAACGAGTTTTCAGCTCAGACTTCATCTCAACAGCGATAATTTCATTGATACAAGCTTGTTGACGATTATTAAGTGAGTGAAAAAGTATACATCAAAGATGCCACTCTAACAACTAGAGGAGAGAAAACATAGATTAACGAAAATATTGTATTTGGAATTGAAATTTTCATCCGAGAGATGAATTTTCGGCAAAAGACCGTGAAGTGGCAATGGGATCACTACCGATTGTAAATCAACATATGTGTAGAGATGTTTGGAACAGTGGTCATTTAAAAGCCCATTAGTATTCAATAGTATTGCATAATGGAATATCAAAGACGCAGAACTAGAACGGTTTCTTCAATCATTTAATATCGTAATAATATTCATAAGGCAGGAGAAACTATAAAATAAACCTATTGATCAAGCATTTAGAAACTCGATGAGAATATGAAGCTGGCCGTGATTTGACAAAAAAAGATTGTAGAATGAACATTGACATAAACACAACGGGAAACGAGAAATAAAAAGTCTTAAGCAGAGGTGTATATTGGTGAAATAGAAAGGCTGTTGATGATCTAGATCAGGGGTCTCCAAACTTTGAAGCCTTCGGGCCATAATGATTTTTTATTTTTGTTCCATGGGCAAATTTCTGCCCTTAACTATATATCTAGACTAGACTAAACTTAGATACTCAAGTTATGTTTCCTTTGTCATCATTTCTGTCGTTAAGTTTTACCTTGCAAGTAAATGAAACCGAGTAATTATCATTCTGTGTTTTCTTCTTCAACTTATCACAGCAATAGTAACAACAATTAGGTAATCATTAGCTGTCGCGGACCAGATTGATGACAGTAAATCATTGGCTGTCGCGGGCTGGATTGATGACACTGGCGAGCCGGATTTGGCCCGCGGGCCGTAGTTTGGAGACCCCTAATCTAGATGGACGAACAGAAGAAAAAACATCTGTAGAAAAGAAAACAGAAGATGGATAATAGTCGACTGTGTTAAGGAGAGAGCGCCTTGAGGAGAAGTTTGGAGAAGTCACTCATATATTGACCTATGATACATTCAGACTCTTGATGAGATAGGGAATAGAGCCGAAGTGTTTGAACTGTGAATCCGCGCAATTTGAGAAAATAAATAGATGTGCTCCTAACTGTACTTGAAATACTCTCGAGTCAAATGAGACAAGTCAGCTATCAGAATACTAGTATCGAAGATCCCAAGAATCACAAAGTTTTCCTGAAACTGTAACTCACGAAATAGTCAAGACATTATTCTCAATAAATCATCTGAATCCTCTTGCTTGGATCATTCTGTAGATAAGTTATAAACCTACTCGGTTTTTTGAGTGTTGCGTTCTTCTCACTAGACCTTATGTGAAAAATATAGGAAAAAAGATATGAAGTGAGAAGCACAGTACGTGAAAAAAATACTTGGACTCGCTGTGGAAAGTTTGAATATTTTATTTTTCATCCTTGGTTATTGAAGTAAATATGTTTCTCTATTCAGTTTTTTTTATAATTTACAACCACTAACATTCCGAAGGCATTCTCAATCGTAACGTTTGAAATGTATGGTTTGATTATTCACCCATTACTACCGCATTCTAGAATTACTGAGAACATTTCAATCAGGTGACAGAGACGAACAAATTCGCTAGCTATATAGTCAGTTGTTATTATAATACATTCATATTTATAGATTTTGCGGTTGGTTAGAAATCAATGCGCTTGTCCTGTTTCTTATACAATGGTTAGAGAGCGGGTATCAAAGACCGAGAGATCTCCAACTTACAAATATTCACTGAGAATTTTCACGGCATTTATACATGATTAGTTGATTATTGTTTTTCCCAACACTCCAACAAAAGACTGGCGCACCTTCTGACACAGGATAATTACGCGTTTTTCTTGTTCGTGAGATTCCTGACGATCATTTCAATAATTTCATGGTGAAGCAAATCGGTGGCAGAAGTTATCACGAATAGAGTGATATCCAATTAATGAAACTGATCGTATTTGATTGAAATGTTCATTCTGGAACTCGGTCAACGAGCATAATAATTAATTCGTGCTAACTGGATTCAAACATTTGGATGAAATATATACTGGATGTGTGGCAGACCAATTAGGTGGCTGTTGCTTGTTTATCCTGCTTGATTCGTTGATTTTTCGAAATACTCAGGACTGCACTAGGTATTCTGAATATTTTTGAACTCGGACTATAGTTATTGGACACTGCAATATCAATATGATAATATATGAAAGTTCTAGGTTTTATTAAACATTACTAAATGAAAGTGTTGTCATTGGAAACTACTCCATGTAACTCTTCAAACTGTCAAAAGCTTATGTGATTTGGGAATTACTTTCGATAAAGATCTAAGCTTTATTGATCATGTCAATAATATCTGTAATAAAACATTCAGAATTCTCGGATTCATCAAAAGGAATACCTGCCATATAACAGAATATGATTCTATAAAGTCATTATACTTTTCACTGGTTCGGAGTATTTTGGAATATAATAGTGTTATTTGGTGTCCTCTTTATGCTTGTTATAAAGAGAGACTTGAAAAAGTGCAAAATCGCTTCACTAAATATATAATTTGGAAACTTGGCCTACCCTACTTTGGATTTAACTCGCAAATAAGGCTGTCTTTATTAGATTTATTTTCACTTTGGGACAGACATAAACTTGCAATGGTTCTATTCCTATATTAAATAATAAATTTCTACTGAAATTGTTCAGCTATTTAAGATGACCTTTGCATTTCTGTTAACTCAAGATCTTTAGGAACAGCAAATGCAAGTTTAAACAAAATATAGTTGAGTTTAATTCATGAGTTTTTCCAATTCACTTCGAAGAGTATTCAAATTGATGTTTCAAATGTTGGGTTTTAAGTTTTAAAGGGATTAGTTTCTAATTTTCATATTGGCAACAGCGCCTATATCAAGTTGAAATAATTTATACGTACCTAGATATTCTGCTTTAAAAAAGGAAAATTATCTTTATAAATCAACAATTAGGGCAAAATAAAAATTTTAGTTCCACATCACCTCCACAAGCCACATAAACAACAGTTGTTTCGTTATTTATTTATATAGAGGAAGATAGGTTAGGTGCACAAACTGTCATATGTCACAGAATATCTCGGAAGTCGGAACATAAGTAAACAGAACAGCACGCCTCTGAGATATGTAATCTTTGTTTGTCTCATACAGGTAACAATTCATTGTCCTTCATTAGCTATAACCGATGTTGCCAAATGGTGAAATAAAAACGAATCCCTTTAAATGTTGAATGCATTATTTCATTCCTCTTTTTTGAGTATTCAAATAATTTTTTAAAGGAAAAGGTTGGAATGATAAGTTTAAAATGCGTTGTTTTGAAGCTTTTTTATGAAAACTACTTGATTTTCGTCAGGAGGAATATTCCCCAATGTAATAGATTGTATTTGAATGCCGAGACTAAGTAGTTGCCAGTGTGACAACATGAGGTGAAACAAACGAATTCGTTTCATGTTGTTCTGTGTTGGTGTTGTCTCCAAAATTTGGTTGTTGCAATTTTTTTTGAAGTATCTAGTATACCTAATGGTTTCCGTGGGTTGGGCTACCTATAGGGGAACGGCCAGGGAACTGAAGGCCCTGTCCGGGAAGCCAATATGGCCTTACGGACGGGTTCGCCGGACTCCTGGTCAGTGGCAGAAATAAGTAGGGTGAGGGAAACTGAAACTCCCCAAAAGCCTTCGCAAAACATGCCACTGTGGACCAACCTACCCAAGCTAATGTGTAAGGAATCGAGCCGACAGCTGAATGGCCGCAGGGTAATATGCGGTTAAGAACGATCACCTTGGGGAACTGGGCGAAACCTCATTGTAATCAGTCTACTTCTGGTAATGCAGGGCTCTGCCAGAGGTGACCAACTCTTTCTTTGCTACTCATGGGTACACACATGAATGAACAAAAAACCAATCCCGAGGCTGGACAGAAGTGCTAACCTCAATCTAAGGCGGTGGCTGGGGATGAACAGAAATGTCCACCCCAATCTACCGCTTGGAATGAGGCAAAGGCGTAAGCGCATTTGCGGCGCCAATTCCAAAAGGAGAAAGACAGCGAAGGAGGCAGGAGTGACAGTAACTATAAGTGCACCCTCCTCCTCCGCCATTCCACCTACAACAGCAAGGGCACTTCCTGCTGTGGGCATCATGAGCTCCGCCTTGAATAAAGACAAGGAACCGGCTGCACCCGCAGGAAAGCTCCCTCACTTGTGCACATCCATGGAGGGAACCCCAAGAATGTTGAAGAAGCTGCGCAACAACAGTAATATCGCCCCACCTTTCAAAACCTTCGCGGAGGCCACCGTGAGACACCTCAAAGTTGCCAAAAAGAGTGTGAGTTCGGCGAGTCTTGGCCTACACCTGCCAATATAAAGGAGATGTTTCCCAGAGACCTGGATTCAATTATTTGCATGAAATATACGTAAAGAAATTGCGTTCCTGGCATTTATCTCTACCGGAATAACTATAGAATAGTTTGAAAATTTCAGACAAAAAATTATAATATATGCAACAAAGTCGCTCGCAAAATCGTGTTAGTCACATTAGTAATAACTCCAGAACGGCTTGACTGATCATCATGATTTTGATTAATTCATTTCGTCACTGACATGACATTGGGATATTTGAAATGAAAAAAGCGAATTGAAAGATGAATTAAAAGACGACATTGGGTTTATCAATTTATGACAGTCGTCATGGTGAATGCATAAACAAGCGATCGAATGTTATTTGTGATTGTGATGAATAATTGTTTTATCATAATAGAATCAAAGTGAACAATATCCATTATAGTGTTATTCGCAATGCCGCAAGCGAGAAGATAGTAATGCAATTAAA
Source organism: Leptinotarsa decemlineata (assembly GCF_000500325.1). NCBI lineage: Eukaryota > Metazoa > Arthropoda > Insecta > Coleoptera > Chrysomelidae > Leptinotarsa > Leptinotarsa decemlineata. The sequence goes on from NW_019289878.1 coordinate 63,024, forward strand.
CCTTGAAATACTGCGAATCAATCTGTTGCAGATTTAGAAAAAAATCACAGAAGAGTGATGTATTCAGTGTTGCCAGTTCAACCGTTTTTGAAGTAGACTCATTTTGGCTCTGGAGCTAGTGTTCTAGTGTTTGAAAGTTGAAATCTACATTCAGTTACAAATAAGTGAAAGCCACGATGTATGTATTATGTATCTTTGAAATATATTTTTTCCTGTTTTCGTATCACATAATCTACTGCTACGTATGAAAAACCTGACAAACTCGTCAGTGTTAATATGACTCGAATTTGTGTCCCACAAACATAATATAAAAATCTGAATATTACTCAGCTGAGCTGAACACAACATCCGAAGTGGTTGATTTTTTTGTAGATGAAAATCTGAAGCAACATAATTCAAAAATGTCTTCAGCAAATGATGTTTTGCACAATCAAAAAACAGTAGTGAATTGGAACTGAATAACAGAAACCAAAATTGATATTCAGAATCTCCAAATTCTAGCCTATTCATTTCTGAAGGATAGTCAACTGACTATTCACACAGCTTGTCAAGAAAGAAAATCAAATAAAGTCTGGAATTCAAACAAAAAATTCACATTGCTATGAACATGTGACTGAAATGGAATATTGATTTTTCTACAGAATATATGACTCTTCAGTTTTCCACACATCTTTGTGAAGTAATGTCATTGAAATCTATTAGTTTATGCTTCTATTTCGGATTTACAATTTTTTTGTATGATGAGCAAGAAATAGAAAGTCCAAAAGCTTTTGTTTTTTTTAAATAGCCTCTATTTGATTTATATGCAACTAAATATTCTTGGAAGAAAGAAATGACACTGATTATAATTCTTTCCCCTTTAAATTCACTTGAATGGTAGTGATGATAATTTTCTTTTTTGAATCTACTGAAACTGTTTTTTTGGAAAATATTCAAAAAGAATTATGTGCAAGTCAAATGAGTTAGTATATCAGTTTCTGATCAATTATTATCAAAGGTGATAGACATTACAGAAAGCCTGACAGAGACACGACAGAAGTCGTTTTCTGCGATTTGGTTCCAAATTGATTTGAAAGGATAATTACTTACTCAATATTTTAAATTACGTTTTCCACAATTTCTGTTGGGCACTTACCTGAAACAAAAAAAAACTATATTGTAATAAACTATAGATAAAAGTTGATTGCTTGGCCTGATTCAAAAAATCTTTTTACATCATCGAAATAATATTTTTCCTCCATTTATATTTTCACATATTGATTCAGCAATATTGAACTATTGAACGCTACAGAGCACCATCTGCTGATTGTAGCTGGTTGAATATTTCACACAACCACGAAGGACATTCGCTGAAGAGTAGAGCTGCTATTCCACGTATTTCAATCACAATTCATTGTGGAATCTCACTCAACAGTGTTGAAAAAACCGCAATATAACCTCTTCAGCGTAGGTGATATTCGTCTGCGTTGACTGGTTGAAGATATATTATTTCAACAACATCCTCCTACTGCTCCATTGTATTTGTTCAGCCTATTTTCAGACACTGTTATTTTGGATAGTTTACTAGCAGATCGCAGAAATGAAAATAAAACACAGCCCATCCAGATTACCAAGCCAATGATATCATAAGGAGTGTTATCCCCAGAAGACTTTTTCCAAATATACCCTATGCATTCTTTTGCAGAGTCAGCAACAGCTGACCACGTCAGTTACGTCACATACGAAGATAACACTGAAGATTGTAACAGACCTGAACATGGCAGCTTTTCCTGAACCACTAGCAAAATCGCTATTTTACTCACCAAAATACAAAATATGAGTTAGATAGATCAAATGCACTATATTCAGTGAAGAACCCATAGAGAAGAACAATTCATGTGATACTCAAAAAGCATAGTTGATTTCAATCCTACTAATGAGGGCAAAATACCATCCTTTTGATTCTGTTTCTTCAAAGTTTCCAACCCAAGCCTCAGCCCATGAATGAGCAAAGTCCACAATTAAAATCAGTTTTATCAAGATGAATGCAAAGCCACCTATCATTTCAAAGTACATCCAAGTTGGACCAAATGAACCTTCTGGATTAAAAAAGGTCCAATGATCCCACCTATGACTAGAAGATATTTCATGCCCCCAAATCCATTTTGAATACCACTTCTTGTATCTGTAGAACTTTTCACTTCAATCATCATCAAAGCCAGGAGAGCAAAAAAACATTAATGAAGCATATACGATATACTGCCAGATATTCACCTGCCCCTTGACAATCAATTACTATGGAGTTATTTACAAGAGAACTTTTATTCGCACGAAAAGGTACCTTCTTTAAAGCATGTTCCAATCCTGGAGACAATATGATACATGCTACAGTAGTACCGACAAATAACATAAGAGTTTACATAATTCGTGAGGATGTTGAATTTCTACATAATGGGCAGCAAAGGGAGCAGGCGAGCTGCACGGCAGAACAAAGACCTAGTACGGCCCTCATTTTGATTTTTATTTATTACCAGATGAATAAATATTCAACAATTATACATTCGAAATTTTTGATGTTATGAAAGTGTAAAACGAGTTATATTGAAATGTACGAAGATAAAAACACACTGATGACAAATGACATTGACGGTTATGAATGAGAAAACGTGCGTAGGATATTATATGCCTCATATGAAAATTTGGCAACTTGATCATCCAACAATATCAAACAATCAACTCCTGACTGCTAGGCACACTTAATAGCCATGGAAGAGGTCATTTCTAAAATGTGGCACAACTGAAGAATAACTCCTTGATATTTAAAAAACAAGCATCTTTTGGAAGACATTCATAAACACGTCATTTCATTTGAAAGATCTACTTATCATATATTCCACTGAACAGTTAGTGAATCATTACTATGCACATATAGAAATTAGAATCAGATATGGCGTGTGCCTTTGGAGAAGCTCTTCTTTGGCTCGAAATGTATTTATTGCCCAAAAAGATCATACAGATTCAGCAGGCGTTAATCAGAGAACCTTCTGCAGAAAATTATACAAACATTAAAAAATTTTAACTTTCCCGGATATTTTCATTTTTGAATTGTGTGAATTCATACACACCAACGGATCTAAATATGATCGCATTTCTTCTTACCACAATGTTAATACAAGAAAGTGCAATGATTTTCACATAACTCTCGTCAAATATAATATAACCGCTAACTCACCTTCTTACTTGGAGCTAAAACTTTGTAACAAACTGCCCGAATCATTGAAAACTACTCATAGAAGTCAGGTTTTCAAAATCACCCCTAAAAGCTTTTATCTGATGCGTTCCTTCTATTGTTCTTAATTATTTGGTCGATTTTGGTAAACTTTGCTCTTCAAGAATCCCCATGAAAAAAGTCTTACGGGGTCAAATCCGGTAACCTTCATGGCCATTCGATAGGTCCTCTGATTCCTATCCACTTACCTCGGAAAACAGTATCCATGTAGGTTCGTACAACAACGGCGTAATTTGGAGGCGCCAAATCCTGCTGGAACCACAAATCATCCCTATTTAGAAAAAGCTGATTCAATTCTGGCATCAGATAATCCCGAAGAAAGTGTAGATACAAAGCACCACTCATGCTCTCCCCAAAAAAGTATGGCTTTTTTATCTGGTTGTTCAAAATTCCGACCCAAACATTCACTTTTTGTGGATATTGTGTGCTATGCTCCTCAATCCAATGTAGATTTTCTCTTGCCCAGTATCGATGCATCTAACGATTCACGTGACCGTTGAGCATAAAAGTAGCTTCATCTGAAAATACTACATTTTGTATGAAACTCCGATCTCCGTTAGAGCGTTACATCATAATTTCGCAGAATTCGACTCGTCTGTCAAAGTCATCTTCTAACAGTTCATGGACCACATGAACTTTATACGGATGCCGCTTTCAACACTCTAATAACAGTCGATTGGTGTAAATCATTCTACAGTGCAACTTGCTTCGAGCTGATAAGGGGTTTTCATTGGAATGCAAGTACCACGTCAAATTTTTGGACTGCTAAAGTTGATTTTCTAACACTGGTAGGGAGATCTCTCAATTTTACTAATTGTTAATTGAGAAACGGGTTCTTGGTTGGGGTGTTTAGTATTGAATAAATCACGAACTTCTGCCTCAGCCCCCACTTCATATCTACAACTAATTATAATTGCAATTTCGATTCGTTCAGTTTCAGTGAGGCTCATTGCTAGATTATAAGTGATTTCAATATTTTTATAGAAATAATGTTAAACGCTTCAAAGACACTTCACTTCAGTGACACCGACTAATTTCAAGTGGAGTGTAGAACTTTTATCAATCAATACATTCATTTTTCCAAATCATCAAAAACAAAATAAGACAACGATATTTTATTCTCAGTGGCGGTTCTCAGCATAGTTCAACGAATAAGTATTCATTGTAATTTCATGCTTCTAAGTACATAATTTTGATGGACCCCGTATAGGTACATATTAGAATGATTATACCGTTAAATACAAGATTGTAAGAACTGTTGAATGAAGTGCCACAGGACCCAACACCGAATACGCCAACACCGGTGACGAAACGTATCTCATATGAGATGGACCGTCAAAAATTAAAGTTGAAGTGTTTTTGGATTTCTTTCGAAAGACGTCTGTTTTTGAAATATCACAACAGTTTTACACAAACGCAACACACCATGTTTCGCCATACAATAGCTTAAGTAAAGACATACCCTAAGAAGCTATTGTATGGCAAAACACGTGTGGTGTTTTTGTAAAACTGGTTATTGAAAATGTCACAATGAAGTGTTTTTTGAATATGAAGTAATGGGCTTCGTTGAGAAGCTGGAATCATTTGCTAGAGTTTCAATTGATTCATGAATATTTGTGATTCACAATATTGCAGTGAAGCGTCAAATAATAATAATGAAAAAAAATAATAATATGTTTTTTACCAGCATTAGGAAGATTTTCCAATACAGCATATGCAATTTCAGATAAAATACAAAAAAAATGACAAACAATCAATTGAATGGAATGTCAGATATGGGTAATTAACATCGAGAGAACCCAGTGAAACCCTGAGGCTGTGCATGGGAATTCTTTACTTATTGTGGTTCCAAATAATCTTCGAACAGTATTTCAGTGTGAGTATTTACAATATTCTGTACCTGAGGAAAAATAAATGACAATGAGAGGAGAATCGAAAATTCAGTTCATTTTTATAGCGATGAAAGTAGGGAAATTTGTTATCAATTATATTTAATATGATTTCATGATCTACATTGGGGAAATACTTTTCGAATATATTTTCTGTTAGTGGTATTGAGTTGACTTTCATGATCTACATTGAGGAGATCCTATATTGTAGAAAGTTATAGAATTTATTTGCTAAAAAGCTGAAACAACGTTGTTCCACCGATTTTTTTGTTGTCCGTATTTGTACCAACATTTTTGTTTTGTTTCTTGTAGTTTAACTATGCTCTAACTGTTGAAGGGTATCCTACTAACTAATACAATAAACTCATAGTTTATTGTATTTGTTTGAGAATGTCTATATAGGACGAAACTGCAGTAACGTTAGTAACAATTGAAAGTGGTAAAAACATAGAAATTTTCGTTTCTCTTTTCATTATGATCTCCTACCACGTAGTAACGGCTACATCCATGAATTTATCGTCGATATCGCGATATGCGATATGATTTCATCTTAAATGACAAGCTATTGTAACACCTAGATATCGGACTTTCTCTGCTGGTTTGATGATAATCTGTTGATTGGTTTTCACCAATGTGAGTTCCTTGAACTCAGGTAAGTTAGTTCTGTAGCTCAGAAAAGGTATATACATGGTCAAACCAATTAATAATATCGGAACCCTGAAGAGGTATAAACCTATTATAGCAGGGTCCCAACAAACATCCAAATACTTTGTAAACTACAAACCCCTTAATAATGAATAAACGTAATCATACATACATAAGTACATTGATAATATTCAACAGATCGTTTTCCATTTTCATTTTCAAACTCTCCCAGGTTTCTGCAGTGTATAGAATGGCAATGTCATCAGCGAAGCTTACAAATTGATCTGTAGTTTCATAGATGGTGAGTAGAATATTTATATATAATGAAAAAAGTAATGGCCCTATCACTATACCTTGTGGTCCTCCATATTTTATAAAATGGATCAACAGCTGTTGATGATCCACAGTATCAAAAGCCTTTGCAAGATCCAGGAACACACACCCGTACTGCAGAGATGATATCACATTATTCTTATGAGGAAAATCATTTATTCTGGACTTTTCAAAAACTTTTGTAATTGACGTAATCAGAGTGATCGGTCTATATAGTTACAAGTATGAGATTTGTCGCCCTTTTTATATACCGGGGTAACAACTGAAAAGTTATATTGTTAAAACCTGGTGATTTTTTACTCTTAAGTGAATTTATGATACTCATACTTTCATTTTTGTTTACAGGTTTGAAGAATATACTTTCTTGTATTGATGTCCTTTTTGGAGGTGGATTTGATTTTTTCAGCATGTACTTCTCCAACATCGACAATAGATCCATTCACTCCATTCGCTATATTAAACCTGCTCTGCAATTCTTACCGTTTTCAAAATATCCATGCATACAATCGAATTCCACTTACTCAGTACCAAAAATAAAAAAATAACCTGAGCATTTATGTTTCCATTATGTTTTATTATGTTTCCATTTGCATATCTCAATCACATTTTTACAGAATGGAATTATATACTTTCATCACTGAATGAATAATGGATCAATGAACTGAATACTGGATATAAATCCACCAAATTAGCCATAGTTAGCTTTTCTTCAGAGTTTACTATTCCATTCAATTCAGTTATTGCGGTACAGATGCCTATTTTATCGTCGTTTCAACAGGCTATTAAAATCGATTTGCCGCATACAATGTAGTTAAAGTTCCAGTGGAAGAAAATACTCGTTTCGAAATGCCTCGGTTTGAATAAACAAAATTGTAATCCATTTCAAAATAATGGAACAATCAATTTTGATTGCAGGAGAAACATGCCATTAGATATTATTGAACTCAGAAATATAATGGGTAGGCATTACATTAAAGAGTGTACGCTTTCACGACCGGTGTCCAGCAAAGTGTTCGATGTTTCCGGGTTCACTCGCAGGTTTTTATACCTGACGTTTCGTCTGTTACTGCGGCCCACATTATCAATGGCGATGCGGTTAGGGTCGAAGCGATCTATCTTGTTGCTATGCGCAAACTGGGCATCGCAACATCGTTTTGAATAATGTCTGCCGCAGTTGTAGTTGTTCTGATTATTGGAGTCCTTGGTGGAATGATGTCCTCTCTACTCTCGAATCTCAGAATCATACCGGCTTGCCGCACTAAGGCAAAAATCATAGCAGCACAGATGAAGAAGGCTGTCATTCTTCGCTCACTGCGTTTGCTCAGGGCTCATGATTCTCAAACCCAATGATCACTTAACCCACGGTGTGGGGAGTGGTCATTAGTTGATAATGTTGGCGCGCCGTCCCGAATGTATCGGGGTTTCGGGGGATAGGGCCTGACCAGCGCACACAACAGTGAAAATTCATAATAATAATAATACCCGTTGGCACGGCTGGAGAGGAGACTAGCACCATAGCACCAATGGCGACGACAATCAGAACACGCAGGGCGCTCCACAGAATTAGGCCCCTGAAGCCACAAGAACTGGCTTGTTTGGATGTGGAGGTTCATAATGTTCTAACAGAAGACATCTGAAAAATCAACACCGCCGTGTATAGCGTCGTCCAATCGGTTTCTGAATCGGAAGGACCAAATCCGCCAAACTACGACGTATCCATCACACTTTAAGTCAAGGCGTGCTGCTGACCACCAAACAGCACTGCCTTGATAGAATACGAATGCTAGTGGCTGCTAAGAAGTCACTAGTGAGGCGAGCGAGAAGTATCGCAGAAAATCTTAGGTTCCGCGAGAAACTTTCTCGCTGATTCCAAGAGCCTCCACGTATTCTTTGTAATCCGCCGACCGCCGATCAGATGGAATCTTTCTGGAAGAATATCTATGAACACCCGCAGCCACTCAACTTAGACACTCCAGCCCTAGCGCAGTTCGGAGCTTTCAACAGAGAGCTTCGACAGCCTGAGCTCAATGAACTGCGCAACCCGATAACCCCGGATGACGTTCGAAGAGCCCTTGTGGGTTCCAAGAACTTTGCTGCTCCAGGCCCAGATGGGTTGAAGAACCAAAAACCACCAAGCACCCACCGCCATCTTGCCAGAGTTTTCAACTCAGGGCTGGACGGAGAGCAGCCGATTCTGGATTGGTTTCTCGAGGGGTGCACGGTTCTTATTCCCAAAAGCGGAGATTTGTCGAATCCTAAGAATTACAGACCGATGGCATGCTTGAATTCATGTTATATGTTGTTCACAAGTATCTTGTACACACGAATACTCCCCGCAGTTGACCGAGTGTTCGAACGGATATATGAGCAGAGAGGGTCGAAGAGAGGAGTCGCTGGATGTAAAGAGAACCTGCTCATCGATAGATGTGTAACGCAGGACTCGATACAATATAAGCGTAACCTCTCCTGGATCGATTACCGTAAGGCATTTGATACAATTTCGCATGATCTTGCATTTGCTCAAATGCCTTGCGGTACCAGACAAAATAGTGAGATGCATTGAACAACTGATACCACTTTGGCGAACTCGCTTCACCATAACATCTGGTCAAGGAAGAGTCCAAATAGGGTGGGTCACTTTCAGAAGGGGTGTATTTCAGGGTGATTCCCTCAGTCCCCTTCTCTTCTGCATCTCACTATTGCCATTATCCGTTGCGCTCAGGAACACTTTGGAGAGAAGGATCTCCATCAGTCCTTGAGTGTGGTGGAAGAGTACACGCATGCTATCGGGATGAAATTCGGGATAGACAAATGTGCAATGGTACATCTCAAGAGAAGACGATGCGGGGACTACGGAGAGGATGTGCAGCTCGTAGATGGAAGCATGTTACACCATCTGGATGCAGGAGTGGATCAACGCCACTCACAAAAGGTAACAGCAGTGAAAAACTCTCTCCGCGGCAAGTATCAGCACAAACTTCGACACATCTGGTCATCGGAACTGTCGAGGAAGAACAAAGTTGCTGCAACAAATATGTTTGCCGTTCCAATCTTACTCTACTCGTTTGGAGTAGTGAAGTGGACTCGGGAGGAGCTGTATAAACTAAACGTAAAAACCCGAAAAATGATGCATCTCAATAGGAGTTTGCATCTCAAATCGTCTGTTCCACGGTTGTACTTCCCCCGACAACAGGGAAGCCGTTAACTTTTGAGTGTCTACATGACAGAATGGTGCTGGATACAGCCTGTAAAGTTGTCAGGAGTTCAGATCCCCTTCTCTGCATGGTCCGTGACCATGAGAGAGCAGGAATTGGAGCACTTCTCTTCAGAGCAGCTGCCCGAGCAGCTGATGAACTCGGTATAGTTTTCGACACTGGACGAGGTGACCACAACTCTGTCACCGAGTTGGAACCTGTTCAGCAAAAAGCTCAGATATAAGCCGCAGAGATCTCATTACTTCTGCGGAAACATGAGCCAATGCATGGGGTCTTCTTCAATAACATTGGAGACCTTGGCTCACCAAAGCGCTTTTCTCAGGTCGAGTGGGCTGAAGTCGAAAACTGAGGGGTTCATCATGGCTTGCCAGGATGATGTCTTCAACACCTTAGTCTACCGCAGTCGCGTGATGGGTATAGAGGTTCCTGACACAAGGTGCAGGGCCTGCCGCGAGGCGCCCGAGACCCTAATGCACTTGCTATCAGCATCTCCAGCATATGCGGTCTCGGCCTATATCCATCGACATAACGCGGCCCCAAGAGTGCTATATTACCATCAACGGCACTCTTACGGTATTGACGACACTCCGGTGTTGTCCTACGTTCCGGGAAATATTCAATTCGTTGTGTGGAACGAGAAGTGCCGAATTTATTGGAACTATTCGTTCCCGACCCTCAGGCTCAAACAAGCTAATAAGCCTGATGTAGTCCTCCTCGACAACCAGACCAAAACTCTATCCAGATCACTCTGTCAAGATGGTCGTTCTAATTATTGGAGTCCTTGGTGGAATGATGTCTCCTCTACTCTCGAATCTTAAAATCATACTGGCTTGCCGCACTGAGCAGAAGTCTTGGCCGTGCAGATGCAGAAGGCTGTTATTCTTGGCTCACTGCGCTTGCTCAGGGCACATGATTCTCGGGCCCAATGATCACTTCACCTCACGGTGTGGGGAGTGGTCATTGGTTGATAATGCTGGCGCGCCCTCCCGAATGTATCGGGGGAAAGGGCCTGACCAGCGCACACTAAAAAAAAATAGCTTCTAACACATTTGAAGCAAATTAATCATGTACAGATCATTTAATATAAGAAGATGAAAGGCGAAGTTCAATTTACATGATGACAAGTCATCATTCAATTGCTCTTCCACTTAACCTCAAAAATGTCGCCTAGTACGCAAATGAATAAATAAAAAGGATTTTTGAAAATCTTAAAATATAATAACTATTTATAGATTTGTAATAGGTAGGTAGCTATTGGGTCGTTAATAGTTTGAAGATAATAAGAATCGTTTGAAATTGATATTAAAATGATTGAAGTCATCTCGTTTCATGGGCTCGGGAATGTCATTATAAATTGCACAGATCTGGTAACTGAAACTCCTTCTAAAGAACTCTGTGCTAAAGGATGGCGGAGTTAGTCGGCCTTTATACCTTACATTAATAATATGCACATCAGTTCTAAAGTAATTTTCTGGTGTAAGTAAGACGGCACTTTACTATTAATTATTTTGTGAAACAAAGTTGCAGCATGTAACAATCTCCTAACGTTCATATTCAACCAGCCGGTATCCTTCAGTTTATGTGATATTCTTTCTCTTCTTCTAGTACCAAAAATCAACCGTAAGCAGGAATTCTGAACTTTCTGTATCTTTTTCTTGAATTGGTTGGTTAAACATGGACCATATAAAACATCAGCATAAATGAATATAGATTGAAAAAAATGATTCGTACAAATTCGCCTTCACCTTCATGGGTAGGAAATTTCGGTGTCCATATATAATTTTAGGCGAATAATATGCACGCCTAATAAACTGATTAGCCTCACTTTTGAATTTCAAGTCCTTATCTAAAATGATGCCCAGGCTTCTGGCTTCTGGGACAACCCCAAGTACATGATCATTTACTTCTACTTTCACAGATTTGCAAATATCATTTCAAGGGCCTTTTGATCCGAAAACAATAACATTGGATTCACTACAATTTATATTTAAGCAGTGATCAGAAGCACTTTTCACAAATGATTTCAAGTCACTATCGATTTGAGTACACGCATTATCTATCATTTCAGGTGGGAAGCTGTAATATCGTTTGGAAAGAGAAGTAAAGAAGGATGGAACCTCAAGATTTTCCTCTTCAAACTACACAGACTCTATCCAGACCACTCTGTCAAGATGGTTGTTTTGATTATTGAAGGTATTGGTGAAATAATGTCCTATCCACCTTCGAATCTTAAAATCATTCCGGGTTGCCGCACCAAGGCAGAAATCTTAGCCGGACAGATGCTGAAGGCTGTCATTATTGGCTCACTGCGCTTGCTCGGGGCTTCGGGGGATAGGGCCTGGCCAGCGAAAATAAATACAGGAGAAAATCAAACTATAATAGTGAATATACTATAGAACCCTCCCATAGAGTCAGATATTTAGCAACACTGTAGAAGGAACCGTTATTGAGGAACTCTTTTAGGGTTTGTTTGATATTATTTTCTACATTTCCTTTTTTCATGCAATTTGGAAGATTATTGAAAAGCTTCGCCTCTACGTAGTTGAATGTTTTTTGAACCTAATGAAATAACAATTTCTTGTAGAATATGCATGAAGATATGAATTGCGGAGATGACTGTGTAAATATTTTCTGAAGTTCAGAATAGTTTATTATATCTGAAAGGCACAGGTATGATTGAATTGTTGATGAAATGCGTCCTACAAGACTCCCTGACATCTAATTCATAAATCAACCGCAACATTTTCTTTAGGCCAACGCAAATGTTATTCATATATTTAGAGCAGCCCCATAGAGCAATATCGTAAGAGATGTGAGAATAAATGAGCTGACCGTTGGTGTCGATATGAATTTCATGACGATTCAAAATTTCACTTTTTTTTTCTAAAATGATTTCGGTTTCACTGCCCAACAGACAACAAATTTGTCATTGATTCTCACAAAATATTCAGTGGGATCCATCAAATTATATCACTAAAAAAGTACTTCTGAGTAATGAATAGTAGTACTCTAATATTACAACAAATCATATTTTCATCAATCATGCTTTTACTGGAAAAAATATTTCAATGGAATTTTCAAAATAGTTTCATGCATCAGCTGCACCTTTCAAAGTCAAAGAAAGTGATCAAGTTATAAAAAAAACTAAAAATTATTCATTCATTCATTATCACCTTAAAAATATTCATTTTTAAGAAGATAACTGACATAAATCACTAGACTTCAGTAGACTTTTGTAGACTTCTCTACAAAATTTTCCTCTTCTGTAGTATGAAGAATGTTTGTAAAAAAATGGATGTTTCCAATATTTCGGAACATCGCGTGAAACTGGTCACAACCACAAAATTACAATCCAAATACTCAGAATTTCTCGGAATCTTATTTAAAGTTCAGCGTTATTGATTCTTCAAAACCAATCCTGTATTTGAATTCATATACTGTTATTTCGAGATCCAATCAAAATGACAGTAACGATGAATAAATAGGCAAAATCACTAATTAATGAGGTATTAGTCGTAACCGATTATTTCACAATAATGCCGTATGCCAGCAAATTCTTTTTCTTTTCATTTTCTATTTTTTGAATATATTGGAAATCAATAGTGAATATATTGAAGGTGTTGAGCTGATGGATACACCTCCCATAATGTGGTAAAAGTATCCTTTTGTATTCTAATTGGTTGCAACAGTCATAACCTTCATTAAATAGCTCTCATTTGACAAATGATGACCATATTCAACTCGTGAGTGATTATCGTGACTACATATTCCAGGTATCTCAAGCGAACAGGCTGAACAAGGAACTCAATAATTATACTTGTCTTTTAAATTGGTATAGTCTTGTACACAAATACACTGAAGTTCTTCGAGACAGGGATTATTAAAATCAATGAATAACTGTTAACCATATAACAATATTTTTTTTGTCTTCGGAAACTTGAATATATTACCCAGTACATATTAAACATCACATGATATTTTATAGCATTCTTTTGCTGTTATATAGTCGTTCACGGAGGAAGCTTTAAATAATTGTTGAAAGCCTCAATTTTAATTGGGTAACTTCTAAACCAGGGATCTTTCTTTCTTTCGGTTGATAAGTTTCAGAACGACTGGGAGAAATTCTGACATCTTTCTAACAGGTTACAATAATACATATTTTATAGAAGATTTTTTCATGTAGTTCAATTGATATGTTTGATTATTCATTTTCAATTCCATTACTGGAATGAAAGGAACCATTGAAGTACATATCAATCCATATTCAAAAAACTAATCAATAGAGTTCATTCTATAATTTTCACTATAAGGGTTTAACAAAAATCGCGACACGTGTTTCGCTATACGAAAGCTTCTTCAAGCAGTTGATTTTCATCAAGTATCGGCCAGTTCTATTCAATTGATCAAGTTATGTTCAGGAGAATATCAAAAGCATCTGACAATGGACCTGTACAAACTAGTACAAGGAATATTATTGAAGAGATGGATGTCATGAAGAAATGAAAGGATAAATACAATATCAAAAGTTGCACTGTGTTCAAAAGATTGAATTTCTGTGATGATTATATCATACAATATACATATTATAGAAATACAGAACTTGTCCTAGAATTGATATCAGATATAAGGTCATAAAGAAAAGCTGAGTATGATGAAACGCCATATTGGAAAATTATTTTTATCCATTTCACCATCTCGCTTGATCCAGTATAATAGGGGTCACGTTCTCAAAAAAAAACAAAGTATTGGTTTTTGAAATCATTATTTCATTCATTTGAATACTTTCAAGAAAAAAATTTGTCAATCTCGGGATTATGTTGTCTCTATTTTCAACAGATACAATGAATTTCAATCAAATCGCTTCAGTCATTACTGATAGAAACACTTCATTTTCGATTAGTTCTGCTTACGTGATCAAGATTTGAGGCTTTTATCTCACCAACGCTTTCATTATTTGGTAACAGTCGATTATAATGCTTCATCACACTGATCAAAAATCTCGGGATTAAGTTGTCCCTATTTTCAACAGATACACTGAATTTCAATCAAATCTTTTCAGTCATTACTAATAGAAACACTTCATTTTCGATTAGTTCTGCTTACGTGATGAAGATTTGAGGCTTTTATCTCACCAACGCTTTCATTATTTGGTAACAGTCGATTATAATGCTTCATCACACTGATCAAATTGTTCAGGATGTAGAAAAAAATATATTCGGCGCATTTAGTTGTTTACCTTGGTGCCTACTTTCGTCCAGATGTTTGTTACAATGATAGTCATCGCAAAAATATATTTGTTTTCAGCGTGGGAAATCAAATTGTAGGCCCAGTATATCTAAATAGTTTTATAATTGTGCTCGGAACATGGCATTCGCACCTGTACGATATTAGATATAATGACTAATCAAAAAACAAGTTTTTCATTTGTACTCAATCATATATCATGGTTGCTAATAATCATTTTATGTTCGATCGATAGAAGAAAGAATTTGTCAAGGCACACTTTCTACTAACGCGGGTGTTTCGCATTTGTATTTATTAAACTTCTTGAACTTCTCCAATATAACTGTGTTGTTAGTGTGTTTATTTTCTAACATCCTGTGATTTGGTCAACTTTAAGACTTCCAATATACATTAACTGGAATAACTAAAAAATCAAATCGTAAACGTATATGTATCGTTATGTTTATCGAGATAAATGAAGGTGGTGCAAATAACCAAAGGTGTGACCGATCGCAAAAAGGCTGAAAAGTACGGCGAGCACTGGCAGTGTTCATAGACTGAAAGATGACCTGACAGAAAAACAAAATACAGGCAAGAATACGGTACAAAGACTAAAGGCCGCCATACACTGCAATGTTGCCCGACAATTTTAACCGTGGCGAGTAAAATTGTGCGTGCAAAATTGTAGGGACGAAGCGTTCATATATTGTCAGGTCACAAAGTCAGTTCGCAGGTAGTTTGGACAGCGACACGATGAAACGAGCACATAAACTGGCAGTGGCTAGTGATAAAAAGGCAAAATAAAAAAAAAACGTCGCAGGTGGTCCAAAGATTGGCTGCTAAAAAGAGCAATTTTCACATATTAATTTGTTAACTCTATTGAAGTTACAAAAAGACATACTTTAGTTATTCTATTTTCAACATGTCGTTTAATTATTTCAGCAGTTTCCATTTTCAGCACTTCATAATTTCACAGTAATTTAATTTCATCTGTTCTAGCATAGAATTCATGCCTTTACGTTTTGGACAATGGAAGTCCTGAACATTTCTTCTAATACAGAAACATTGTCAAGCACCTTCAAACAATCTTAGTTTTAACGTTACCACATTGTTTAGCTTCGCACTTTGTCTATAAAAACAATTTTGTCGTTATACTTCTTTGAAATCACCTTATTTTCAGTTAACCATTTCAAAAGTGCAACAATTTCACCGAGTACGGGTTGAAAATCTGAAAAAGGAAGTCTACACAGTCAACTTCTCCTGAGTGTAATTTTATAACATAAATATTGATATATTTTTTTTTATCTCCAACATGTTCAAACTGTGAAAACCCAAATAACTGTTCAATTTGTTGGTATTACAATTAACTTCGTCGCATCAAGGTCTACCTGCTGTACTTTCGTCACTAATTCCTGGTACGCTTTGTTTTTCATTATTTTGTTGCTATATTCTTTGCAGTTTATATTCCACAAACAAGGGTGACTTCTATATAACTCAAACTCTATAACAAAATCTTTGCTCCAAGTTCTTGTATCCATGTTTGAATTATTTTTGCAAGAAACACACCCTTTTTGAACGAGTTTTCGCTGTCGATGAATGACGGTTTAGATTGCTATGCCCACACACACGTCGACTTGCACGAACCTGTTGACACGTATGTGTAAAATTATGGTGGCGACCGTAATTCAAATTGCCGAATAAGATTGTCAGTACTACGCCACACACTGCAATTTTGCACGCACAATTTTACTCGCTACGGTTAAAATTGTCGGGCAACATTGCAGTGTATGGCGGCCTTAAGACAGACAGAAAGAACAGCAATGAAAGCAGGGGGACTTGTTAGATTGCTGACATACTGAGAAAACTGAAAAAAAATCTGAAATACTTGCCAGAAAAGAAAGCACTAGGACTTGACAAAATTTGGTACAGTTGTGCTCCAGAACCTGATGGATGATAAAACATATCAATTAAACTACATGAAAAAATGTATATTATTGTAACCTCCCAACAAGCAGTTTCGTATTTTATAATAGTTACGGAAACGTTTCGGAGAAACAAATTATAAAACTACATTTCTCCCAGAAATGTTTTCAATGTGTTTATAAAACTGCTATAAATAGGAAATTGGCACTGTTTTATAAAACATTATAGTTATTATCAATATTTTGTAAGGCCTTTTACAAACACTACAAAACAGTTTTATAAACATTTTGGCAGTTACTATAAAATTTGTCTAACGCTCTCAAAAAGTAGTTTTGTAAAGACTTCCCTTACTGCACTTTTGCAACATATTTAAGCGATACCAATAAAATAATCAGAAGCCAGTTTTAAGAGTTTTTTAGTAGTTCCAAGTAGGCGTTATGAAATATAATACCTACAGCCGAAAACGATAACAAAGAAATAAAAAAGTGTTAAAAATGTTTTGTTGAAGACGCAAGAAGTAATTATGTATAGGACACTAGGAAAATATAATTGATATATCACCAACTGAAAACTAAGAAATAGAAAGGTTGAAGCCATTTCAAAATTTCACTTTTGCACTCATAAAACTGTTAAAGACATTGTCTGTGTTTCGAAGATTGATATTTTTACTGCAAATGAAATTTTATTGACAAATATATAGCCTATTATTAGCAAAATTTAAGGGCGCCACTCATTTATAAATGTTTTCGGTAAAATTATTAATTATACAAAAATTCACTCTGTCGACGTATTAATTTTCCAGTCGCAAACTCAACTCACTTTATTCTAAATAATATAATGTT